>CM030359.1:166509868-166862368 GCA_017893485.1 Hemerocallis citrina
CCCCTGAGCGTCAACTAGCTATAAAAGAGGAGGTGGACAAGCTCTTGAAGGCCCGGTTCATACAAGAGGTGAACTATCCCGAGTGGTTGTCAAATGTAGTAATGGTGAAGAAGTCCAACGGGACTTGGAGGATTTGTATTGATTTTACCGACCTCAACAAGGCCTGCCCCAAGGATCCCTTCCCTCTTCCGAGTATTAACACTTTGATTGATGCCACCTCGGGACATGAACTACTCAGCTTCATGGACGCCTTCTCAGGCTACAACCAGATTCGGATGTTCCCTCCGGATATCCCGAAGACCTCATTCGTGACCGACCAGGGCCTCTATTGCTACAGAGTCATGCCCTTCGGTTTGAAGAATGCCAGAGCCAGCACGATATAACTTATCAGTCTCGAACCGCGATCAAGGCTCAGGCCTTAGCAGAATTCATAGTTGAGAGTACCATCCCCGAATCCAGCCAAACAGTGAAGGGACCGCCCGTCTGGTCGGTTTATGTGGACGGGTCCTCCTGCAATGAAGGGAGCGGGGCAGGGGTCATTCTGGCGGGCCCAGATGACTTCATCCTCCAATACTCCCTCTGTATCAACTTCAAGGCCTCGAACAACGAGGCAGAATACGAGGCGCTCATAGCCGACCTTGGAATGGCTCGAAATGCAGGGGCCCAACGCCTCCGGATCTTTAGCGACTCTCAGCTAGTCATCAATTAGGTCCTCGGCGAGTATGAAGCACGGGATGACAGGATGGTTAAATACTTAGCCAAAGTCAAGAGCCTCATGGCACTGTTTGAAGAAGCCCTCATCCAAAGAATCCCCCGAGAAGAAAATGCTCAGGCCGACGCCCTCTCCAAACTAGCCTCCTCCTCCCTTCAACGTCTCGAACAGACCGTTTTGATAGAAGTCCTTCTGAAGCCAAGTATAGAGGACGAAACCCCCGACTCTATCGAGTCGCTGCCTATCCTGCTCGAAGACAATTGGATGAAACCCCTCGTCGAATTCTTAAGGGACGGACTCCTTCCTGAGGATCCCAAGGAGGCTCGAAGAGTAAGAACCCGAGCTGAGCGTTACACGCTGATCGGAGGCATCCTATATAAATGTTCTTTCACACAGGTAGACGACAGGCCGTACCTGAGATGTCTCTCCCCCGGTCAAGCCAACTACGCCCTGCAAGAATTGCATGAGGGCATCGGCAGGGCACATTCAGGTTCCAGAGCACTAGCCCGCAAAGTGTTGAATTACGGATATTTCTGGCCCACTCTCCGACGAGACACCGAACGGCACGTTCGGCAGTGCAGCTCCTGTCAGAAATACTCCGACATCTGGCGCCTCCCACAAGCTCTGCTCACTTCCCTATCAAGTCCGATCCCCTTTGCCATGTGGGGGATGGATTTACTAGGGCCATTTCCACCGGCTCCCGGACAGTTCAAGTTCTTGGTCGTGGTGATCGACTACTTCTCAAAATGGATAGAGGCCGAGCCCTTGGCCACGATCACCGAGAACAAGGTTGTTCAATTCTTTTGGAATAGCGTGATCTGCCGCTTCGGCGTCCCTAGGGTCCTAATAACAGACAACGGAACCCAGTTCACCGGGGCTGCCTTCCGAGCTCTATGCGAAGACCTTACCATCCAACACTGGTTCTCTTCCGTCTCTCATCCTCAGTCAAATGGCCAAGCCGAAAATGCTAACCAATAGATCCTCTCTGGCATTAAGAAGAGGTTAGATAAGTGTTCCAAAGGCTTATGGGTCGATCAGCTCCCCAACGTGCTGTGGAACTACCGCACCACAAAACAGACCCCCACAGGAGAGAGCCCATTTAATCTCACCTATGGGTCCGAGGCCATCATCCCCCTAGAAGTCGGAATACCCTCTCCTCGTCTATTAGCTTACGAAGAAGAGCAAAACGCCAGAGACCTCCGAGCCAGTCTTGACCTGATAGACGAAATCCGAGAAAGAGCTGCCATTCGTCAACAAAGCTACCGAAGAAGGATCGAGTTGGCATACAACAAGAAAGTCCGCCCCACGGACCTCAAAAAAGGGGACCTAGTCCTCCGAAAGTTGGCCATCTCATTCCCAAGTCAGAAGAGCAAATTGGCCCCAAATTGGGAGGGACCTTACAGGATTGCCAAAGTGGTCCGTCCCGGCACATACCGACTAGAAGATCTTGAAGGCAGGGAGATCCCCAGGAACTGGAATGCCGACCATCTCTTAAAATACCAAGAGAGAGCACCAACGCCTCTCTGAGTATTTCGAGATGTCAAACCATTCCTCTCCTATTACTTGTAATGTTTTTTCTTTTATTCCACTCTTGTAATAACGGCTAGCAACTTTAGAAGCAGCCGACCCTTAATCATCAATAAAGAGCTTTTTTCATACTTTACTTGTAAAAATTGTTCACATCCCTCTGCCTTCACTCTTCACTCTAACGATGGTTCCGGAGTCCAACACTTGGCTCGATTCTACTCCGCAAGCTCGCTTCTAAGCGGGCTAGGAGTGGGTCGCTATTCGGAATTGCTCCCACGACCGTTGAACTCTAACGATGGTTCCGGAGTCCAACACTTGGCTCGATTCGACTCCACAAGCTCGCTTCTAAGCGGGCTAGGAGTGGGTCGCCATTCGGAATTGCTCCCACGACCGTTGAACTCTAACGATGGTTCCGGAGTCCAACACTTGGCTCGATTCTACTCCGCAAGCTCGCTTCTAAGCGGGCTAGGAGTGGGTCGCCATTCGGAATTGCTCCCACGACCGTTGAACTCTAATGATGGTTCCGGAGTCCAACACTTGGCTCGATTCTACTCCGCAAGCTCGCTTCTAAGCGGGCTAGGAGTGGGTCGCCATTCGGAATTGCTCCCACAACCGTTGAACTACTCTTACGATGGCCAGCGAGCCCACTATTAGGTAAGGCTCGACTCATCTCGCAATTTCACAAGATTAGGAGACCGAAGCGATGCTCGGCACCACTGGCCGAGCGCTCATGTTGCCGAACCATGAACGAGCAAGAGGCCGGCTTAGGTACATCGATGCGATGAACACAGTCACAAACAAAACGACTACACAGAGCTACAAAGGACATGCAAGTTCGAGAAAGAAATGTTATTAATAATTAGGGTACAGTGCAAAGCGACTCTTCCATACAACAAGGTTACAATGACTTAAAGTACAAAAATTACAAGGCCAACCCACTACACTTGGCTTTGAAAATGGTCATCAATGCCTCGTTCAGTCGTCAGTTTGGCAACCTCGGCCGTCAGTCCCTCTCCCTCCGTCCGAAGCTTCGCCTCTACAGTCTGCAGGTGACGGATCTCAGAAAGAATATCGTCCCTCTCCGCTGTTATTTTCGAAAAATTGTGCCGAACGCACTGGATCCGAAGGGCGTTGCTAAAGGTGGTCGGCGAACCTTCGTCCTCTCGGATGAGGGTCATCTCGGCGATCTTGCTCTCCAGACGCCGAACCTCGATGTCCCGCCGACCTAGGATGAGCTGAAGATGGTTCCGCTCGCTTTCGGCTCGGCGCAATTCCAGCTCGACCTCACAGAGCTGCCCTCGGCACCTCGCCAAGCACAGCCTCGTCACCCCCGAGCCAGCCTCGGATCGAGCATGGTCATCCGAGCGAGTGGGCTCGACGTCTTGAGCTACCGCCACGAGCTGAAAAAGGGAAGAGAGAAACAACAAAATTTCAAACATTGCCGAAGCCCAACACATGAAGCCAATATTCCCAACGCAGCATCAGAAGCAAAGCAAAGGTCTTTATTCAAATAAAGTAGCTCTACATACAACCAGACCGACGCTACAGCAGAGTTTTACAATAACTTAAAGGAACATAATACAACTTGGTTAGTGCCTCTTCGGAAGGGGAGCGCTCCGGTTCAAGGAAACGCGGGGGCGGCGACGCCTCACCTCCGAGCTCGATTCCAAACCAGCGAAGCGAGACTCCCCTACGCCGCTAACTTTAACTGTGGCACCAACTGAGGCGCCGCTAGACGAGACAGCTACGCCACTCTGAGCGTCAGCAACACTCCGCCTCACCGTAGGCAAACGATCCCCCTGTCTATCGTAATCCTCCTAAGCTTGTCAATCTTGGCCAGCAACTCTTGGTGCTCGGATGACAACTTTTCCAACTCGGAAGCTAACTTCTCTTCTTTCGCCGAATGTTCTTTCTCCGTTACCTCCAAGTGACGGATCTCGGCCAAGAGCTCGCTATTCTTTTGCTCGACAACAAAAAGCTCCTTACGAAGCCCCTCTGTCTCACCTTCGAGACGAGGAGCATGGGGTTGCTTCCGTAGTTGCTTCAACTCACGGCAATACCCCCTCGCGGCTGCTTTTATCTCCTCCAGCTTCAAGAGCATATAAAATCGCCTCTCTCGGCTATGAGAAAGCGCTCGCTTCGTTTCTTTTAGCTCCTTACGAAGATACAAAACCTCCGTGATCGGACCAAACTTCACCTGAAAAGCAAAGATAAATCCGATGCCCAACACTTGGAGAATTTTTGCAACTAGTCAAACATAAAATCCGAGGTCCAACACTTGGAGAATTTTTGGCCAAACAAAAAGTGTTTTCATTCAAAACTCAAAATGCATTACAGGAGCGGTGGCCAGTCCGCAGTCAGGCTTACACATAAAAAAAAAGGAAGACTAAAGACGCAACCAAGTCAGGGGTCGACCTTTTTGTTGCTCGGGTCTTCCGACCCCCCGACGATTCCCATGTCCTCGTCCACGTCCTCGTCCTCGGAGTCGTCCTCCTCCTCACCCTCGGCCTCTGTCTCGCCCGTGCCTTCGACACCATCGGCCTGTCCCTCGGGGTGAGCATTGCCGAGGGAAGCTCCTCCTCCCCCTCCACGGGGTCGTAGAAGTGGTAGGAGGATGTGTCGAACCCCGGGTTCCAAGCGGCGATATGAAGCAGGGCTCGGCCGTACGCGTCCTCCAAGTTCTTAAACATGTGCTGCTCGGCCTCTTGCTGGACAGCCCTCTTCGCCTTCGCCACCTTCGATTGGTGCTTGGCCCTGATCCTCTCGGTCTCCTTCCGAGCTTTCTCCGCCTCCGACCGTGCTTCGGCCAGCTCCTCCTTAAGCGCGGCATTCTCCTTCTCCGAGGCCTCGAGCTTGGCTGCCTCGTCCGCCGACCACTGCATAGCTTCAGCCAGCTTCGCCTCCAACCCGCCACTTCGGCATCGCGCTTTGCCGAGAGGAGTTGCTCGGCTTCGAACAGCTTCACAGCGTTCGCGCGCTCCGACCTCTCCCGGTCGCACAGCATTGACAGCTCCTGTTCTTTGCTCGCAAACTCTTCGAGCAAAAAGTTGAAGTGGCAGAGGGTCTGAAAAGAGAACAAACAATTAGAATCCGAACCTAAAAACTTAGAAAATTTTGAAAGAAATGCTTCAAGAAGAAAGTGTTCGGTCTACTTACCGACATCGTGTTCCGAGCAATCTGCATTGTAGCGTCCCCGACCTCTCTGGACTTAAGCGCCGCTCGGTCTTTCGGGGTCGGCAGGTGCTTCACCGCCTGCATACAAATGTTGTCGTCCCCCAAGAAGCCGTCGACCTTCATTACTTGCCAGTCGAGGACGAAGATCCGCTTATGCTCCTCGGTCATATGCTCCTCGGTCAGAATCTTCTCCGCTTTGGCAGTGAGGGGCGGAACTTCAAGGGACAATGCCGCGCTCACGTTGAACGCGCAGCTCGACGAACCGGGAGCATCTGTCTTCGCTGTTGGAGTCAGCGCATCCGAGACTGGGAGATCGGAGGCCGCGACCTGGTCTTGCTCGGGATCGGCATCCGGGAGCACGACCACCGGCATGTCGGCGGTCTTTGGGACCGAAGGTATCTTTGGCGCTCGGCCGCCCTGAGACCCTGTCGAGGGTCTCTTCTTCTTCTTCGCCTCCTGCTCCCTAGCCGCCTTGGCCTTCGCCATCAATGCCCTATAGTCCATGCCGGAAGACTCTGCACAAACCGAACGAAAAAACTTAGAAAAATTTTCAAGAACTTCAAGGAAAAAAATAAAAATACCAGAGGCATACTGGGATCGATCGGACTGAGACCCCCTCGGAACAATGCCTCCTCGGTGATGTCCTTCCAACTAAGCGTCGGAAGGCCGAGGAGTTTCTTAAGGACTTCGGCCTCCTCGTCACTAAGCATTGGCTCTCTCTTCGCTCGCTTGGGCAGGCCCTCCCTCGACCAAGCTATCGGAATTGCCCAGGGTTCGGGAGCTCAGACGATAAAGTACTTCTCCTTCCAATGCTTGATGGAGTCCGGGTTCTCGATCAACTCCATGCCTGTCCGCGGCGAAAGGTAGAACCTCTGCTCCTTCCTGTTCGGCTGGCAAGGACGGTGGAGGCTCCGAAGAAGGAACAGACTTGGCTCGGCGCCGATCTCTTGACACCGAAGAACAAATGCCAAGACGTGACTCCAAGTGTTCGGCATCAGCTGGGCGGGACTCAAGCCGTACCAATTGAGGACCTCGGCAATGAACGGATGCAACAGAAAGTGAAGCCCGGTGGCCAAGGAGTCGACCGGGAAAACGCACGCGTCGGCCGAAGACAACGTGCAGGCTCGGAAACCAGGTCCGGGGAGAAGTAGCCCATACTCGGCAGGGATCTGGAATCCAGTCCGGATCCGTTGCAGATCAGCCTCAGTAAGGACCGAAGAGATATGGTCCACCTCGGACATCTCTCTCGGCTCGTTCTCCTCTACGGACTTGGCGGTGCCCTGGGTCACCTTCTCCAGCATCTCTTCGGAGTAGCTTCGTACTCCCCCCACGCTCGACAAAGAGATCGGCTGCCGACCGAACTCCCCTGCCGTCTTCGGCTGCTCTATGATCGTGACCACTCCCTTACCCTTCCGGGACCTCGCTGAAACCTCCTGGAGCGGCTCGGCGACCTCCCCACTCTCGCTCGGTCGGACCACGGTCTGCTCGGTCGGCTCCACCACCTCCTTCTCTTTACCCGCTCGGCTAACGACTCGGTCCGAGGCGGGGGTCTCATCCGAAGAAGTAATCTTAACCATTTTTTCTAAAGAGAGAGGAGAGAGACTGACCTTGAAGTGACTGTTACGGTCGGAAAAGTTCGCCCGAGCAAAGAAACGCCTTGCCGCGATAGCTAGCAGCGCCACCCGGGAGCTAAAAACTTCGATGGTGAAAAGTAAAAACTTGAGTGAGAAAGTAAAAGTGAATAATGAGATTGGGAGTGGGGGAGTGAAGACTTATAGTAAAAGAAAAAGTCTCTTGGGCTTCCTAACGAAAGGGCGCGACTCTTGATCAGCCTTTGAAGCGTTACGAAAGCCCAAACGACTTTGTACCCGAGCAGCAACGATTGGCAAAAAGGCACAGCGTTTCGATACAAGTCGAATAGCTCGGCACGCACAGGATCAAAATCCGACCGTCGTGCGAGCCGAGCCCCTAGTCCTCCGGTCGGCTGCCGAGCAAGTGCCCATCCGAGCCCCAAAACGGAGAAAAATCACTTTTCTCTCAACATTCGTGTAAGATCTCGATCAGACGGCCCAGATCTTGCCAGCATCGCTAAACGACAAGATAACATTTTCTTGGGAACTGGGCCCATCTCGAGATTCGTGCCACCATCCAACGGCTCAGATCGCACTACATCGCTCGACCTGCCAAGCCCCTAGGTCTCCGGTCGGCTGCCGAGCAAGTGCCCATCCGAGCCCCAAAACGGAGAAAAATCACTTTTCTCTCAACATTCGTGTAAGATCTCGATCAGACGGCCCAGATCTTGCCAGCGTCGCTAAACGACAAGATAACGTTTTCTTGGGAACTGGGTCCGTCTCGAGATTCGTGCCACCATCCAACGGCTCAGATCGCGCCACGTCGCTCGGACAACCGAGCCCCTAGGTCTCTGGTCGGCTGCCGAACAAGTGCCCATCCAAGCCCGAAAACGGAGAAAAATTACTTTTTCCTCAACATTCGTGTAAGATCTCGATCAGACGGCCCAGATCTTGCCAGCGTCGCTAAACGACAAGATAACATTTTCTTGGGAAATGGGCCCGTCTCGAGATTCGTGCCACCATCCAACGGCTCAGATCATGCCACGTCGCTCGGACGGTCGAGCCCCTAGGTCTCCGGTCGGCTGTCGAGCAAGTGCCCATCCGAGCCCCAAAACGGAGAAGAAAGCCGCTGAGCGACAACGACCGTTGGATCTTCCAGAAATTCGCGCTTCGGTGATGGACGGTCCAGATCGTGCCACGTGCGCTAAACGACAAGATAACGTTTTCTTGGGAACTGGGCCCGTCTCGAGATTCGTGCCACCATCCAACGGCTCAGATCACGCCACGTCGCTCGGACGGCCGAGCCCCTAGGTCTCCGGTCGGCTGCCGAGCAAGTGCCCATCCGAGCCCCAAAACGGAGAAAAAAGCCGCCTAGCGACAACGACCGTTGGATCTTCCAGAAATTCGCGCTTCTGGTGATGGACGGTCCAGATCGTGCCACGTGCGCTAAACGGCAAGATAACATTTTTTTGGGAAACGCGCCTCCTCGAGATTCGTGCCGGGATCCGACGGCACAGATCGTGCCACGTCGTTCGGACTGCCGAGCCCCTAGACCTCCGGTCGGCAGCTGAGCAAGTGCCGTTCCGAGCTCCAAAAGCGAGAAAATGGCTGCCGAGCGACTACAACCGCCAGATCTCTCAGAAATTCGCGCTCGCGCGAGATCAACGGTCCAGATCAAGCCACGCCATAAATAGGTATTAAAAATCAGTTTTTATTTATTTTAATTGTTTTATTTATTTAAAAATTGCGAAAAAATTACTAAAAATTCGGGAAAATTCACTAGAAATTCTAGAAAATAATTGTAAATTCGGGGGAATATTTTTGAACCCCTGAACGAACAATTATTGCCTAGGATGTATTGTGAAGGCCCCCGAATGACTGGTTAACACATCGCAAAATTAAATAAATAATCCGAAAAAATAGATAAAGACCGTCGGATATTCAGAAAAACTTGAGAACAGCTTACAGCTTCAAAAATCACCTCACTACCCCCTTCAAGATTCAAAACCCTCCATTCGGACTCCGATACAACTCCACTAGCCACTAAAACAGTTAAACTACTCCTCAAAGGCTGATCAAACTCAGTCTATAGGAGTGGGGGGCTCGTGATATGGCTAAAAATAAGGTTTAATCGGAACCGTCCAAATCGGGCACGAATCTTGAAGCCCAGGGGTAAAACGGTAACTTCACCTACCAATGGGTCTGAAGCGGGTACCGGTTCACCTTTTTGGAAACCCACTAACCCGCGAACGGACTCACCTCAAATGGGTGCGGGTTTCAACCCGCGACAAACCCGATCCAGAAAGTATAGAATTAGGGTTTCTGATTAATCCTAATCAACGGCCCTGATCCATATCTATCCCTTCACTGGGGATTAGGGATTACATTCCTTATCTAACCACAGGGGGATTACATTCCTAATCTGATCCCAGCGGTGCCTATAAATACCCCTCATCCATCTCCATTAAGAGGTAATCAACCTTTCTCCAGTTTTTGCGCTCTTTCATAATCATCTCTGATTACTGACTTGAGCGTCGGAGGGTGCGTCGCCGGAAACAACCCCGGTGTCTCGCACTTTTTGCAGGTATAGGCGGGAACCAGTGTCAAACTCCAACGGAACAGGTACACAGGTTTGCTATTCAGTTTTCCTAAGAATCCACAAATTCTATCTGTTTGCCCCCACACCAGATTTAGCGGCAACAATAGGTACAGGTCCTGCTCCCTGATTCCGAGTCGCACTAGCTGCCATAAATGCATTCAGAGTCTGATATACTCTAGCAAACTCCGTATCTAAATCCTGTCAGCCCCCGTGAAAACCTTCAGCCCCATTATAATTCCCACCATTCCTAGTCCTAAGTCCTGCCATTTTACTAAGTACTACAAAACACGTGGAAATTTTAGAGCACCACAACATAAATCACTTTCACACCAACTATGTATGGAAGAAATCTTTTCATTTCTATCGAACTTTTAGTTGGATGATGGTGTAAACTTTTCGTTTGAATGCAATATTTCCATCCACAACAAATACCTTACTGGTTTTATCGTACTATATATATATATATATATCTATATAATAAAACACAAAGAAAGCTATCAAGTGGCTCTCCTTCAATCCCCCCAAAAATCAAAGGCCTAGATCTAATCTTACAAAACATATTTTCTCCCCAAAACTCAAATTCAAATCTACCACCCAAACCAACTCCTATATATTTTTCTCTCTCTCTCTCCCTCCCTCTTCTATTCAAAAAATTAAATTTTTTTTTTAAATTAAAAAATTAAAAAATTAAAAAAATAAAAAAATTTGAAATTTTAAAAACTTTAAAAATAATTCAAAAAAAATCAATAAAATTATATAATATGTTTTTTGCTCTATGTTTGCTACTTCAATTAATTTGCTGGACCTCCAAAACTATTTTATATAATCAAACAAGGTGCACCGTTCTGAAGACGTGCCGTAGGCACGTGTGAACGGGCAAACTTCACACGGGCAAACCTAGTATATATAAAAATCTCAAAAGAGTAACTTACTTTCCATAAGAATTAAATAACATATCTTTTTTATTTCATAATAACAAAGATCTTATCATGTCATAGGTATCTGTTTTTCCAGTAGAACTATCTAATCCTACTCAATTCATCCTCCGAAGAAAGTATATAATATATCCTCTGAAATCTGAAACTTGATTATGAAACAAAACTATAACAAATCCTCTGAAATTTTTCTACCAAGAGTTTCTTCTTGTAAAAGACTTTTTTTTTTTTTTTTTATTTTGTCCACCAGATTCTTGTAAAAGAAGTTGGAAAACTCAATCTAAGTGAAATTCAATGAAGTGGTGAGACTAGGGCGGTGAAGCAGAGGTTGAGGTGGTATAGGTAGAAGAGTGGAAAGAGAGAGGGTGTTGACAAATCCGGTCTGGATGAAGGGATATTTGCGCAAAGAGTCATTTTGAAGAGGAGGTGACGGCGGTGGATGAGCTTGGTGGAGTAGAAGGTGATCTAACAGGTTCTTGGTCTGGATTGGTGGTTCAAGCATTCAGAGAGGAGGCATCAATGGAGACAGTGACAGGGAGAGGAAGATGATTCTCGATGTTGAAGAAATGGATGTGGGTGTTGGATCTTTTCACATGCATTGCGTTAAAGAAAACGATAAGCAAGTGCATACTTTTTGGGGGTATTTTTTATATTGAAACTTCCATTACGGGTACATACATTTAGAGTAATGCTACATCCACTATCAATTTTATTATATTTCTCTTCACTTCCTTAGATGATACACTCAAATAGGTGGAAAAGGTGAAAGTAAGTGGGGAAACTCTCCAACAGGAACTGCCACCTAAGGTAGTGAAGTGAATGGTAGTTAAATTGGTAGTGGATAAAGCATTACTTATACATTTAAAACTCGTTAAAGAAATACTCTCTAGAAATAAAATTATCTAACTAGTACAAAATGGAAAAACGAAAAAAACCTTTTTATTTACGATAAACATGTTACCATTCACGGGGCACAATTTTTTTTTTCAAGGAAAAAGGTAAAGTATAGTCACCATGTTTCATTAATAAGAAATTAACAAAAAAAAAAATCAGAGTGTTGGGCCAAATGTACAAACTACAGAACATGAAATAAAATATAGAACCTCCAATTATACATAGCAGGGTTCGACAAAACAAAAAATCATAATGCAACATGACCAATACAGACAACAAGATGTCATTCCAACAAAACTCTGGATGGCGGGTCATCGACCCAATACACTCCACTCAGTCGAGAGTTAGCATCTCCACGATATCGTACTCTCCCACCAGGAGGACATTAGCAATACCAAAAATACTATTACTCGTCCCACTGAAACTAAAAATTATTTCAGTCATGCCAAAAAAACCAAGGATTGAGTGTGTGTTGGGTTGTTTATTAGGTCTCACATTAGAGGAGAGGACAATCTGAATCCCTTCTTGGACAAAAAAGATAACTCCAAATCTGTGTCGGACCCCATCCAGGCCCAGTAGGATATTTCCTCTAAAATTGTAGTGTCACAATGTTCGGCCCAACTGAAAATATATGTACTAGTGTTTTACCTCTGTGCGTCATGCACGTGGCACGCACACTCCCACCTGATGTGAATCGGGCAGAAAATTTGGCGTCCAAACCGTTTCGAAATTTGAAATTCTGCTGACCTTGCGAGTGCGTCGACACTCCTCTGATCTCATCACTGCGTCAATAGCTCCTCTCCCTCCTCAGTGATCGGGAGCGATGATGGCCATGTGTACTTCATCGATAGAGGTGGCGATGTGGGATTGTGGGTGGACCCCCTCTTCAAGCCCACCCTTTCACATGGCACATTTGCAATGAATGATCAATCATTAAATTTATCATATAGTAAATGAAACTATTATAATTGAATCTAAGATCACTCACACAATATATTTTCTCGGGCCATGCAACCTATTGGGAGTAAGCATGCTACTGTCAACAAAAATGTACCAGCACACTGGGACCCATAGGAGGGCCCCAACACTAACTTCCCTACAATTCCTACCCTTGGCTTTGTTCTGTCGATTTTTCCCACTCCAGAGGAATCAATTGTCTCGGTAGATACACATAAGGGAGTGAGAGTTGGGGGAGAAGGGCAGTGAAGGTGAACCAACCTGCTCACTTATGGATATGCTTGAAATTGCAGCTGCTTATGGGCCAAACTTCGGTGGAGGTACGTGTCAGTTTATTGCATAAATTTGCAATTAAAAGTCTGATATTAATATCATTACTCTAGCGAAAGCATGTCATTTAGCAGTAGATAATGACCAGGACCGCATTGTGATGCCTCTAAACATGATTAGAGGATGGGAGTAGAAGAGGGTGAATCTAAGCAATAATCAACCAAGTCCCCTATTTGAGTTCGTAGGGATGAAAATAGGCCTAGGCCTAGTTAATCAACAACCGTCCCCAACCGTTTCCCAATGAATTGTTTTTCTGGAATGTTAGGGGAATTGGGGTACGAAGGAAGAGGGAAATGGTTGGAGACATAATCCTATGTCAAAGCTCGACTTTGTTGGGCTTTAGGAAACAAAAATTGACAGCACGGGCATGCTAGCTCTTTTTTTTGGGAGTTGGGGGGGAAGGGGGGGTATGCTGACATTCTTGCACTTTTGGATGAATTTTAGGGGAATTCTCCTTTTTTGTTAGACTTAGGCATCGTAGCGACGGTTCATCACATGTGATCACTACAGTCTACGGCCCTAACCTAGCTAGTACTAGAGATGATTTATGGAGAGAACTCCACTCAATCCAAAACTGCTGGACAAACCCGTGGCTCATATGAGCTAAAAACAAATTCGCTTTCGAACACCGTTATACAGGTTCGAGCAATTTGGAACGTGAAGAGTTCAACAAGGTACTATCTGATCTTGCTCTGGTTAACATACCTATCTTGGGTAGACTCTTCACTTAGTCAAACATTCAGGCAGTGCCCATCGTGGCAAAGCTAGATAGGGTCCTTGTCTCTTTGGGCTGGGAGGCGAAATTTCCATTATTAAGATTGTAGTCTATTTTGGGGAACATTCCGATAGAGCTCCAAAGAAGTTCTATTTCGAGAAAGCATTGCTGGAAATCAAAGGATTCCACCATATGGTATGGGAGAAGTGGTCATTGTCGACGACAGGAACTTAGAAAGCTATAATTTAGAATGAGAAGATTCGAAGACTTTTATCAAGGATTAGGAGATGGAACAAGAAACACTTTGCAACTATATTGAGAACAAAGACACTATCCATAAGGAGATAGACAGTCTAGAGTGGGTAGAAGAGATCATGGATCTTTCTCGGTCCGAGAGGATAGAATACTGTCGATAAAGATGACATTGACAAGATCTATAAGTTGGAGGAGATCAAGTGGCAACAGTGGTCAAGAATTACATGGCTCAAAGAGGGTGGTGCAAACATGGCCTTTTTCCGTCGAGTTGCGAGTGCTCATAAGAGAACCAACCTCACCGACTCTATCGAAATGGATTCAAGGATTCTGCAAGAGGAAGATCGTATTTGGACAACATTTCAAGATTATTCCAAGAACCTCCTTAGGAGCAGACACGCCTTTCGAATGCTTGTATCGGAGGACTTTTGGGCAGACAATTCAGACATAGGTTCCATTATGTTATTGATTGAAGAACCATTCAAGCAAGAGGAAGTTAAGGATGCAATCTCCCAGTTGTGGAATGAGAAGGCACGTGGACCAGATGACTTCCCTATCTTATTCAAGTCTTCTGGGAGAAGATCAAAGACAACCTTTTGGCGGTGATCAATGATTTCTACCCCCATCAGCTTAGACTAGGGCTCTTGAATTACTCTAACGTAGTTCTGATTCCTAAGAAAGAGGAGATTTTAGGCCGATTAGCCTCCCGAATTGTTCAATCAAAATATCACCAAGTTTCTTGCTACAAAACTTGGCAGAGTCACAGACCTCATGGCAGGGAAGGAGCAAACATGCTTTATCAAGGGGGATGTATCTTGAACTATATGGCCACCGCTGAGAAAACTATTCATCAGTGTCATGTGACTAACGAGACAAGCTTTAGGACTTAAGTTAAACTTCGAGAAGGCATACAACATTGTGGCATGGAACAATGACTTTGAGGCTCTCAGAGGTTGCGGGGTTGGTGAGAGATGGATCACTTGTTACCAAAATTGCTTTTTTGTAAATGGCAGGATGGGAAAGTAATTCAAATGCAACTGAGGGTTGAGCCAACGCGACCCATTAACACCACTCCTATTTACCCTTGTTTTAGATGTGCTCACCAAGATGGTATGCAGCTGCAAAGAGGAGGGATGGATCCACCTAGTTGGATGATCGGGTCCGAACCAAGGGTGATACATCCTACAATATGTAGATGACACGTTATTTTTTTTTTGCAACGGCGAACTAAATGAAACCACAACCATTAAAAGAGATTTGTACTGTTTTGAGGAATGGTCAGGGTTGCGTGTCAACTACCACAAAACCATTGTAGTCCCTATTCCACTTTCCGAATAGCATACCATGGATAATGTTTGGTGTTAATAAACTGCAAAGTGGAGTCGTTCCTCATTAAATATTTGGGATTTCCCCTTAAACCATGGAACTAAAAAAATCAGATTGGTTACCGATAATTGCTAGGGTGGAAGCTCGAAGGATGGAAAGTAGATCTCTCTCTCTCTCTCTCTCTCTCTCTCTCTCTCTCTCTCTCTCTTTTAGAAGGGGGGTATTTCTTATCAACTCAGTTCTCTCAAGCTTCCCAACTTACTATATGTCCTTCATTGAGATTCCCAAGTGGGTGATACAGAGAATAGACAAGGTTCGAAAACAGTTTCTTTGGAAGGGTGATGATGTGTGTGCGGGTGGGGGGGGGGGGGGGGGGGTTATCATCTCATTCGAAGGGAGAGAGTGTGTATGCGTAAAGAAAATGGTGGTCTAGGGGTCATCATTTTGAAGGATATGAACATGGCTCTCTTAAGAAAATGGTGGTGGAAAGTCTTCCATCCTAATGGGGAAGGTTGGCATGAGTCGATCCAGAGATATCTCCATGGGTAGGGAACATGGAACGAAAGGTTTTGTGTAGGACTGAGAACGTCTTGGTTTTGGAAAGGTATCTCCAAGACGTACGATCCAATTAGCAAGTGCATGACTTCCTACATGGGCTGGATCTTCTATAAGATTCTTGTGGGATAGATGGCGTGGGGCATGCATGCTTCAAGAGTTTTTTTTCAAGATCTGTTTACTCTAGCCTCACAGCCAAATGGCACAATGGCTAACACTTGGAAAAGAGGTTCATGGAGACGCCCATTCTGGGTTAGGCTAGATAACGTGCTCAAACAGAGGCTGAAAGCACTTAATGCACATAACCCAAGTCAAGGTGAGATGTAGCTCAGGGTCGGATAGACAGCATGGGAACTGTAGGCTAAAGGAGCCTTCACAGTTCGCTCTGTATATGCCCTAATGAACTTCAGGGGTTGTGACCGCCATGGTCCATGGTAGGCTGGAAGTCCAAGGTGCCTCTCAAAGTATGAATCTTCCTATGGCTCGTCCTTAATGAAATTATTTTTATCCGCGAGAACCTAGCAAAGAGACAGCAAGATATTTGAACAAAATTTAGATTCTGTTTGCAAGCCTTGAAACCAGGAATCACCTGTTCATCGATTGCGCGAGATGAAATGCGGTTTGGGTAGTGGTACTTAGAGCATTGGAGGCAGATGGCTACCCGTACGTCCACCTACGAGGATTTGTGGGTCAGTCAACACTTTGCCAGGCAAAGAAAGATTATGAAAGAAGCCTGGTTTATTGCGGTCGCGGTGACCACATGGGAGCTCTGGCTAGATAGAAATAACTTATAATTTCCTAACACTTGTAATAATATTTCTGTTAGACATGCTCGTATCATGTATCTTATCTTGTTCTAGACAGAGGCAACAACAACAGAGGCAGCAACAATACATCTGCGATGTATTCCTGCAACACTAAGATGATGAGTAGGTCGAGATCGGACCCACCTTGTAGTAGAGAAGATTGGACCAACCTTGTAGTAGCCCTTCTCTCCATGGTTGTTGGACGGTCTTTTTTCGGGCTTTCTCCTTCTTTCTAGAGACTTAGATTCACCTTATACATCCAGGGTTGTTGGAGGTTATTTCCTACACTTGTATTTTCTGTTTTTATTTCCTGCACTTGTACATTTTTGCTGGTTTACAGTTTTTTATTTTTTATTATAAGTAGTGAAGCACGTATCTAATATCCTTTGTCATAAAAGTTGGATGCAGATGTCACATTCACGGCTCTTCATTAGATAAATGAAAACTTGATAATTCAGCAAGATCTTGACAAGAAGAGACAATCATGCATGCTTGCACCCATCACAATCAATACGTAAGGCTAAGAAAATTATATAATTGAAAGACACCCTTCTTAAACACCTAAATAAGTACAACAACGTCACTTCAACTCCCTCCCTGTCATGACCTTCTTTATGTTCCTCCAAATCCTTCACTTTGAAAAGCACTGCCTTGCATTGTTCGAGTATGCAACTAAATTGTTGGAGGCAGCCTGGGCAGTGGGGTTCAGAAAGTCCCTTCATAGCATGAGTCTCCAGTTGTTGCCATATTGCTTCAGACAAACCGGCCTTGATTTCCTTAGGGATATCTTGTGATTCATTTGTAATATACGGCATGAGACTAGAGAGACAGTCATTAACGAGCATTGGAGGAGACAAAGGAGTAGGCGGGGAGCGAAAGCAACCTGGCATTGTGACTATCTCCGTGAACAACATGAGGAAGAAACCGGCGTTTTTTCTTGCTCTAATTTGATGTTGATCGATCTACTGATGTAGGTTCTCATATATATAGGCAGTCAGGGCCGGCCCTGAGTTCCGGGGGGCCCTAGGCGAACTTCCAAAATGGGGCCCCCCCTGCCCCATACATTTAAAGAAAAACATGCAAAAAAAAATTTACGTGCGAAATGCGTGCCTATATTTATAAGAGAAGTTTGAAATTGGGGCCCCCTAAAATTGCGATTTCGGCAGGGGCCCGAGGCGGCCGCCTTGCCCGCCTACATATCAGGGCCGGCCCTGTAGGCAGTAGGCACCCACGCCTTCCTACCGCCTTAGAAGTATGTGAAAAGTTGTGGATGCTCTAAATTCGTGAGGCCCCAAGTATGAAATTAGGGAATTAAGTATCTCCCTCAAAGATCTAGTAAGGAAGATTTTATTCAATAATTTGATTAGGTTGTTTGCTAAGGAAATTCAAACAGGTGTTGATGTCATTTCTTTACGGAAAAAAAATCTTTCAAATTGGATCCTTGCCAATCATTATGGCTAATTTGAACATAACCCTACCGTGTTTGCCAAATTTACCCAAAAATTACTTTTTAGTGTTAAATAATTTTTTTTACTATTCTTAATTGAAAAGAATAATGTGATATTACTTAAACAGAATAGGTACATTCTCCATTAAAGAAGCGGAACAAGAGCAAATGTTAGGGGAGAAAAGAAAGAAGAGTAATGGAATCTGATAATAGAGATGTCAAACACGTCGGAATCGGATCCAGGCAACCCCATTAAAAAATTTCGAGGTGAACAGGTTTCGGGTCAGGTCGGGTCGGGGCTTAGTAAGTATCCTCCACCCAAAACCGATCTGAGATTTACACCTCAAAACTTTCGGATTGGATCGGTTCAAGTATTCAAGTGGTTTTTTTTTATTTTTTGGGTGCAAAATTTAGAGAGAAAAAAAAATTAAAAACGGAAAAGAAAATTCAATGAGTATAAAGCAGAAAATAATACGTGATGAAAATTTTGAGAAACTAAAAACTAATCCAAAATTCCAAACTTTATTAAATTTCTTTTATCAAAGAACTTAATCCAATTTACTCTCTTCAAATTATTATTATTATTATTATTATTATTATTATTATTATTTACAATTTACTCAAAAAAGAGAATTAAATAAAAAATGAACATAACATAAAAAAACCCAAAAAAGAATAATACAATGAGAAAAGTGAGCCTCATATTTGTATGAGAAAATTTCTCTCATACAACATGATTATTTCACTTGGTGGGGCCCTCATGGAAGATCGACTCCGTCTATCATGTTTATTATATCAATGGATGTATGTGTACAAAAAAATCAAGTGATTTAGAGATCGTTTATCCATGCATCATGTAGTTGAAAAATGAACGATTTTAACAGTATTACAAATCGTACCACAAATTGTATCACATGATGCATGGGTAAACGACCTCCAAACCACTTGATTTTTTCTACACATACATTCATTGGTATGATAAACATGATGGACGGAGTGGATCTTCCATGAGGGTACCACCAAGTGAGTATAATCGCTTTGTATGAGAAAAAAAATTTCATACAAATATAAGGCTCACTTTCTAATAATACAATTTACTCAATTACATGGTAAAGCTATGAAATTGTAAGATATTTTGACTATATATATATATATATATATATATATATATACCAAACGGGTCTGTTTGCACAGACCCGCTGCAAACAGAAGCCCAGGGCATTGGCTCAAGTTCATCTTGATCCAATGGCTGTGATATCCCCCGCCCATTTCCTTCTCTTCACTTAAGTGAGGAAAGGGGTATTTTGGGGTTTTCACCCCTAAATAACTCTTCACCTCCTTCACTCTCTCCTCACTGTCTTTTTGAACGAACAGTAGCTGTTGTTTCAAACAAAGATTTTTGCTCTCTCGTCTCATTTTCTTATTTAAGAATGTTTCTCATTGAATCACTTATTATATATATATATATATATATATATATATATATATATATATATATATATATATATATATATATATATATATATATATATATATATGTATGTATAATTCCTTTTTACAGTATAGTCTTCCATGAATTAGCAGCATTAAAGGTGGTGGTGTTAGACGTAGTATAACTGCCTCCGCCCCTTCCCATCCCCTGATCAGGAGGTCAATGGTTGCGCTTCATAGTGACATTGTAAAAATTCACGAGTAAGGAAATCACGTAAAGAATTTGATTTTCCTATACACAATTATAAATAAAAAACTGATAACTCAGCTTGCCATCTAACAAAGATCTGCTTATTAGTAAGATTTTTGACATCCTTTTCAATAATACTTTTAGCAGAACTACAATCAATTCCTAATAAGAAATGTTGATTTAATAAATCATCCTGGAATTTATGCAAACATTTAATAATATAGAGCATTTCTTTCTTGATAGTAGAATATACTAGGCTGGATTCTATTTCCCATATGTAAATCTAACCAATAACGCTTTCTTGATTTTTGGATGGATTTGTTTTAAAATGCCTCTATAATCGATATAAGAAGTGTCAGTTTCTACTACTTTAAATCACATTGGATTTGCTAAGTGTATATATGGTAAATGTATGACATTTGATTTAATTATTCGGAATGCTTCACTATGCTGAATAGTCCAAGGAGTTGAATTAATTTTAGTCTATTATACAATAGAACTATATCTTTAGCAAGATCTTTATAATAGTCTGCAACATAATTAAGAGCCCCTAAAATCTCTGTAATTGTTTTTTATCACTAATTTCATCAGGGAATTTAGAAGCAAATTCAATACTTCTATTA
This sequence comes from Hemerocallis citrina, assembly GCA_017893485.1. Taxonomy (NCBI): domain Eukaryota; kingdom Viridiplantae; phylum Streptophyta; class Magnoliopsida; order Asparagales; family Asphodelaceae; genus Hemerocallis; species Hemerocallis citrina. The sequence continues at coordinate 166,529,973 of CM030359.1, forward strand.
GTAAGGACTATCTTTCCATGAAAAATGTTATGACCAAGAAATCTAATCTCTGTCTGGAATAATTTCTTTTTCGGTTCAAATATAACCAAACCATTTCGTATAACAAGGTTTCTTAGAATTTCAAGATGGTTGAAATGCTTATCTAAGATATCCGAGAATACCAGAATGTCATCTATGTATGACAAGAGGAAGGTAGTACAAGGATTAAAGATTTCATTCATAATATTTTGAAATTCAGACAGGGCATTCTTCAATCTGAATGGCATAACATTCCATTCATAATGCCCAAAAAGAACAATAAAAACTATTTTGTATCTATCGTTTTCATTGATCTGTATTTGCCAATAACCTGATTTTAAATCAAAATTTGAAAATATTTTTGCATTCTAAATACTATTTAATAATTCCTTTTTGTTAGGAATTGGATATCTAATCCACTTAAGCACCTTATTGAGGGGTTTATAATTAATAACTAATCGAGGAATTCCTCGTTCTTTTTCTGCACTGTTATTGACATAGAATGATGTGCAGCTCCAAGGAGAGTATGATTTTCTTATTAATTTCTTCTCGAAAAGAGTTTCAATCTCCTTTTTACAATTACCAAGATATTCTTGATTCATTTGGCAAGGTCTTGCTTTTGTTGGAATAGCATTATCCTCAAAATTCTCTTCATATGGAAGAGATATAATATGTTGTTTCCTATCCCAAAAAACATTTGGGCATAGAGTTGCACGTAGTAGTTTTAAATCTATTTAAAATTTGAGTTATTAACTTTTTTTTGTATTCTACTTTTCCAATTGCTTTTTAATTTGAGCATTGGAAATCTCTTCTTTAAGATAGCTGATTTGATTTTCTATGAGAAGTATTCCTTTGATTTCATTTAAAATATGTGTTTGAGGATCTGTAATGAATTCAAAGGTTATTGAGCAATCTTTAAAAGTAGCAGTTATTCTGATAGTGTCAATCTGGCTTATTGGCAGGATCAAATGTAAAAATGGGGTTCCTAGTATAACATGTTGGGTTAGATCTTTTACCAATAAAAAGGGAGTTGGGATGCATACATTGTTGCAACAAATATGCTCATTTGTTAATTTATATTTAACATCTAATCTCTTCCCACTTGCACCGCTAAGGGTTTGAGTGATTTTTTTCAAAATATATAGAAGGAATAATACATTCTCTTATACAATTCAAGTCAGCACCGCTATCAACAAGTGCTATTAAATAGGGTATAAAATGAATCTTGGCTATAACCATGGTGATGGATATATACCATTTTTGAGATGTTACTAGTTGTAAAATATTCAATAACTCCGAGTTATGAGATTTAGAAGAGTCTTCCGCAATTGTTGGAATAGGGCTATTATCTTCTATTTTTTTTATAAAATCAATTTATTTTCTTGTTTAAGAAGTTTAACTTCTTCTCTAAAATTATTAACCTCTTTGTTAAGGCCGGCTAGTCACAAAGTTTTAACTTGCCTATCTTGTCGTCTATTCAGAACTTCTGAAATTTTATAGACATTATCAATGTCAGGGTCTTCATTTTATGTTTCTTTTCCTCTTCATTAAGAAGAGATTTTATTAGTTTTTCTTTTAGACTAGAAGATATATTATCATAAGATAATATCTTTTCTATCATTTTCTTGTTTGAGGAAATAACATTTATGGATAAACCATTCATTTCAACTATTGCCTTCCAGTCTGATTTATCTTGAATACAGTTATTAACTGTACATTTACATTCTTCTTCAAATTCATTTGCAGAAGTGTCAGTATCTTTATAAAGTTTGAATTACTTTCTTCATTAATCATGATCTTGTATAAAGATCTTCTTAACCCTTCATCTTCAATCTCATCGATCTTTTTCTTTGTATAACATTTATTAGCATTGTGGCCAATCTTGCCACATTTAAAGCATTTAGCATGTTTAGGATTATTAATCCTTCTATTCAATACTTGTTTCTCTTTAGGATACCATTTATCATTTTCCTTTTCTTTCATTGGTAAGGAAAGTAAGTTTTTTTGTCTTTATGTTTATGGTCCGTTTTTGGAGTATAATCCAGACTAATTGCAAATTGTTGGCAGAATTCTCCTAACTGTGTTTTTTTGACAATTTTTGCTATTTTATTTGCTTTCGTAACTTTAAGTCATTACAGAAGGACTTTTACTGTTCCTTTTGGGCATTATGAATGGAATGTTATGACATTCGGATTAAAGAATGCCCCGTCTAAATTTCAAAATATTATAAATGAAATCTTTAATCCTTATACAACCTTCTCTTGTCATACATAGATGACATTTTAGTATTCTCGGATAACTTAGATCGGCATGTCAAGCATCTTGAGATTGTAAAAGACCTTGTAATACGAAATGATTTGGTTATATCTGAACCAAAAATGAAATGCTTGTGATCTAGCAAACTCTACTTAGAAGTAAGATTTTTAACATCATTTGTAACAATACTTTTAGCAGAAATACAATCAATTCTTAATAAGAATTGTTGATTTAATAAATCATCCTGGAATTTATGCAGACATTTAATAATAGATAGCATTTCTTTCTTAATAGTAGAATAATTATACTGGGTTGGATTCCATTTCCCAGATGTGCATATGACTGAATATCTTCTTCACTAAGAAGTCTTATAATCTTTTCTTCCTCGTTAACCTTTATGGTTCGTTCCAGGGTTTTTATGGCAATTAAGGATTTTAAATCTAAAAATCCAAATTTGTAAATCTCCTTATTAAGAATAGAGGGATTGACCATTTATTAAGTTGATCTAATTCGAAAGGAAATTCCGCTAATTTAGTGTTTTTTCTCTTACTATTACCAGTATTACTGGTAATTCTTCTGGATGAACTTGGAGTGAGGCTCATCATAATTAACTCTTGTAGGTTTAAATTCATAAAGTTTAAAGAATAAAGTAAGTAAATTATTTTTTTCTCTTGTTTTTATCAGATCCTTGGTCTGAATATCATCTAGCATGTTTGTCAATGATTTATGAGTAAACGCCATTAACGCCTATCCGGCAAACATAGGCTTAAAAGACTTGATATCAACAACACATTCTTTCTGTTGCTCATTTTCTATTTTGACAGCCTTATAAATATTATGTCTATCGTCTTCACTAAGGTAGTGATGCCACAATCCTCGTAAAGTATCCGTAAAACCTGGTGTAATAAAGCAGCAAATTGTTTATTAATATTACCAGTGGTTGTACTAACCGTAGCATACATTAGCTTTCGATGTATTCCATTCACAATCTGGGTTTAAGTAAAACCATATATATTCCACTGATAAATTGATGATCTCGTAAAGTCTTTTGACATTAGGACTTCATTCTCTTTAAACGACACATCCATTGGTGTTGGTCTTTTATAATAATATTTACCAAATGACCTTGGTTTATGCTTAGAGATTTGATTAATTTCTCTAAACTGGTTCTCAATAGAGTAGTTTTCTGTATAACATATGTAGATGTAGATCCTCCAAATGTAAAATTAGGAATTGTAGTTTCTAATTTATTAACGATCTTTGAAAGATCATCTTTCATTCTCGTCAATTGTTGACCTAAAATCTGTAAATAGACATTAGAGTAATTCTTTTGCTTATAAATCTTATCGAACTCTTTAAAAGTTTCATTGTCTTCATTGATTTTAAAGAAATGACTGACATCTATGCCACCAGCATAAACTCCTACGAGTCTCAGGAGGTGGGTATAGTGAATTAAAAGTATTACCAGTATTAACCTTACAAGGTTAAACTGCATCTATATTAGTTAGCCTTAGAGATGCAAGGTGCCTAGATTCCAATAACATAATTCCAATAAAAAAATTCCAATAACAATCTTTAATGGGGATCATGGAAACCAGTTTATTTCAATGTATTTCCTAATTTAAGTCCATCTTTATTATATCATAATGTGGTTGAAGCAATCAATCTTAATATTAAGAGTCATGGTTATAATTTACTACCTGGATCTAAAACGATAGCCATAGTCTACCGAGTTTATTATAAGATCTTAACTACTCTAGCTCCAGAAGCTAGATTCCATACACCTCCAGGAAAGACAGTTTTAATAGAAACTAATCTCTTATCATCCCGAGTTTCTTCTAATAGGCGAATTAAATGGGATGAAATTAATTTTCCCGATAATTGGGTAATACCCCGAGTGATACAGCCAAGTCCGACCATCAATGAAGATGTTGATCAAATTACTCAAACGGCTGATGCATGGTACAAGTTGTCTTTAATCCAACTAGGTTAATAACCTTTAAAGCATCTATTTCATCTCAAAGATCCATTTCTAGATCTTCTTTTATAAGAGAAAATGAAGTAATAGATGCAAGGATTGATGAATCCCATACACCACATCCGATTTATAAACAGAATAACAGAACAAACATAATACGTCTCCCACAGCTTCTGAAATGATCATCCATATATGAATAAAAGTTTCTTTTACATATATATATATATATATATATATATATATATATAGGGAAAAAGGGATATGAGCATCTTGCTCATTTAGTAAATAAGCAATTGATGATGTGGCATACATGTGATTGGAAAAGCCTTAAAATGGTTAGTTGTCCAATGTATCATATGCATGCCACATAATCAATTGCTCATTTACTAAATGAGCAAGTTGCTCATATCCCTTTTACCCATATATATATATATATATATATATATATATATATATATATATATATATATATGGGAAATGCTCAGTTGCAAACGGGTCTGTTTACACAAACCTGTTTCAAACTTGAGTTTCAGCCATTGGATCCTTTCAATCAAGATCCAACGGCCAGGATCTTTCCCGCCCATCAGCCCCTCTCTCACTTAAGTTTCGGAGGGGTAAAATTGGTACTTTACCCCTAAATAACTCTTAGACTGAGAATTTTGCTCACACTCTCTCTCGATCAACGCTGATGACTTGTATTTTTTTGGCCAGATTTGAACCTAGGCCGTTGTTGGAAACAACGACCAAGGTAGAACAAAATTCATCTTCCAACCTTGGTTGTTGCTTCACACAACGGCCTATGTATAACCTAGGTTGTTGTGTGGAACAACGGCTTAGATTATACAAGTGTTTTAAAATATTTGTACAAATCTCGCTCCCCTCCTACATTCTCTCTCTCACACTCAGTATACTCTCTCTCTCGCTCATTCCCGAACCCATTTTCGAAACCCTAGCTCCTCCTCCTTCACCGGACTCTCTCACTCACTCTCCCCCTCTTCTCACACTCTTGCCCTCTTCCTTTGAAGATCCCGAATCCAAAAAATTCTAACCCTAATGAAATCTCCCAAACCCTAAAACCCTAATCCTAATGAAATTACCCAAACCCTACTCCCCATCCTTCGTCTATAGTAGCGCAAGGACCTCCCCTACCTCCCTTCCGAATACCCACATTGTGGAAAGTATTAACTCTTTTCTACATTAGTGGATCTACCTATGTTAATTGATTGATTTTTTGATTCAATGTTTGAGTCTACAATTTTTATATTATGCGCAGTTAATAATAGGTTAGTTTCACAATGTGTATTATGGATGTAGTATTAGTTGTTGTTGTTCGTTATGAGTAATAGCGCACAAATGAGATAAAAAAATTCAGCAATTTTGCGAGTACGCCGAACTTACCACGCACAAGCCAACGCAATTTGTATAAGTGTGTTTAGAATCACGGTTTACGATATACGGCCGTGTATCGCTTTCGACTCTTTTTCGTGAGTGAAAGCGATACATTGAATATTGCAAACTGTGAGTCGAAACTCACTTCTACAAGTGTGTTGGCTCGTACGTGATGCGTCCGACCTACTCGCAATCTTTCAGAATTTTTTGATCTCGTTTGTGCCGTTTTTTACCGTATATCAAACAACAATAAAAATTATACTTTGATATTTTTGAGTGACTTTTCACTAGAATATCGCACAAACGACATCCAAAAAATACGAAATTTTGCGAGCAGGTCAGACTCACAAAACATAAGTCAACGCGACTTATAGAAGTGAGTTTTGACTCACGGTTTGCAATATACGGCCGTGTATCGCTTTATTTGCTTCTAATTTGAAATGAAGCGATACATTGTCATATCTTGCAAACCGTGAGTTGAACTTGCTTCTACAAGTTGCGTTGACTTGTGTGTGGAGAGTCTGACCTATCCGCAAAGTTTTGAAATTTTTGGATGTTCTTTGTGCGATTTTCTCTCGTATATCAAACAACAATAAATATACTTTGATATTTTTTAATTGAGTTTACACTAGAAAACCGCACAAATAATATCCAAAAATTACAAAATTTTGTGAGTAGGTCCGAATCACCACACACAAGCCAATGCAACTTGGATAAGCGAGTTTCGACTCACGGTTTGGTAGATAAGAAATTTTATCGCTTTCACTCATAGATTTGCATGAGTGAAAGTGATATATTGCCATATCTTACAAACCGTGAGTTGAAACTCGCTTCTCCAAGTTGCGTTGGCTTGTGTGTGATGATTCAGACCTACTCACAATTTTTTTAAATTTTTGGATGTTCTTTTTGCTGTTTTCTCATGTATTTTTTTTTCGTATATACATATATATATATATATATGAATAATGTATTGACCAATTGTTGTATATTTTCATATAGAGAAATGGTTAGAACGAGGAAAATCGGAAGGCGTCCTGGTAGTGGTAGGGGTGAACCTACCATAAAAGTAAGTGTATTATTAGTTTTCATTGTGAATTTTTTATATAAAATATTTTATGTGCAATAATAAAATTTGTGGTACGTTGGTGTAGGTTGATGCGTCGTCCTTGGGTGAATATCGTGGTCCTGGACCTTTAAGCCCACACGTACTTATTTTGCAAGACCGCCACAGATATGAGGAAGTGTGGAGAGGGACGACGCAGAAGTGTAACTTCCGTACGCACGAGACATTGACGATGCACCCGCGTACCCATGAGTACCTTGTCAAAGTCAATTTTTACAGTGTTGGTTTGATGGGTAAGGTGAAACTAGACCGAGCACTTCTTGCAGCCCTCGTCAAGCGATGGAGGCCAGAGACACATTCTTTTCATCTACCGGTGGGGGAGATGACGGTGACATTGCAAGATATTGCCATGATTTTCGGTCTTCCAATTGATGGGATGGTTGTGACAGGTAATATGAATTTCGATAAAATACAGTTGTGTAATGAGCTTCTCGGCACAGGGTTTCATGATGATGAGGGGAATGATAATGGTATTTTTGTCGGACAATCAATCCGACTGGCATGGTTGAAGAAAAATTTTGATGGAAAATTGACCAATGAACCGAGCGACTACGACGTCCAGTGCTACACTAGGGGTTATATCCTAACCGTGCTTGGAGGTGTTCTATTGCCTAACTCCAGCGGAGATACCGTCCTGCTTATGTATCTATGATTGCTCGCCGACCTAAGCTTAGCCGGCCGGTATAGTTGGGGAAGTTGCACATTAGCCACCATGTACAAGACATTGTGTGTAGTTGCTCCCGATGGAGTTGAGATGACTGGGCCGATGGTGTTGCTTCAGATTTGGGGATGGGAACATATACACTTGGGTCGTCCCCGTATTACAAGACCCACGAAGGGTTTGTTGGCACCTGCACCCATCGTTGAGATGCGACCACCTTTATGTGTGTATTGGGTCAGTAGTCGAAGCTACAGAGATAACCCCAAAGGAGTTCTAACATACTACGAAGACGAGATTGACCAACTACGAAATGAATTGGTAATTTGGGAGCCATATACCCCCGACCGCGTGGAAAGACTACCACCAGCGTGTACGACTAGTTCGCAGTTGTGGTTGACACTGACAACACTCGTCAACTTTGGTACGGTGGAACATCATTTTTCAGATAGAGTCCTTCGCCAATTTGGGATGGAGCAAAATATTCTCATCCCATGCAGGTACAACTCTCAGCTACACGCCATTAGATGTATGGGTCGTACGCCCAATCATGACTGAGCGGATTTCCACCATGGTTGTGTAGCAAATTAGAATGAGCAAAGGTTTGAAATGATATTTAAAAATGTCAAGCCATACGATGGTTCACGCATTATAGAGTACATGACTTGGTACCATGAAATAACACGTTTGTACATATCTCCGAGGACCGAAGTGCCAGTTGACATTCAAGTACCAATTCCGAAGAGAGAGAGAGAGAGAGAGAACCATCACCGGCGTATTCAACGTCACAACCCATGTACCAACTGAAGGCATCATCATATCAGTTGTTGGTAAATCAAATTTGTTAGAAAAATTTTTTTCTGTATCGCCATCAACTGTTTTTAAATTGATAATTTCATCGTTGAATTGTGCTACCATATTTTTATCATTTTTGTAGATCGAAAATACATGAGATATGGCAAAAGAATGTGTAGAGGTACTTAAGAGCAATGCCACCGCGAACATCAAAGCTTTCGCTCAGAAGATCCTTACTTCATGTCATGGCTCACTAGAAGAGGTAGGAGATGGCGAACGATTGACCCGCTAAAATACGAGCATACGTTCCCAGCACCGTAAGAGCGTGATTCATAGGCAATCTTGCCCGGTGCAAGAACTGTTACAACAATCTCCTCAACAAGAAGAAGAAAAACAAAAAGAGCAGCAACAAGAACACGAAGAAGAAGGCCAAGAATTGCAAGAAGAAGATACCGGCCCTTCACAAGTAACCCAAGTCAGGCGTACGTGGCGACAACCTACTCGGAAGAGGCGAGCACCACAACACTACACACTGAGGTAGCTTGAGTGTTTTTTGATTCGCGTTGTACATGATACATGGTATTATTGTATAAAATAGAAATGTTAGTGTTTTTTAATGTTAATTAAGACTACAAATTGTTGCTCTAATTGATGTTCATTATATTGTGTTTGTTGTTAGTTAATTTTTTTCTCCGAAGTGAATGTGAAACTTGTGTTGTTAGTGAAGTAAAGTTAATTATGTGGATATTGTGGATATTGTAGCATCTTCAACTAGTTCTGAATGCATTTGAAATTTTTTTCAATTAACCTAGTCCGTTGTTTCCAACAACGGCATAAGTTGGTATGAATTATTGGACCATATATTGGCCTGCTCTCTGTCTTGAAAGAAAATATCCCTAGGGTTTTTTCATTTTTTATTAAAATATAACACAACGGCCTTAGTGGATATGAATTTTTTTGGGAGATTTGACCTGTTCTCTGACTTGAGAGTAGACTACCGAGATTTTTTGGAAATTTTTTTAATTAACCTAGGCCGTTGTTTAATATGAACTACTGGACCATATATTATCTTGCTCTCTGTCTTGAGAGGAGATATCCCTAGGTTTTTTTTGAAATTTTATTAAAATAACCTAAGGCCATTGTTTTCCAACAATGGCCTTATTTGATATGAAATTTTTTGTCCAATTTGACCTGCTTTCAGAATTGGGAGGAGATTACCAAGTTTTTATACAAAAATTCCAATAACATAAGCCGTTAACAACGGCCTAGGTTGATATGAAATTTTTTGTGTCAGTTGGCTTGCTCTCTGTCTTGAGAAGAGATATCCCTAAGTTTTTTTTTCAAATTTTATTAAAATAACCAAGGCCGTTGGCCTTTGTTGATATGACTTTTTGGTCCAATTTGACCTGTTCTTTGACTTGGGAGGAGATTACCAAGTTTTTTTTTAAAAACAGTTCCAACAACACCAATAACGGCCTAGGTTGATATGAATCTTTTTTTGTCAGCTGGCTTGCTCTCTGTCTTGAGAGGAGATATCCCTACATTTTTTTTGAATTTTTATTAAAATAACCTAAGTTGATATGAAATTTTTTGTCCAATTTGACCTGTTCTCTGACTTAAGAGGAAATTACCAAGTTTTTTTTTAAAAAAAAGTATGAATAACATAGGCTGTTATTTCCAACAACGACCTAGGTTGATATGATTTTTTTTATGTTTTTCACAACTTTCTCTTCTATCTCTACGAACAGAGTTTCTTGAACTCTACACCAAAGACATTCATATTCTTGTTTATCGTCTCTATATTTTATTAGTTTCTTTTTTTAGCAACCAAACGAACAATATATAATCGTTAGGGTAAATAGCTTAAATATTTTATAGAAAATAACTTAAACATTTTTTTAAAACAAAAATATTCCCTTTTTTCACTAAAAAACGAACAAGATAATATTTTAAACCCTAACCCTAAAAAACTTACATATCTTTTATTTAATGTCTAACCATAACCCTCAAATTAAAAATATTCATGCTCTTCAAATTTTGATTATTTTAAAAACATGGAAATAAAGAAAAACAAACAAACAAACAATGGAATAGAGTGTACTAAACGAATAGGGCTAGGGGTTTCGGTATAGTTAGGGTTAGGATTAGGCATAGGGTTAGGATTAGGGATAGGGTTAGGTTTAGGGTTAGTGTTAGGCATAGGGTTAGCACAAACAATTTAATCTATTGAATAAAGTCTACTATTCATATGTTGAATCTTCCCAAAATAATACGTTCCAAATGAAACGATACCAAATATTCAAGTAAATAACCCTAACCCTACCATAACCCTAACCCTAACCCTAACCCTTAGAAGATTATCCCTTACACTCTATGTACCACTTTTAGAACATTTTAACATTGTGGATATGAGAAATTACATCCATGTTCAGCTTAGTTGTCAAGTTACTCATACCCATTACCTGATCTCTTACACTACCCTAACCCTACCCTAACAAACGGCATAAATAGGAGATATTCAGGTTTTTTCGTCCGTTTATATATTTTCACTTAAATTTGTTTTAGTTTATTTCTGTAAAATATTTAACCTACTTAGAAGACATAGTTAGCTCATTCGTTTTTACAGCTAACTTATGAAAATAGGTTATTGAGAAGTCGTTGTTGGCAACAACGACCTAGGTTATTGATTTTATTTTATATAGACCGTTGTTTCCTAGGTTATTTTAATAAAAATTCAAAAAAAAAAAAACTAGGAATATCTCCACTCAAGATAGAGAGCAAGCCAACTTACAAAAAAAAAAATTATATCAACCTAGGCCCTTGTTGGAAACAACAATCTATGTATTGGAACTTTTTTTTACAAAAAAACTTGGTAATCTCCTTTCAAGTAAGAGAACAGGTCAGATTGGACAAAAATTTCATATCAAACAACGGCCTAGGTTATTTTAACAAAATTTGAAAAAAAAAAAACTTAGGAATATCTCCTCTCAAGACAGAGAGCAAGCCAACTGGTACAAAAAATTTCATATCAACCTAGGCCGTTGTGGGAAACAACGGCCTATGTTATTGGAAATTTTTTTTAAAAAAATCTTGGTAATCTCCTCTCAAGTCAGAGAACAGTGAAAACTTGACAAAAAACTTCATATCAACTAAAGCCGTTGTTCGGCCTTAGTAATTTTAATAAAATTTGAAAAAAACAAAAAATTTCATATCAATCTAGGTCGTTGTTGGAAACAACGACCTATGTTATTTCTAAATATTCTTGTTTAGTTTTAAGCCGTTCTGTCCATAAACATATAAGTAAAAAAATATTTTGATTAAAAAAAATTACACCAAAAAACAGATACCACAAAGCTCTCTGTTCAACTACTACTATCATATATTTCATACCCAATTTCATTCAACCATCACAATACTCGTACTCTTCAGTCAACACACAAAACATAACCATAATGAATATCAACTAAAACAACTAAAACATTATCAACAAACACACTACATCCACACATCCAAAAACATTCGTTTGGAACATATATTATCATCAAACCAATAAAAAACAACAAAGGCATAACTTGAATCGATTACATATAATTAAGACTGTGATGCAACAACCGACAAGGGAGCTTCCTTCAATAAATATCTGCAAGATTTATAAAATTCAAACAACACCGGAGATTAGTATTGTTAGTCTACAAGATATTCAAATACTTCACCCCCATTAAAGTTTTACCTCACAACGGTTCATCAAAATTATCGTCGGAACTCACTTCATCGGTTGGAGAAACTTCTTTTGGATTGGTTGCTCTAAAATAAATGACAAGTTTAGGTTTGCCAACATTTTATATATATTCACATCAAAATACAAAGCAAGATTGAATATTTTTAATAGAAGTTAACAAAAGTTACATATATATTACCCCTCAAATAGTGTTGGACAATTTCTTGAATCATGTTCGAGTACGAGCAAGCTGCACCATCTAGGTTTTTTACCACCACGAACTTGCTCTCTTATTAGCTCAATCTTTTCCCTTTAGGCATTTCCTTTGCAACACATTGTCCTGGGTCCCTTACACGTGGAATGGGAGGTCCACTGCCTGCAGCATGGGGTTGTGCATGTCCTTCTTCATGGGGTTGTGCACTACCTTCGGGATGTATTTGAAGATGAGAAATGTCGTCAATGCCTTTAAGCATAAGATCTAGCATGTATTTGTAACAAGAATCGGAGGAACAACCAAGATCAACCATTTGTTTTGCGTTATGACTTAATTCACAATAACGAGAACCAAAATTTTGGCCACTTCCTTCGTGTGAAACAGATGTATAACTTCTTCTCATCACATCCTGGGTCCATCTTCTTTTAATATATATATCCGGCTGAGAAGTGTGATGACTGAACCGAAGAACAACCAAAATATGTTTGTAGGGAATTCTAACAAACTCGAACATTTTACAACCACAAGTAACAATTTGACGGAGTTTGCATAATTAAATCAACCTCCCCGGTTCCGATTCTCCACAGAGCATCACATGGAAGGTCGAACTATCAGGTATGTCAAGATTGGCAACAAAAGTCACAATATCTAATAAGCTTTTTGTAACTTCATTTTGGAATTTGTAGAATATTTTCAATGTGTATATTCGCGCCATATGTTCTTCCAACGTCCATTGGGTCTTCAATTGCAATCTCCTCTCATGGTTACAATGATTTTTTTAAAGTTTATCGTGTCTTTGCTTTGCCAAAAATTCGTCGAAGATGACGGCAAATTCATGTAAGAAGTACTTCTTTTCTGTATGACGCTTCAAGGAAGAATGCTTAGACTAAACTCATTGGCTACTCAACATGCCGGCCCAAAATGTATCTTTTGCATAGATGGGTGCCCATTTATCACGAATTTCAAATAGATCATTTAACCATTTGTTATTCTCAACTCCGTAGTTCAGAAGCACTGATTTCTATTTCTCTTCGAACTCATGTATATATTTGGAATCATAGATGACAGTCTTCAAATTATCCCTAAACTTGTCGACATCATTCGACATACGCACCTCTTGCGGTAACTTATCTAATATGTGCCAAATGTAATAACGATGCTGAGTCTCGGGAAAAACCTTTTTTCACTGCGACAGCGATTCCAAGATCCTAGTCCGTCACGATGCCGGATGGAGCACGATTCATTACTCCTAGCCATTTTTCCAAAGAACCACACAAAAGAAGAGACTTTCTCATTTGGAATGAACCCACCTCCTAAGAACGTTGATTGCCAATGATGATTGACTCCGACAAATGGAACAAATAACATTCCATATCAGTTCGTGTTGTATGTAGCATCAAAGAAAAGTGCATCCCCAAATTCTTCATAGTTCATCCAAGAAATATCATCCACCCAAATACAATGAGACAACCGGCCTTCGAAATCTACTTGAAAATCATAAAAAAATGAAGGATCCGTCATTTTTTTCGATTCAAAAAAATCAATGAAAATGTTTCCATCGTGTCCTTTCATCGCTTCATGGGAGTCTCTAAGTATATTTATAGCTCTAGCATCTTTTTCTGTGAATCCTATTTTATCGTGACCACCACTAGCACTTTCAGAGCATTTGTTTGTAAGTAGGGATATTAGCTTGGGTCATTTGATCCATTATTATTCTATCGGTATTCGACACCGAACGGTTTCGGGGCAAAAGATGTCTTCTACCGGGTGAAGTAAATACGTGATTTTGTGGTTCATGAAATGAATACAACACCCATTATTACTTTTTCCGTTCAGTTATACGCGAAAGATAGCTTTGCAACTGGTTCTACAAGTAGTCCTCTGTCTACCTTCACTGGGTTAACTCGGTGAAGTCCCTTCTTTATTACACAAAAAAAACTTATCCACGACTTGGCTTCCCTAGTATTTATTCCCATGCTTACGCATTGCGAAACCCCCACATTTAGCATATGACGAATAAAAGTTCTCGGGTTCATCTAAGGTATGAAAGGCCATACCTAACTTTGGTTTGAGATACTCTTCAACAAGCGGCATGCATTCACCACTTTATTGTGCACACATAAATTGTCACCGGCAACAAAATACCCTTCACCACTGTCCATATCTAACATCATCAATAAAATAACAATTATCAATACGCAGATCTTATAGAGAGAATCACACTATTCATATATGTATATATATATATATATAGTAAGAAAAAAATAAGTAGGAAACCACACAAAGAACATCTAAAAATTACGAAACTTTGCGAGTAGGTCGAACTTGCCACACACAAGTCAACGCAACTTGTAGAAGTGATTTTTGACTCACGGATTACAAGATATGGCAATGTATCGCTTTTCACTCATTGAAAATGGGTGAAAAACGATACATTGCCTTACCTTGCAAACCGTGAGTTGAAAATTGCTTCCACACCTTTCGTTGGCTTGTGTGTGGTGATTCTGACATACTCACAAAATTTCATATTTTTCGGACATTCTTTGTGCAGTTTTATAGTGAAAACTCAATCAAAAATATCAAAATCTAATTGTTATTGTTGTTAGGGATACGAGCCAAATCCGCACATTTGAAATCAAAAAAATTTGGAACTTAGCAAGCATGTTAGACTTACCACGCACGAGCCAACGCAACATGGAGATGTGAGTTTCGACTCACGATTTGCAATATAAGACAATGTATCGCTTTCACTCACGAAAAAGAGTCAAAACCAATACACGGGCGTATCTTACAAACCGTGGGTCGCAACTCGCCTCTACAAGTTGTGTTGCCTTGTGCGTGGTGAGTCCGACCTACCCGTAAAATACAAAATTTTTGGAGATTGTTTTTCCGTTTTACAAAAATCTACAACTACAACTATAATTTGAGCGAGGAACAGCAACTAATTCTACAACTCTACCGTCTACAATTATCCAAAAACTATGCACAATACGCATCCTCAAACTAACCAATAACTAACTACGCATCAAAAAAAAATATGACTCAAAAATAAAATTTAAAAATTACTATAAATAAACATAGCAAGATTAGAGTGAATACCTTGCACAATGTGGGATTTTTGTGAATGAGAGTAAAGAGGTAGAGACGCTGCTGTAGATAGAGGAGGACTAGGGTTTAGGTGTTTTCGTTAGGGCTAGGGTTTTTTTGGGTTCGGGAGGATCTCCAGGAAGAGAGAGGAGAAAGAGTTCGAGGAATTAGGAGAGAGTGAAGGATGAGGGGTGGCTTAAGTGAAGGAGGAGCAAGGGTTTTGTTTGGGTTCTGGAACGAACGATAGAGAGAGAGAGAGAGCAAGGGAAGAGAGAGTGAGAAATCGAAGGTAGAAGGACACAAATTAGTACAAGTATTTTAAATAACTTGTATAACCTTGGCCATTGTCGAAAACAACAGCCAAGGTTCAAAAAAAAAATTGAACTACTTAGGCCGTTGTTCCAACAACAAAACAACGGCCTAGGTTCAAATTTGGCTACAAATGCTGCACTGCGTCAACTTTGAGCGAGAGAGTGAAGGAGAGGCAAACGGAAGCGTTATTTGGGAGTAAAAAACCAAATTTACCCGTCCGAAACTTAAGTGAGAGAGGGGTTGATGGGCGGGATTGATCCCAGCCATTGGATAACAATTGAAACGATCCAACTGCTCAAACTGCTCAAAGCTCAGTTTGTAACGGGTCTGTGCAAACAGACCCGTTTGCAACTAAGTAATCCTATATATATATATATATATATACACATATATATATATGGAAGTCTTCCATTGTGCACCATAGGTATGGTGCACACAGTGTGTGCACTCGGCCTTCCTGCCTTCGTATCGACGATCCGAACCGTTCACATTGATCTACACATCTAAATTAGTCTAAATATATAAAATCAAATTATTTAAAATTCATTTGCCCATCCATTGAAGTGTTACAAAATTGTATGGTTGACAATCATTGTTTTTTATAGTCACATGATAGATGGGCCAAATGAATTTCAAATGATTTGATTTTACAGATTTAGACTAATTTAGATGTGTAGATCAATGTGAACGGTTCGGATCGTCGATACGAAAGCGGGAAGGCCGAGTGCACACGAAGGGGTGGTGCACAATGGAAGATTTTCCTATATCCCCGCGGGTTTTGACCCGGGCCGGGCTGGGAGGAGTGGCAGGCTGGGTCGGGGGCCCTGACGGGCAAATGCCGGCCCAGACCGGGCCCCCGATCCCTGGCTAGTGCAGGCCGGGGCCGAGGGTTTTTTTTATTATTTATTTATTTATTTATTTATTTTAATTGAAGGAGAAGAAAATTCTTCAGAATTGTCAAGAATATTTAGATAAAAGAGATATTCGTAAATTAAATTATTTTTATGAATTACGAAGTGTAATATATAATCAAATAGATTAGAAACATTTCCAAGTAATTTTATCAAATTACAATATGAAGTACAATATGAAGGAACATTTGTATTTAGAGATCAAGATAACCTCTATTTAGATTGTATAGAAGACAGTGGACTATTGACGTGCACTTCTACTTAACCTAAATATAGAATCTCATCGCCCTAAATTTCTCAATTATTTACAATCCAGTATACAAACTTCATTGTACTAGATGTCCATTCATCGCTGCTTGTTGAATCATTGTGTCCTTCATGTAAATCTTGGGTCCTCTTTTAAATCCGCTTTCATTCAAACTTCAGCGCATACCAGCATCTCCAAATTCATTGATGTCAAGAAATTCCTATTCGGGCTCATAATCTTGTCACCAAGAGAAAAAAATACTTTCCGATGCAACAGTTGACACTGGAATAGTTAGCAAATCTTTAGCCATATGAGAAAGAATAATAAAATATTTCATTAGTTTTTCAAATATAAAACACATCTACTACATCATCAATGAGAGGTTGTGCATTATACCAATTCAACTCATTTGGTAAACTGGTTCTTGATTTTTTTTAATTTTATGAGATTTAAAACTCTACTAGTTGAAAGACTCTTTTCCTTTGATAATATAGAAGAAGAAGAAGAACTAACATTTTGTATTTGTATAGTGTTAGATAAATAAAATTTATCGTAACTATCATATAAACTAGTCAAAACATGCTCCAAATTTGTAGTGAAAACAACATGATCCAAATCTTGTATTTCATCGTGTGGAGCATAAGTATAAAAAATCTCAATTAATTTTTTTGTGCCCTCTAACTTAATCATGAGATTCATTACACTAGCAACACAATATAATATAGGAAGTGGATGAAAATATTTTAAAATTTTAATATAAGCGGCATAAACCATTTCTTCAATAAAATGGTCATTTATCAAATCTTTAATTGTTGTCATCATAGTGACAATTGCAAGTAAAATATCACTACATGTAGATGTATATGTTTTTGAAAAATTGTAAAATAGCATCATTAAAAGGTTCTAAAATTTTATACAAACTATCAATAAAAAATCAAAATTCATCATCTAACATACAATCTTGCATACCCATTACAAAACAAAATTTTCTAAGATTAAAATGATAATGAAGAACACCTAAAAAATCATAAGTAGAATTCCAACAATGTCTAATATCTTTAGGAAAACATTTAAATACAATTCCCCTACATTGACACTAATCATGAAAAGCTTGATATATTAGACCACTCAACTGTCACGCCCCGCTTCCCAGAATACGGGAACATAGGCACGTAACTGAGGCCCAGAGAATGATATAAGTATGCCAACTCATATCATCCATAAGCTGTACCAGTCTTAACTCAACAACATGACAAGGAAATAATCACAACCACGCATAAATACATAATCACACAAACAAATACTTAGACTAAACATGCAATAGTCCAATTTAATAACCAACAACTGGAAATAAATAACAAATACCTTCTGGCGAACTCCTGCTCCGATCGTAGAAGAACTACTCACCAATGCCTTCTGATAATTCTCCTTGTGCACTTGTACTTGTTCATCTAAAAAGAAAGAATAATTTGTCCTTAGAGCAAGTACGGACAGCAAGTAGTGAAAAACAGTGAGTAAGGGAACAAGGTTCATCAAGGAATATGAATCAAGATCAAATTACAAAAGCAATAACGGTATCAATAAACAATGGTAACGATCAAGTATATACATGTCAACTTAGGTTTATTAGCATGTTGTTTTTCCTATCTAGTGCACGTACTACTGCGTCCCATACCACAGGTTTGGTGCACGCAAAACAGTGTACGTTTTAGATATAGTGGTAGGATCTACAAAGCGTGTACTCGGTGTATCACGATAATAAGATAACAAGATAACAAGTCACAACTTCACAAGTAATTCTCCACCTTCCATATTAAGATTCCATGTAACAAGAAGGGCCATACCGAGTACATTTTCTGAGACTATCCACTACTAAGTCAACCCTTATTAACCCCGGCTTGTTTAGTATTTTATTATTAAGTCATTCATATCCATGCAAGTGTGTATAAGAATGTCAAGGGGATGATAAGAATGCAGCAACATGATGCATTGCACAATAATATACATGAAGTAGTGAATCTGAAAACAGCCGACACAGTAACACTAAAACAGCGATAACTCATATGCTATAGTTCGGAATTCGAAGTTCCAGAATGTTATCAGCAACTAGACACTTAGGGCTACAATTTATATTCAGTCTGTTAATTTTGACTGTAGCTAGATCAAACATCCTATTCTTTGCAGTTTAGCTGTTCTGGCAGCAACTTAATGTCAACATTTAATGGGTGAAAACATGGTATAAAATCACTATAAAAATCTATAAAAATTAGGAATGAATTCTAAGCATGTCCATAAAGTTTCTGAAGATTTTCATGGCATTATAATACTGTTAACATGGTGTTTTACTGATAATTGTGTCGGTATTACATTAATTCTGCGATCTAAAAAGTGCAGACCAACAAGGACTAAAACTACGATATCTCACAGCTCGCAACTCGGAATCAAGATCTGTCAATTGGACTGGAAACTAGATTCATTAAGCTAAAACCCTCTTTTGTATTGTTTGTGTTAATTTTTATGCTAACAGGGTCGAAACCTCTGTGCAAAACAGTACAGGCAGCAAGAATTCATAAAATGACATCACATATATGCTCATCAAAGTGGGTAATTAACATGTTATTGCATCATGAAATGTATTCACACTAATATACAGCAATAAGAATGGATTTTATAGTGTACAAATTAATTTATCATGTCATAGTTCAAGTCACAAGTTCCCGATCAATCAACATGTTCGATCACAATATATTTTCCTCATAGGCAAGTTCTAGTCATTTTATTCATGTCATGTGTGTATATAGGGTTGGGTTTGAGTCAATGAATAATAATACGATGTCAAGAGTATGTCGGGTTAGCTTGTGTAAACTCTCAATACTCCCAATGAAAAGTACACAAGGTAAATTTAAGATAATTGAAGGAAACTACTTACGGGAGGTCAATAAGCTTTAACTAGAAAAATTAAATGAGTTCAAATGGACTTGCCTTTATGTAGATGACTCGAATACGTAAAAAGGAATAACGAGATCAGAATCCCGGAGAGCGCTCCAAGAGTACGTGCGAGATGCGTACAAAATACCAAACAGCAAATCAGCCGATACAAGCAATCAACAACAACTACACACTTCTACTTCACCCAGAACAGCACACAGGGATCGAGATCTGCTACACCCAGAACACCAAACACAGAAATCAACCACTCACCCTTCGGCCAAACACCAAACAGCAAGCTTGAATCGGCTACACCAAAACACAGAACACCAAGTTCAACCAATCACCCTTCTCCTTCTTCTTTACTTCAACTGAGAGAGAGAGAGGGGGCGCACAGGAGAGGGTCGGTGATTACGGCGGCGACTGGCGACGGCGTGGCACCACAGCGAGGCGAGGGCGGTGGCGAAGGCCATGGGTACTTAGGGGATGAAGTCACAACAGAGGATTAGAGGAAGAAGACGTTGGGGGTGGTCCGACTGCATTGGAAGGAGGAGCTCGACACTGAGGTGATGGCAAAGGCGGTGGCAGAGTGGAGTTTAAGGTCAACTGATGGCGAGGTGCTCCTGGGGGTGTTTAACGGAGAAGACAACGGAATAACGAGGAGGTGGATGAGCTCGATGCAGGCGAGAATGACGAGCGGGAGAGATGGCTCACGAGGAGATGGCAATGGCGACGAGAATGGCGAGCGGAGTTAAAGGTGGATGTGAGGCTCGGCAGTGGAAGGGGCCGGCACAGCTACTGAGGGTGGCGAGAGCTCGAGGACGAGGCGAAGGATGAGGTTGAAGACGATGAACAGTGGGTGGTTTAGGGGTTCAACAGTAAACAGGGTTAAGGTTTGGGGGTTGCACAGTGATGGGTGAATGCACAGTAATGGAGTAGGGAAGATGAAAGGGTTTTGGAAGATGAAGAGTTGGTTGTTTTGGTTAAGATGAGAGAGAGAAAGATACGGGGAGAAAGAAAGTGGGGAGTTGAGTAGATATGGGGAATCGTGATGAGTGATTTGGGGATACTGGGAGAGGTGGGGTGGATCTGGTCAAATGGATTAGGGGTGAGTTGGGTTATGGGTATTGGGTTTAGGGTAGGCTAGGATCCAATAAGACATGAATATAAGTTTGGGTTAAAATCCAATAAGAGATGAGCTAAATTTTGGGCTTTAAACAAAATGATTAAATAATATAACATATATCAAATATCAATGGGCTTTAACCAAGAATAATAATAATAAGACTAATAATAACACATCTCAATAATAAAAATAATTATAACAATAATAATATAATAATGGTAACAAAAATAATATTAACTGTAATAATAATAATAACAACAATAAAATAATAACAATACAGATAATAATAATTAATATATGACGAAATACAATTTGGATTCAATACCTTCATGAAAATAATTCGATAATAATAATAACGATAACAATAATAATAATACTAATAGAAGTAACAATAATAATGATAATAAAGTGTATAAAAGTAGAATTTGAGATTAATAAATTTATTAGAATCCAAATAGTAATAATATAACATACAAATAGTCCATCAATTATAAATAGAAAAATACATTGTTGTTCAAGGTAAATATAATTGTCTATTAGAAAAATACTTGGTAGAAGATCCGGAATCAGTTTAGCACAAAACAAGTTTATAAATAATCAAAATACTGAAAAATATTCAGAAATACGTATTTACGAGAACAGAGGTTACATCAACGTAATAAAATTAACACAATTTCTAATTGCCTCAATTTTATCGTGTCCATATTTTAGTACATCTTGTACGCAGATTTAAAATATGACAAGCACACCTAACATAAAAAATTTTCAATTCTATAGGATTTAATGTAATTTTCAAACTAGCGATTGTCTTAGTATTATTAAAGGCGTTATCAAAACCAATAGTAAAAACTTTATCAAAAATACCGAAATTATAACATGCTTCCATGATGTGTGTGCCAATCATTTCACCCTTATTTGGGTACCTAACAAATCCGAATGAAATTATCCTCTTTTAAAGTAGCTAATCGAAATCTGTCCAATGACATGTTACACACATCATTGGTACGTCGTTCACTCCTACCCACTCATCTGATGTCAAAGAAACTCTAGTATTTAGTGATGTTAGTGTTGCTACAAAAAAATCCTTAACCTCATTGTAAACTAATATACAATCACCCTTAACTACATTCCTAGCAATTTTTTATAATGGGAGTGTAATGCGGTTTGTGCAAAAGTCTCTACATTCCTACTTTCACCAAACAAATAAGGTAATTCATCTCTAATTACTAACCTAACCATTTCCCTACGAACGATATCGTGATTGTAGCTATGACTATCTACTTGACTGGTCTTAGAGTGTATTTTTTGTTGTGTGAGATTGTCTTTAAAAATTTCTGGTTGATATTTATTTAAGTGACATTAAAGTATACCCGTTTCCGATCCTATTTTAAACTTATAGGGTGTTTGACACTTCTTACAAATTTTTAGTCCTACACTCTTATCATTTTGTAAAGGGACATAAGTCAACATATTTGTATACTTAGGAAGTGTTCCCTTTAGTTTTACGGGATTGAGAAGGGCCTTGTTCCGATGGTTGTGGTTCTATATCTTCTACTTCTACTTGATCCGTGTGTGTTTCATGAAAACGGGAGTGCTATCATAATTCATAAGTGTTTCTTTACTCTCTACATATGAAATTGGAATGGAATGAATGTCACGACTACTAGTGGACTCTTGGATAATATGTCTACCAAGTGATCGGTTAGATGTAAACTAGTGTATGTTCTAAAAATTCTAGTGTATGTTATAAAAATTATTTCTAGTGCATGTTTTAAAATTTAATTCTATAAAACAAGTAAAGATAGATAAACTAGTGTGTTATAGAAAATGATTCTACAAAACAAATAAAGTTAAATAAAATTCCACTATAAACCGATGTATGTTAATAAAAAAAAATAAAAAAAGAAGAGATATTTCAATAAAACAACAATAATTAAATGAATAAACTAATGTATGTATACCAAATTAAAAATAAATCTAAAAAGAAGAAGTACAACAAAACTCAATCTAATTAAGAGAAATAAATGAGAACAAACAATAATGCTAATTCTAAAAATTATACAAATACAAAATACCGTATGAGTGTAAAATGTAGGTTGAAGAATGAAGGTAGATAGAGTTGAGAGCTTGTAGTGTTGTGTTGACTGTTGTTAGATGTTGTTGCTATTGATCTTTGCAAGAAAGTAGTTGAATATTGTTGATTGTTATTGATTTGTTGAGAGAAATGAGAGATAGTAGAGATAATTGAGTGAATTTGTGAAGAGAATTGAATAAAATGAGGTTTGCATACACGGATTTATAGCTGGAAGTAGCGAGAACCACGCATGTGCATGTGGTAGTAGCATTGAGCCCTGAGTGATGCATCTCATTTTCTTGTACATTTAAACATCCTCGAAAAATTGAAGGAGTAAATGATATACAAACCAATATGATATCGATTGCTCCAAAAAGTTAAAAGGTTGATCATTTTATTATTTATTTTCTTTTTTTGATATCGTAAAGTATAGAGGTTTCAAGGTCCATGGCAGATGGTTATAAGAGCATCCAGAGTCATTTGCTAAATTTCCATATTTGCCATTTTTTAGCAAATTTTTTAGCAATTGAGCATCTACAGTCGTTTGCTATTTATTCATATTTTGGCAAAATTACTACAGTTTTTCTTAATTTCCCAAAATACTCCTTAAAACTAGCTAGCATAAATCTGTTGAGGATATTTTAGTAATTACACAAACACAATATTTTAAAAAATATTCTGAAAAAAATACAGAAAATCCAACGGTCGGGCCGCGGGCCAGCTTGGACCGGCTCGGGCCGGTTCAACCCAGTCCTGGGTTTGACCGGACCGACCCTTCAATTTTCGACAGGTTGGCCCCAGTTCAGCCCGATTTTGGACAGGCCGGGCCGGGCTGAGGACCGAGCAAGCCAAGCCGGGCCGGTCCCAGCTAGCCCATCTCTAATGCCACCCCTAAGAAAAGCTGACTAACGGAGAAAAAAAAAAAGAAAAAAATAATTACAAAAATACAAAAATACAAAAACGTTAATACATTGCATTTTCCAAAAATAGAAAATAGTTCATCCTCGATACATTTTAGATACTAATTATGAATCAAGTTTCCAAGGGAAAACGTTGACTTCACTATATTTTCCTCTTTGGCTTCCCTTCAGTCGTTAAACACACTGAAAATAAGGATACCCCAGAATGTCTAATACTTCATGTGTCCTTGATAAGAAAACAAAATTGTTCGAGTTAGATATTTACAGTCTCATATATAGTCATGTAGATGTATCTTGCAATGTGTAGCAAATTGTTCACCAAGCTCAAGTGTATGTACCTAGACAGATCATCAAAATGAACCTTGAGAAGGATGAAAAAGGAATGTATTCATAGCTGATGTTGAATCTCTTTCCCTGGAAGGCAGTAAAGTTTGAGAAGCAAGAATTTATTGCCTCTGATTTTGAAAAGCTTGAACAATTCCCTCTGTTCTTGATTGGATTCCTCTAAGATACTCGCTGAGTATACGCTGCTGGTAAGAACCTCCTTCCTGTGGCCCAGAAATGATGTGAAAGTGAACCATCATAACTCTGACACATTAAATTCAAGAAATTGACAATCATTGGAAATTGAAAGAAAGAGGATATTGATCTTACTGTACGAATCAATACTCTCTCAATTCGCTTTTTAATAACAGAATAAAATTCCTCTGGTGAAATATCTCCTTTTCCAATGTTCAGTCCCTGGATCAGCAGCTTATTCCAGTCCTCTTCAGGAGCTGCAATGAGAAATGTTTAGGTTATTATCTCAATATTTCATTTTAAGCACCCAAAACAAGAAACTGTAAACCACTTTTTTCCCCTGGGAGTAACCTCTCCATAATATGCCTTGTGTGAAAGGAAAAAAAAGAAAGAAAGGAAAACCCTGAATTTCTACAATTTAAGTTAATCGGTAATCTGCTTGGTAATGCTTAGTGAGGTAATTGTTTGTAAAGATGGTTATCAAGCGAAGCGCACCTTTTGTTAATCAGAAGTGCATGATGTATAACTAGACAAAAGAAAAAGGAAATCCAATGGAAACTAACTTCCCTAGAAAAGCCGACAATATTGTTACCTAACTAATTGTCTATCAAGAACAAGTGATGGTTGCACAAACACTTCTATAAGTCATGCCATTATATATGTGTCAAGCACATGTATCAGACAAGACACTTTGTGCCATATCATTGTTATTTCCATGTGCCAGACTTCCATGATTTTGGGGAGACTGCAAAATTTAGACTTCAGGAATATCCCAAACACAGTAAGAGTATAGAAAACTGAGGGGCTAAGGGGAGAGTTCATATTGGATGAACTGAGAATGGAAGTGTTTGATCTTCTGGCAGGAAGACTTCAGGTAAGGATGGGTTCAGTGCCAGTTTTTTGCTGTACTAGTGGAGTACAATAGAAGCCTTCAGGGCAGTCAAGTTCTTTGAGCATAGAGGCACATTACCAACAGACTAGAATGATGAACTGATTACACTGATCCTAAAGGACTCAAGAGTTAAAGATTTTAGACCTATCCATCTTCGTAATACTATGTACAACAATACTGAAAAATCTTGTCTCAGAGCTGGAGGAGCGTCATTTGGAATTTAATTGATGAGGCACGTGTGGGATTTTTATCCTTCACAGGGTGACAACATTTGGCATCCATTCCAACCTACAAATAAAGAATAAGAAATAACACCACATATTCAAAATTGACATGGAAAAAAGCCTATGATTGTGTCTGCTGGAGTTTCTAAAAAGAGTTCTTTGAACCCCTTTTTTTTTTTTGGAATAAAGGGCCACACCATAGCATTCAATCAGAGACCTCCCTACCTCCCTTGACCCATCCCAAACCCTTACCATCTGAGCTACAACTGGGTGGTTTTCTTTGAAAATATTGATATGACTTGAAGTGGGTTAAAGTGGACAACAGGATGTCTACTAAGTTTCCTATTCTTTGCTTTAATGCAATAAGGTGGTCAAGTAGAAGAAGCCAGGATGGATTAGTCAAAGCGATCCAGTTTCGCCATATCTCTTCATAAGTTGCGCAATCATATTGTAGGATTGCGTAAGATAAGGATAGGACAAAACGAGTTTCAAGGCTTTGGAGTGAGGACCATGACAAGTGACACATGGCGGATGTGATGTTATTCAGTTAGTGAACTCACTGTTGAGAGATTAAGCTGGTCGATGCTTGTTAATAGAAGATGAGATAACCAAATCCAAGGTCTAGCTAACTAGGAATTGGTTCAGTTGAAAGTTATCCACTTTATCTGCCAGGGGTTGGCTGTGGCATTGAAGAGGATGGATTACACTAACTTGACCACAGCATTGAAGATGAAGAATTACACTAGGTTGGAGAACAAATTCAGAACAAGCAGCCGTTTGTTCAGGAGTTTGACAACATGCACAGAAAGATGAAACAAAAGAAACTCTTTGAAAAGTGAACCACATAAAAGTTGTCTCTTTGGAACGTGAACCACATCTCCTTCCAAATGTTAGATTAACTTGATCAAAGCTGCCGTGAACACTCCTTTATATTTTGTCTCGTGAGTGTTGCGATGACAATTATGTACCAAGTGTGATGAGTGAGTTCCTCCTTATGTCTGGGGATAGAAATGTTTTGAGTAATGAATTGAATCAGTCAGGATGGTAGACTGCAGTAGGACCAGGATGCAAAAACATATTCAAAGTTCTAATTGCAAAACAGGCTAGCAAAATGTTTGATAGAAAGTTTAATGGAAGGAAATTCATGGTCAAGAAGTATCCTAGAAGTATCCTGATGACCATGGATCTTGAACACATAACAAGTCATGGACTTGGAAAGTTATACTTGACAGTCTTCAACAATTGTAGAATCAGGACATTGAATAGAGAATTGGTGGAAAGAAAGTAAATATTTGTCTATCTGGTTTGATGCATGGATAAGAGAAAAGCCACTCATTTTGTTTCCTACATATATTCCATATAATCAGGTGAGTGGAGAGAGGGGGAAGTAAGTTTGGGTAAATGATCTGTTCGCTTACTTTCCTGTGAACTTAAGGGAGTAGATCATTTCTACTATTTCTGAAGAGGATGAGGATATGGCTACATAGCATGATGAGAGGTCAGATCATAATAGGCGGAGGAAGCATACCAGAATAATTGAGAGCCAAAAAGGAACAAATTGAGAAAAAGATGGTTCCAGGGATATTTTGGGAAAGAAAATTTTGGTCATTTGGGTGGAAATTTGTGAATAACGCGCTTCAGTCTAGGAATCTAATAAGAGCAAAACACATCACTCTGGATAAATTCAAATGTTCAGTGTTTGGAGGTCAATGAAACGACATCACCTGTTTATCTACTGTGAATTGTTAATAGGTTCTGGGCAAGAGTGGTGACTAGGCAAGGAAGGAGATACAATGAGATCCTTGGAATCTATAAGGAAGAGAACCGGCAAAGTTATCGGACTGGCGATGTTTGCTACAGTCTCTTCTTTTCACGCTATGGAGTTGATGGAAAGGAAGAAACTACATGAATTTTGTGGGAAATTTACGGATGATAGTACAATTAGGAATACTGTTGAGCAAGCAATTTTAGCAGGTGGAATCAAGTTGAACAAGTTGGACCCTTTGGTGTGTTATTGGTGGGAGGAGAGCAAATACTCTGCTGAACACACTGCTAACAGATGCAGTCAGTCACCAGATGTGAGTCTGAATTTTTTTTGTGATTATATCTGTTGCTGTTAGTTTTCTAGTTTGTGCTTATTAGGATTCTGTTTAGGTTGGTTTCTGTAGTCAGGAAAAAAGATATCAAACTGAGATGATATATTATAAGAAGAAATAACTCGAGAAATACACTGTAATTTCATTTGAATGTAAATCACAACTACGTAGAGTAATGCATTATGCTGCCTGCTTAATAGCTACCTTCAATTATACTTTCGAGGAATTTTTCAGCTACCAAAACTTTGTCCCCTGCAATAGAAACCAGTTTAGCACTTTAGCAATGTATATATATACCAATCTAAACTTACCATTGGATCAGCATTTTGGCATTGTACGGATAAAAAATTAAGTGAACAAAATTTATATCAAATAAATCAACACTACCGTGGAACATAGTCATAGATATGTTGCACTCCATGTCATCTGGGGCAGTTTTACATCAAAGGATCAAAATTTCAACAATGCCATAGTATGTACACTACCGTGCCCTCATTGCAAATTGTTATTTGATTATCTTACAGCTAAAAGGTTCATATCAGTGTAAAAGTGACAAAACATGCATCAGAATGAGTGTATCTTTTCAACAAAAGGGATATCCAGATAATCCTTTTAACTTCCTTTTGATATATTTGAAAGCTCTATCAGCATGTTGCACTATTTTTAGAAAAATCAATGTGCATTTCAATTTTCTTACATATATCGGAATTTAATTGTCCTTAATTCTCATATGATGGCGTCATATTCAGATTTCCAATCTATTTCAACATGAGTTGTGCACTTTTAACTTGTAGAATAAGTTCAACTTGCTCTGTAATATTATCTCTTTGGTTTTCTACATATGTTCAATTAGCTAAAATTTTGATTACCTCATTGACAACATGAATGCAATCATGCAAGTATCCCAATCAGAACTCCAGCAAGTTAAAACATATAAATTTACTCACCTTTATATGCATAACTACGTTTAGAGAGAACTTTCGAAGCATAGATTTGTAGGACTTTTTGCAACATGGCCTCCAGACCAGGCTTATCTCCATCTTCTTTTGACTGCAAAAATGTCAGAAAAAGAAAAGGGATGAGACGCTACTGATAAGGCCGCAAAGAAAAAGAAAAGGAGAGGGACCTCAATAAGGATCCGATGAGGGCATATATAGGAAGCTGTTGGTGTACAAATTTATTTCAAGAAAAGGAGGACTAATCAGTATAAGACAGTAAGATAGTGTGATAAAACTAACAAGGAGAGAAGGCGAGAACATAAGAGGCTAGCTTTGATTTACAAGATAAGGTTTGATGACTGTCATGTAAACCAAACTTACTTGACGTAATTGGGCATTAACCTCTGAAAGAAACCCTTCATCCAGTTGTCCTTCTTGCTCTCGTTTTGCTATTTCCTTGTAAAAATAAAAGTAGCATAATGATCATGTAACCATTAAAAGATAGTACACAGTAAATATAAAAGAAACCATTTGCACGAGACTATTCAGGAACTGAAGCATAGATGAAAAAGTTGAAAAAAATTGACTAGAGAATTACCTAACAATGTCAAATTAAAACATTATAATGGAGAAATTTTGAGTTATGGTTCTTCTCCAACATGATTCTCATAAAAAGGAAATGACAATTATCAGTTAACAATAAATAACTGAAAGAGGAAATATTGGTTACTATTTCAATTTCAAAAATGAAAAGAAACTCAAAAATAGGATGTCTCTTAACTGTTGAGATTAAAATGGAACTCATATACTTATTCACAAGCTAAATAATAGTTAGATAAATGCCCAGCAAAATAATCCAATCAAAAAGCACAATGATGACTCCAAGTCAAGATTGTATGTGAAACAATTCTTAAGGGGGGGAAAATCATGAAACAAAGGCCGATTCATGCCTCATGTATGTTTTCCCACAATAAATATAATGTAATTACAAAATCAAGTACTGACCTTTCTTATGGGAACCCAACAATTTTAATTAGAAAATGTACCTTTTCCATCGATGTTAGAGCCTCAGGATCTCGAGGAGGCCATGAAACTTCTTCAGATTCATCCACTACTGGCTTTAGAATTGCCTTAAGAATTTCTGTTGAAGATTCTATTTTTTCCTGCACAATTTCAGCCATCTTTCCATTGGTTTAAGAAAATCATTAAGCAAAGAGCTACAATCACAACATATAGGTTTGGGACTCATACCACATAATTAGAACGAAGTAAAAGATATGCCAATCCGATGCCTTTGAACCAAAGACAAAATATGGAACGCTAAAATTAATCAGTCTATATGGACAAACAGTAAGTATGGATATAACCTTCCATGAGAAATATAAGGAGATGGATGTAAAAACAATACGATAAATGATTCAACACATCTATTCGAATAAACAAGAATGATAATTTCCCTTAAAAAAACAAGAATGAAAATATCTAAATGTGGGTGTTATTCTCAATAATGGTAAAATCTTACATGCATCTAGTGCATTACATAGGGTATCTTATTAAAAATCTTACATGCGTCTAGTGTTATTCTCAATGACTGATCACAATGACTGAAAATCTTCAACGTGTCCAGTGAATTACATGAGTATGTCATAAGAAATGTTTGTCAGTCCAGTTGATTGTCAGGTACTATAATTTTAGAATTAATTTGTCTTTACAGTTTATACTCAAATTTTTTTTTATTTTTAAATTCAATTAGGAGAGGTCCTTTAAGACACGCATCGATTAAAAGTATGTAGGGTATGGACAAGCTATTTTGAACTTTTTTACTTGCTAGTTCAGCTTGCACCTAGTTTAATTTGTAGTCAAATTGAGAAGTTTGAACCAGTTCATTTTTTGAAATTTCCAAGTTCTTTTAATTTTTTTGGTATTTTCATTTGGACCGGATAATGGTCCTCTTCGAGTGTCTACTTTTAAGTTTTACAATATTGGAGAGAGGGAGGGAAAAGGACGAGTCAATTTTCACATATTGAAGGGAAAGGGAGAGAAAATCATGAGCCAAGGGAAATAAAAGCATGAGGGGAAGCGAAGGAAAATCAACAGAACGAGGAGTAAAGTATGCTATTTTGGTGAGCACCACTAAGGTCTAGCAATAAGCATATTACAGAATTCGAGTCTCGCTTTCTTCCCCAATCAAATATATGGATTGCAGATGAGTGAGCGAGTTTGGCCATGGTCTAGCCTTAAAAAAACTGATAAAAGATTAAGTACAATTTTTTCTTTCCCTTTTTCAAGTGTTATCCACCTCTAAAGAACAAAACAAAATATGCACATCTTATATAGAAAAAGAGATACTGGAAGAAACTATTACCACAAAATTGGTCACTGAAAATGAAGAACCTGAAAACCGGAATGCAGATAAAGTCGGACACCAATCTCACCATAACTACTTTAAGAGTTTAGATAAGCTATTTTGAAATTTTTATCTTGCTAGTTCAACCTGCACCTAGTTTAATTTGTAGTCAAATTGGGAAGTTTGATCCTGTTCATTTTTTGAAATTTCCAACTTCTTTTATTTTTTTTTGTATTTTCAATTGGACCGGGTGTTGGTTTGCCACGAGTGGTCTACTCTTATGTTTTACAACATTGGGAGAAAGGGAGAGAAGCATTATGTTTTACAACTTTGGGAGAAAGGGAGAGAAAAACATGAGTTAATTTTCAAATATTGGAGAGAAAGGGGGAGAAAATCATGAATCCAGAAAATAAAAGAAAGCGGGAAGCAAAGGAAAATTAAAAAAGAGGAGTAAAATATGCAATTTTGGCAAGCGCCACTAAGGTCTATCCATCCGGAATGCTGAGAAAGTCTGATACCAATGACATTGATTACCATAACTACCTTAAGAGTTTATTTGTCAAGTTGTACTTCCTTGTTCTCAGTTTTAGCTATAGAAAGCTCAGAGATGATTATATTATAATTCATATAAGATTGGTATTACAGTAATCACCCTCATTATATACAGAGTTCTCTGTAAATTGTGTTAGTTATTGGAGTGTGTTGCACCGAGCTTACAACTAAACAGGAAGGAAATCAACTGACTTAAAGGTAAATGGGTTGGGCCTGAATATGATAGTATTTCTAATGGCTCACTTATTGTCCAATACCAGTCCACCTCCTAATATTCCTCTCCCCTTAAAATATAAATCCTCTCTCAAAGATGAATTAGGGAAAATACTACTCACTTATTCAATGTCCACCTAAGTAGCTTCGTGTTCCCCTCGACTATTTCACTTAATGAATAGCTTGGTCCCGACTTGATTCCCTTCTTGAGCATTTTCTATCCATCACATACTCCGAAGTTTCTGCATAGTTCTCCTCTTTCCACCATGAAAGAAGATCATTGCAGAAAGGTGGAAAATGGTTATCATGCAATCAGTTTATATAAGCATGTTTGTTGCATCTCAGTATTGGTACTTTGCTCTAAAATATGCTTGACACTTCTCTGGTCAGTTCTAATGATGAGCTCCCTGCTCAAAGATATTACCTCCATTTTTTTATAGTCAATAATAAAGCAAAGACGTGTGTTTTCAAAGGTAGAAAAGGAAAGTGTCCTTACTTTTAACCATTTACTCATGTAAGCAAGTGGGTGTTGTTCTTGCATAAGAATTGCCCCGAGATCTAACTTTGAAGCATCACACTCTAGTGCAAATACTTCAGATCTGGTAAATGAAGTATTGGAGAAAGGATAGGAATCTCCTTTGCAGAGTTTTCTGTGAGTTATGACTTGCTTTAGTTCCTGAAAAGGCTAATAGTGTTTTCGTGGCCGGATGCCTAAACTGCCTAGGCATAGGTGGCGGTGTGTCAGGGACGCCGGCAGTCCCAGCGTCGCCGGAGTGATCTGCAGATTAGTCATCATCATCCTGTGCCATTTGGGTCGGCAGTCATCTGTTGTTTGTTTGGTTTGTGTCTATTTGCTTGTTTGTGTTGTTTGTGTCTGTTTGTTTGTTTTACGTGCATTGTGCACTTAATTGAATAGGTAGTAATAGTGTGCTTTGCACGTGTCTTGTAATTGGGTTGTCCTATAAATCCCAACCTGTAATATGTTTTTGGAAGAAATGAAAAATCAATCTAGTTCTTCCCCAAATTTCTAATTTCTTCCCCAAATCTTCTCTTTCTCAACCCTAGTTTTTCCAACCTTTCCTCTAATGGCAACTTCAAGTTCAGTCAGGAAGCGAATCCCTGACAAAGTGGTATCAGAGCCGGTCTTCACCGGTGACTACTCGCGAGACGTAGGTATGTCGACGGTGAGGAAGGGAATCCGATCCATGAATGAGGGGATGCGCGTGATAAATCTGCAATCGAAATTGATGGAGAAGCAACTCGATTCACTCCATGAAAGATTTGAGGCGGCGGCGACCAAAATGGAAGAGAGACTTGAGGCAATGTTAACAAGAATGGAGGTGATGTTGTTCTCAGTGCAGCAACCATTTTCTCATCAAATTCAGCAATCAATCTCTCAATCCAAGAAAACCCTAGATTTCACCCCCAAAGTCGAACCTCCAAAGACGACGACGACCGTCGCTGCGCCGTTGAGTGTCTCCGATCTGCGAGATCTAGCCGCTTCTCAGATCGATCGGCTCAAGAAGTTGCTCAGTGCTTCCCACTTCGGGATTCTCAAGGAGGCTGATGCGTCCAAGACGAGGGTATCCAAGAAACACAAGACCCACACTCAAGCATCCATACAGTTGACAGAGGAGGTGGATAAAGATTATAAGAAGATATCTGATAGACTCACTGAAAAAGCAGAAGTTACCAAGACTGGCTACGTGAAGATTGTCTCCGAACTACAAGCTTCTACATGTCATGTATCCAAGGTGACCATTCCAGAGCTTGAACAATCGACTCCTCATCTAAACCCATCAATTAAGGTATCAAACCCTAATTTCACTCCTTTCAATTCTAGAGTTTTGAGTGATAAGAGAATTCGAAGAAGTGAGAAGTCGGAGGAAGCTCAAAAGATTGATAATCTGGGAGATGGCGATGAAGACAATGACAGTGATGATAAGTACCACTGCAATTGGTGTTGGAGTTTTTGCTCTTGTAAAAGATACCATTGCAACAAATTGTTTGATTACGATTTGTGTTGTGATTGTTTTGCTAACAATAGATTTGAAGTGGGATTGACTCCATTAGATTTCATCTTTATAGAAGATAATGGACGAACTAACAAATCAATTGTTGTAGCTGAAGTAAATGTGATTGATGTTGTTTCTTGTGGAAAGAATAGGGATGGAGTAGTTTTTGATAGTTTGATGAATCTTGAAGTGCAAGATTATAGTGGTGAGAAGCCGACGAACGTGTTTGAAGAAATGCATGAACAAGAAAATGAGGAAGAGCTTATGATTGAAGTTTCCACAATCTTTGCTTCAATTCCTAATTATCTGCCAAGTGTTTGTGGGAATGTCTCAAAGGCATTTGTTCCTTATCTTGAGCCCCGATTGAGTTTTCAACGAAATTTCAAGAGGACGGAGTTTGAAGCTCTCAAGTGTGTAGTTGGCAGTGACAAGATAGTGCTCGATGGATGGCCCCCACCTATATGTGAAAATGTTGCTGGGAGCAGAGCTGGTGGTTTGATAGCTGGGGCTTGGGCAGCTATGATGTCACTAGGACTCGGTGGTTACTTGGAAAATACACGAGAGATAATGGAGGTATCAAAAAAGATTGAGAAAGGGATTGGGGCAGAAGTCGCAAGCAGGGTTCCATTGCCAAGTCTACTTGAAATTGGTGTGGAGAGTGTGGATAGTGAGAAGTTTGTGAGTAGGGTTTTTGCCGAGATAAACAGGTGTGGAGTTGAGCCCGATCGGGATACCTTTAACACTTTGATCGCTGCATATGGTCTGTGTGTGGGTGATGCAGATGGGTCCTTTCTACATGATAACTGGAACCATGACTTGAAACTTTTCAATGATGTAGAGGATGGTGCTTCTAAACTACTGCAGCTCTTTATTCTGCGTGCAGAGCATGAGATTCAAGCCAACTCAGGTGGCCCTCAGAATGTGGATTCTATCAGATCTCAAATGAGCATACTCTTTGGTGGTGCAAGGGAATTCTGCATGCCTTCCTCTGTCAAGCTACCTCATGAACATGGAGAATTCAATGGACTTTACAACTTTGGGACATCGATGTTTAATGATAATAACTGTTGTGATGATTCGTGGATGTACAGCGAAGGCCACGGGAATGATCTTGGAGCTGATCGCCCTTCTAAGGAAGCTTCCAGTTCCGGCCTTGTGCACTTAGAACCTTTTCTTCCATACCAATACTCCAGCATTTCTCCAACAGTTCCGATCTCAGGCAATTTCCTACATTTTGTCAATCCTTTCGACAGTTCCACGGGGAAGGTGAGTCGCATGATTTTGGAAAATCAAGAACTTGTGGTTCCCAATTCTCAGCAGTGTTGTGCCCCTTCTCATGCCCCTGGTGTATTGAAAGATGAATTATGTTTACTAGTACGCTTGATGAAGCTGTTGGCCCCACAAGCAAGCACGGAGAGTACTCGGGCATGTGAGCTTAAGGTAAACTTGTTCCTGATGCTATGTGTAGACCAAAATTACTGGATCAAAATTGGAAATGATAACATATATATGCTGGAATATTATAGAAGTCCTCCACAATACCCATTAATTCTGAAAAAGTTGAAAGCGAGGTTGTATGTGTGGCTAGTTAACAGAATCGGTGAAGATGGCAGAGGTCTCAATGTTTTAGATGAGGAGGGCCAAGGACTTATCCACTTGGCCGCTGTTCTTGGTTATGAATGGGCAATAATGCCGTAGTCACTGTTGGGATCAGCCCAAACTCTAAAGATGCAAGGGGAAGAACTGGGCTTAATTGGGCTGCATAATATGGCAGACAAGAGGCCGTTCTTGAACTACTAAATCTGCAAGCTGCACCCGGGGCCGTACTATCAGGATCACGAAGAACCTTCGGGTTTGTGGAGTCCATTCTGCTGGAAGATCTCAATTCCATGGAGAGGAAGTTTGCGGAACACTATAATGTTCTAGAGCAAATACTTTCAGTGCTTACCCAAATTTGGTTAAAGATTTGAAGCTGACTCATCAGCACCCCTGCAGTAAGAGTAACAAGTTTCATCTATTATGGCATATATGTGGAAATTTCGGGAGGTTTCGAGTGTTGTTGTGGCAGGAGAAATTTCCTGAGTATGAGCTTGGGGACAAGCTCATTTTTTAAGGGGGGTGGAATTGTCAGGGACGCCGGCAGTCCTAGCGTCGCCGGAGTGATCTGCAGATTAGTCATCATCATCTTGCGCCATCTGGGTCGGCAGTCATCTGTTGTTTGTTTGGTTCGTGTCTGTTTGCTTGTTTGTGTTGTTTGTGTCTGTTTGTTTGTTTTACGTGCATTGTGCACTTAATTGAATAGGTAGTAATAGTGTGCTTTGCACGTGTCTTGTAATTGGGTTGTCCTATAAATCCCAACCTGTAATATGTTTTTGGAAGAAATGAAAAATCAATCTAGTTCTTCCCCAAATTTCTAATTTCTTCCCCAAATCTTCTCTTTCTCAACCCTAGTTCTTCCAACATTTCCTCTAATGGCAACTTCAAGTTCAGTCAGGAAGCGAATCCCTGACACGGTGGAACACCCTACCTACGGACTTTTGTGCTCGAACATAATAGGAGGAAAGAAATTCAATTTTATTTCAATGTTTATCTATTATTTTCTTCTTAATAATAATTTTCTGTACCAATCTGTTTTTTCTTATTTTTATTTATTTTTAATGAATTTCTCACCCGCCCCCCGCGCACATACCGCCCACAAAAACACTGGCGGCCACTGAGGAAGAGTTGAATTCATTTTTCGTAAGGAGTTAAGTGAAAGGACTTGGTATACCCCCATAGCATTAAACAGACTTCCTCTACTAACCAATTATCCCAGACCCTCTGAGTTCACTGGGGGCTGATGAGGACGAATTGAATTCATTTTTTCTTAAGGAGTTGAGTGAGAGTTGTTATTCCCCCATAGGAATAAACAAACTGCAGTTATCCCAAATCCCGAGTTCCTTGACTGACATCTTACGCCATTCTTCTATAACTGCTACCCTCTTCAGATCAACTGCTAATTACTTAAATGAAATAACATGCCCTACATAGTCAACCGGTAAGGAGCGCTTAGCTGCTAACTAATGCTTATTTGAAATCTGTATAGTGTTAGTTAGCTGTTACAGAAGAAACTCAAGTGTCTATTATCAAGATGTCAACAAAAATCACCAAGGTTATAAAAAACGGAATGGGATCAAAACGCTCGGGGACTTTAGGTTTTTTTTTCCCAGTTTAAAAGGGGTTTAAATGGAAAAGCCGGTTTTCCTATTTTTAATACAAAAATATTTTATAAATAGAAAACATGATGGAAAAAATATATAAAAATCCAGAAATATAAGAGGAAAATTATGGAATATGACAAATATTAAAGCGCTCATCACATGACATTTCATATGCACAAATACAAATAAATTTGATGCTCCATAAGTTCAGTGTAAAATTAAGGAAACTTGCAAAGTGTAACAGGTCGGATTCGTTACATAGGTAATGATCTAGTTTTAGTAGAATTATTTGATAAAAATTCAAAATCCAAGCCAAAAAAATGTATTTCATAACCCGTTTAAACCCGAACCCTATTAGTGCCCGATTAACTATTTTTACCCATTTTGACTAATTTTGGAACAAAAAGGGAGGAACACGTTTTCAACCACCGTTTTTCCCATAAACGGAACGATAGTCTTAAAATTTGTTTACACATGCCGTTTAAACGGCGTTTTTTTTACCCTTTTTAGAACTATGAAAATCATAAAAACAAACTTTCTAAGACAATCCCGAAAAATCTCACCCATAAGAATTAGGAATGTAAAGGGTTCATTGCCATTACCCAGAATTCAAAATGGGCATGGTGAATCCTGAAAGTAGTTTTAAGAATGTCAGCTTCAAGTACTCTATTTGGCAGTAGCTATCCTTACATCAATCTTATAAAAGAATGTAGTGTCAAACTACTCATCCATCAATTCATTAATTATTGACATTAGAAATTTAACCTCAAGAGTATGTGAGTTTAAGGTCCTTCAATCCACAGATAGCCTCCAACTTTATTTGCCTTCTTCACTAAAATGGCTGATGCATACGGGCTAAAGCTAGGTCTGATCATTCATGATGCCAAGATCTCTTTAATTTGTCTTTCAATCTCATCATTGTGGTAGTAAGAGTGCCTACAAGGCCTAGCAAAACGTCATTTTTGTTGGGATTGTATGTCTTGCATACTTGTGTTCAAATAGAAGAAGAGACGACGTAGCAAGGAGCTCGAAGCATCGAGGAGACAAACTCAGAAAACAGAAAACAACAACAACAATACACTCGACTGTCCGCATGAGGCTCTATTTTGAAACAGAGAGCATGGCGGTTAACCGCCCCCTTTGGATAATCAATTGCCTGTGGCGGCTGGCCCTGTTTTGTGCCTGGGTCTAGGTGATCGTTTCGGGTCCAACTTCATCTCCAACTTAGATAGTACGGCTCCTATCGTGTCTCTTTACTCAAGATATATCGAACGGCTTATGTATCAAGACTACAACCTAGGATTTTTCTAGATCTCTATATATGATTGTGTAAGTCTCCATTGAGAGACAAGACAGTACTTTATTGATAAGTGTAACTGAGAGTTCTCCATTGTAAACAGCTAGCTATATTCTAGTGAGTTTCTCCCCTTAGTATCTTCTCTACGATGTATCTAAATCATGAAGGCTTGACATGAATTATTCTTGGTCTTCAAGAGAGAGTTCCTTTCTAACATTTGTATTGAGTTCACTGTAGTTCAAGAGCTAGCTAAGCAGTTAAAATCGGTTTTCGGAACTAATTGGCCTAGGTCCGATTATCGATTAATCGGCAATTTTTCTGATTAACCGTCTCAGGAACTAATTGGACCTAGACCGATTACCGATTAATCATCACTTAATCGACAATTAATTCTGATTTTAATTGCTTAGAGAGCTAGTTTGACCTCCATGGTCAAATTGCTGAAGTCCATAGTGATTAGTCAAAACGACCCGATCCAACGAGCTTCCAATACCATTTAAGAAACCCAACGGAAAAATCATTAAGTTATCTATTAGAGTCCCCCTATACTCTGAATATAGCCCCTTCATCATGACTTCACTTTGCCATGTTTCTCCATTTGCAACAGCGTGGGTTGGGCCTAAACTTGAGTGCATTGTGAGGGTCTTGGAAATTATGGGTAGAGCTAGTGTTAATCAATATGCCTAAATCCCTTTAATTTACAGATAACTCATAGTTTGAGAAGTAACTGATGAGCCAGCTAAAGCTTGGCAGAAGATTTCAGTTGGACCAAACCTACTGATCAATTCCTCAAGAAATACAGCCCAAGTGATTGAACTTCCTGTACTTATGTGTCTCCATTACCACTATAAGGCCCCATCTTTCAGATTTGGAGAGGCGAACCTGACCATTTAAATTTTGATCCTCAGCTATTTCGTAGAACTCTAAGAAACAGATACCTACTCTACAGAATCTACACCCACAGACTGGAAATTCTAACTTAAAGGGAGTACAAAGGGTACTAAAAAAATCTGAGCATTATATAAGGTTAAAGCACCTCAGTTGAGTTCACAGTGAGGAGTCTATAGATTTCAGTGTGAGGATAAACCTCTCTGATAAATCTTATGGTTGCTTCCAGACTGGACATACTCTTGATCTGATCCACCACGAATTCAAGGGTTTGGTCTACAGTCATTTGTTGATTCATCTCCTTCACCTCCCTATTTCATACCGTGGTGCTTCAAGCCAAGGTTTGCAGTTTCGGCCGAAACGTATCGGTTTTGGCCGTTTTGGATTGTTTTCAATGGGAAACGATCCAAAAATGAGCCATTGAAATCGGTTTTGGCCGAAACCTTGTAAAAATCTAAAGAAAACTTGAAAACTTAGCTAAAAATGAAACAAACATGATATTTGCTTTATTTCGGTGCAGATATGGCGAAATCTATACTATTTCTTGTCAGGGATGTTGGTAATGGAGATGCAGATTATGATGCTTGTTAGTCGTTTGGATCTTTTGTTTTGATGTTGTTGCGCTTGTGCACATTTCTGTGCCATTTCTGTAATGCACGCGCTTAGCGCACTTTTCTTTTGTTTGAACATTTCAAAGGGAGTGGGGTTAGCACGTGACTGTCACGTGAATTCACACTACCTTCCTGTTCAGTGTAACTGCCTATAAATAGGCTGAATTGAAGAGGAATAAAGCAAGCAATTAGTTGATGTATTCTTCCTCAAATCTCGATTCCATCCCAAAACCCTAAAATCGCAATCGCCATGGCCAAATCCAAAACTTCCCGACCTCCAGGTCTGACATGGTGGTATCTGAGCTAGCCGCCAACGAAGATGAATGGGATGTAGGAAGCCCAACGACGGTGGATTCCAAGGTGGAAGTTCTCGAAGGGCAAATGGCGGTGGTTCGAACGCAGCTGAATTACGTGGTGGAGCAATTGCAAAAAATGGTCAAGAATCACTCTACTATTCAAATTCCGGTAGCACCTACTCCAATTCTTCCAAGGGCCAACAAAGAGGTATCGAATCCTAACCCTAATTCTTCTAATCCTAAGGTTCATCAAGATTCTATGAGTTTTCGAATAGCTCCGTTTAAGATGAAGTTTCCTATATTCCATGAGGGAGATCCTACGGAATGGGTGTGCGGAGCTGAGCAATTCCTTGATTTTTTATGAAATTGAAGATTCTCAAAAATTGAAGTTTGCTGCATTAAATCTGAAAGGAAAAGCTGCACAATGGCATAGGAGACATATCAAACCTAGGAGCACTTCGATTACTTGGTTTGAATTTGTAGAAGAATTGATGACTAGATTTGGCCCTACAATTTTTTAGGATTATGGAGGAGTGTTGTCAAAATTGCAACAAAAAGGAGATTTAGAAATTTATGTGCAATAATTTGATTGGTTATCCAATTTCGTTGAAGATTGGACCATTTTTTTAGCACTTTTGTGAGTGGATTAAGGGACGAAATCCAGTGGGATGTGAAGTCTCAAGGGCCTAAGAATGTGAATGAGGCAATAGGATTTGCAAGGAGATATGAAGAGATGCTAGCATGTACTCGAAAGGATTTTAAGCCTACTTATAATCCTAGAATTCAAATCACTAATGTTGTGGGAGTCACACCTAATGCCAAGGCCCTGGAGAATAAATTACCAGTGTTTACAGTGCCCAGATTGTTACTCACATAAATTAAGAGAAAGGAAGGAGAAGGGCCTTTGCTTCAATCGTGATGAGAAATATACAAAAGAGCATAGATGCAAAGCTCAGAAATTTGATTTCTTAGAGATGTATGGAGAGGAATCTGATGAGGAGAGCGTGGAGGAGATTGAGGATTCTGCTATCCGTGTTGACAGACCTATTGTTTCCATGGAGAAGTCGGCTGTTCATCCAGAGATTTCTTTTCATGCACTTACGAGTTTGCAAGTGTATCCCCAGACCATGAGAGTAAAAGGAAGAATAAACAAAAGAGAGGTTTATATCTTGATTCATACGGGGTCTACTCACAATTATTTGGATCCTCGAACGGTCATCAAAGCTGGGTTAGGGATTCATAAAGAACCAAGGTTCAGAGTAACTGTTGCAAATGGGCAAAATATGTAGAGTTAAGGGAAAGTAGACAGTGAATTTCATTGTGCAAGGGGTTGAATTAAGAGCTGAAATGCTATTACTGCCACTAGGAGCCTGCTCAGATGGTACTTGGTGCACATTGGTTGAGATCATTAGGTCCTGTAACCATGGACTTGAATCAGATGACCATGGAT
The DNA here is from genome assembly GCA_017893485.1 of Hemerocallis citrina. Lineage (NCBI taxonomy): Eukaryota > Viridiplantae > Streptophyta > Magnoliopsida > Asparagales > Asphodelaceae > Hemerocallis > Hemerocallis citrina. Next base: position 166,571,265 of record CM030359.1, read on the forward strand.
TTTCGAGTATCAGGGGTTCTAAGAAGGTTGCAGGGTCTTACTACTCCCCACATTGATATGATGGAGGTATCTTAGTTGTATAGGGCTACGGGGTATGTCTCTCAAGCGTTTATGATACAGATTCATGAGCAAGAAGACTTTAAGTCTATTGGAAGAGATGAGTTTTTGCAGTTAACACATGAAGGGCATGTTAGTGATGAAATTCAGTTGGTACTTCAGCAGTATCCAGAGGTATTTGCTAATCAAGTAGACCTACCTCCGAGAAGGAATATTGATCACAAAATTCCTCTCATTGAAGGGAAAAACCAGTGTGTATATACAAACCTCCATTTTGCATAAAAATGATATTGTAAAGCAGATTAAGAAAATGCTGAATGCAGGCTTAAATAAGAACTAGCAGTAGCCCCTTTGCTTCTCCAGTTACATTAGTCAAGAAGGCAGATAGGAGTTGGTGGTTGTGTGTAGATTATCGGGAGTTCAATGCAGAAACCATTCAGGCCAAATTTCCTATTCCCGTCATTGATGAGTTATTGGATGAGTTGAATGGAGCTAAATTCTTCTAAAAGATTGATCTCAAGTCGGGGTATCATAAAATAAGGGTTAGTGAACCTGACATCCCTAAAACTGCATTCCATACACATCAAGGGCATTATGAATTTGTGGTGATGCCATTTGGTTTGACAAATGCCCCCGCAATATTTCAATGTCTTATGAATGAAATCTTCCAAGAGTTTCTAAGGAAATTCATATTGGTTTTCTTTGATGATATTCTCATTTACAACAAATCTTGGGATAGCCATCTGCAACATTTATCAATGGCTCTACCGGTGTTAAGCATAGCTTAGTGGCTAAAGTGAGCAAATGTAGTTTTGAGCAGAGGGCTGTTGGTAATCTGGGGCACATTATAAGCGATGAGGGAATTGCAGTTTGATCTTGCTAAAGTTGAGGCAGTGAAAAAGTGGCCTGAACCAACCACTATAAAGGAGTTTAGGGGATTCTTGGGATTAACTGGTTACTACCGCAAATTTGTGAGACTATGGCAGTATAGTTGTGCCTTTTACCCAACTACTTAAGAAGATAGCTTTTCGTTGGACAGTAGTTGCAAAAGATGCCTTCCAAAAGCTTAAGTTGGCCTTAACTACAACCCCTGTATTCAAATTACCCGATTTCTCGAAGGATTTTGTTTTGGAAACGAATGCTTCTCAGTATGGAATTGGAACTATTCTCATGCAAGATTTTCACTCCTTGGCTTATATGAGTAAAGGGCTTAAAGGGAAGGCTTTGAGTCTATCTACATATGAGAAGGAAGTGTGGGCAATTTCGGAGGCAGTAAAATAGTGGGGGTAGTATCTTCTTGGCAGATTTTTCATTATCAAGACTGATCAAAAGAGTATCGAATTTATTATTGAGCAACGTATCAACACGAAGATGCAAGTGAAGTGGTTGTGGAAATTGCTTGAGTTCAATTTCACAGTAGAATATAAGAAGGGGAAGGATATTATTGGAGCAGACGCTTTATCCCGTTGGTTTCCTTTTGATGGTGAGTTGAAAGAGATTACTTTCATTATTCCTCAATGGTTGGATGAGGTGAAAGCTATAGTCCAACAAGATGAGTACTTCATTAAATTACAACTGCAATTAGATAATATATCAGGGGATTTATACAAGGTTATGGGTGGAGTCTACATGATGATGGGTGGAGTCTGGTATTATAGGGGAAAGATACTGTTAAGTCCTACATCTCCTATCAGAAAATTAATCTTTTTAGAAAGGTCTTTTATCTAGAAGGACATCAAACAGTTGGTGAGGGAATGTTTGATCTGCCAAATGAACAAGTCGGAAACAGTTGCACCTGCACGGCTTCTTCAACCCCTTCCCATACCAGATAAAGTTTGGGAAGATATCTCTATGGATTTTATAAATGGATTGCCAAGGAGTATGGGTAAATCAGTCATCATGGTTGTGGTAGATCGGTTAACAAAATATGCACATTTTATAAGCTTATCTCACCCTTATTTTGCCCAGTTTATTGCTTAGGTATTTGTGGGTCACATCAGTAAACTTCATGGAATGCCACGCAGCAGCATCAGTGATCATGACCCCATCTTTGTGAGTAATTTTTAGCGTGAGTTCTTCGAATTACAAGGTAGTAAGTTGCTGCATTACACGGCTTATCCCCAAACTGATGGCCAACAGAGATTGTCGACAAAGCAGTAGAAAAGTATTTGCATTGTATGTGTGGATTGAAGCAAAAGGAATGGGTGCAGTGGCTGAGTAGGGCGGAGTTTTGGTATAACACCAATTGGCACTCAAGCACTGGTATTACTCATCTTCAAGCACTGTATGGAAGAGCTATACCAACTCCTCAAAACAACGTGCAGGGTACTGCAGATTGTCCAACAACTGGAGATGAGTTACTGAGTAGGTATGTAGTTATTAGGCTCTTGAAAGACAATATCAAAGCTGCCCAAGAGCGGATGAAATATTTTGCAGATAAGCGACACACCGAGAAGGAGTTCTCTGTTGGGGATTTGGTTTTACTTAAGTTGCAGCCTTATAAACAGTCCTCAATAAAGGTGTGATGCCTCATAAATTGTTAATCATATACTTTGGTCCTTACTGGATATTGGAAAGAATTGGTTCGGTGGCTTACAGACTTGCACTTCCTCCATCATCAACCATTCATCCAGTTTTTCACATCTTTAAGCTTAAGAAATGTCATGGCCAGCATTTACCTGCTATCTCTGATCAGTTGCCTCAATGGTGGGTTGATGAGGATACTGAATTAATTCCCGCAATGATTTTGGATCGTCAGTTCTTGAAGAAGAAAAATAGGATTGGGTATTCAGTTGATAGTAAAGTGGCAGGGGTTGGATGAGACTTAGGCTACTTGGATTGATATAGATGATTTTCGTCGAAGGTTTCCTACTTTTGAGCTTGGCTCAAGCTCATTCTAAAGGAAAAGGAAGTTGTCATGGATGTTAGTAAGGGAGATGCAGATTCTGATGCTTGTTAGTTGTTTGTATCTTTTGTTTTGAAGTTGTTGTGCTTGTGCACATTTCTGTGCTATTTATGTAATGCACGCGCTTAGCGCACTTTTCTTTTGTTTGAACATTTAAAAGGGCGGGGGGTTAGCACGTGACTGTCACATGAATTCTAACTACCTTCCTGTTTAGTGTAATTGCCTATAAATAGGTTGAATTGAAGAGGGAATAAAGCAAGCAATTAGTTGATCTGTTCTTCCCCAAATCTCAATTCCAACCCAAAACCCTAAAATCGCAATCACCATGGCCAAATTCAAAACTTCCCGACCTCCAGGTCCTGACATTTCTCAAACGAAAACTTAAAAGAAAAAACGATAGAAGAAAGAGACGGGAAGAGAAAGAGGAGAAAGTAACCCATTTTAGCTTATAATGTCATTTGTTGCACCTCTTATGTCCTCATTTCTTTATCCCCCGCCCTTCGTCCATTGGAAATTAAGGCTTTTGATTAATGTTGGCAACAGGCCCGAGCCCGAGCCCGAGCCCGAAATTTTTTTAGGGCCCAAGCCCAAGCCCAATTTTGGGTCGGGCTTAAAATTCAGGCCCAAGCCTAGGTCCGAATAAAATCGAAAAGCCCGAGCCCGGCCCAAAAATTGTTTCATAGGAACTTAAATAAAAATAACCATGTTTTTATCGAATGCAAATAATCTCAAAAACCCATTATATGGACATGAAATATTTCACACGAATTTATGGTAAACTTAAAAACCCATATGGGAAATATAAAAAACCTATTAGGAAAAGGGAAAAAACTTATTTTTAGTTAGAAGGGCTAATTACCATATTTAAGAGGAGATTTCTTGAGCTTTGGAACTAATTTCAATCCCTCTCCTTTGCAAACGCAGTCATCTTCTTCCTCAAACCTCTCTCTCTTTCTCTCGCTCTCTCTGTGTGTGTGTGTGTGTGTAAAGTGTTTGTGTCCTTTTGGAAAGATGGGGGTGAGAAACAAAGAGATAGAAAAAGTACAAAAGGGAAAAGATTAATTGTTGGGTTGCCCTTGCTCCCACTTTGTTTTTAAATTAATTTTTTTGGGAAAGAGAATAGATGTAGAAAGAGGGAGAGAAAGGAGCGCTGCATTATTTTGGGGAAAGGGAAAAAGATGTAGAGAGAAAGAAAGGGATGTTGCTTTTAACATGAAGGTTTTTGTTTTTATTTTTTTATTTTGGGGAATTAAAAGGCCAGTTGGTTTTGTGACAGAGAGAGTATCAAACCATGGTCATTGATTGTGGTCATGAGTGGTGATTTCACTGGTTTGTTAAACCCGGCTTGGGTTCAGGTCGGCCCTATACAAACCTGAACCCGGCCCGAAAATTAATTCGGGCTCAACTATTGATCCCGGTTCCGAAATTTTTGAAAAAATTTAAGCCAGTATTCTACTAAAATCAGGTCGGGCTTGATCGGACTCGGGTTGGGTTCAGGTCAATTGCCAACCTTCAGTGATTGAGCTTTGTAGTCAGGTGTAATGTATCAATAGGATCGGGTCGGGTTAGCAGGTTAGTGTAAAACAATATCCACCAAAAAGTAACAGGTTTGGGATTTATCTAGGTATTATATATGTAACGCCCCGAGCCCGGCTCAGCTGCGCACGTGGCTACACGTGCGCGCACGCGAAAGAACGGACACAAAACTCTAGCCACGCCCACCACAGGCTGCCTCAAAAGGGTGGTTAACCGTTGGTAACCCTTTATCATGGGCTTTTCCTATATATACTTCTTATTTCCCTTCCTATCCACCGATATGGGACATTACCCCATGGTCAAACCCGGTCAAGGCACCCAGCATACAACACTCCATTCTTTCATTCATTTATTCCTATATCTAGCCCCATAGGAAATCCCATAGGCTCATCACACTAATAATTCCCATAGGATCATCCTATAGGCCACACATTAAATACCAACCCCATTTTCCTTCTTTCTTTCTTTTTCTTATACTTTATTATATATATATATATATATATATATATATATATATATATATATATATATATATTATTATATATCTCTATATAATATTATATATATACCGGGTGTTACACACACCCCTCCTTAAGAACTCAGCGTCCTCACTGAGCCCGGACTTACAATATGATTCAGGATCCCTTTCTAGCCGATGTGGAAAGGATTACCCTGATTCTGCTAGTTGTACAGTCCCCTACCCGGGCGACCTGTCCCAACTTAGCTCCCTCTCAGGCGTACATCTTGCACACACTCGGTGTCGAAAGTCGGCTCTGATACCACTTTGTAACGACCCGGATCCCCGTTATCGGACATCCGTGACATCACCAAGATCATTGCCTTCAAATGCATCTCAACACAGTAAATAACATGGAAATTTAAACATTTTTATTGCCATCAGAGTTGTTACATCAATAATTACAAATATCAAATTGTCCTTGGACCAGGAATACAGATTACATAACTTTATTACAACTGACTACAAGAATACTTAAATATTTCTTGTGAAGCCATTGGCTGTCTTCAGATCGGCAATCCCTTGGTAACTGCCGAAACTCCGTTGAGTGGTCTATCTGCCCCCTCTAGGACTTGCCCCTCAACTTGAGCCTTCTGCTACGCGACCCTAATAATTCTGCACCTGCTCGAAGGGTAGACGTGCATACTGCCACTACTTGGATGCCCTGCTGATCTTGGGCTCTCCTATACTCGTGACCTAATATCCATGTACCTAAAAGGTGGGGTACGTCAGTAATTCTACTGACGCAATGCTGATAAGGAAACAGCGATCCTCAAACTATCCCATAATTGTACCATATTTACCATTCACTGCAATTACAGACTCACGACATATCTTCTTTCCCAATCTCATATCACATAACACCGCATTCATTCATTTCTTACGACATATATCATCACGTCTCGCAATACATCACTTCCACACTCATACTTCATCTTAAATGGGAAATAAACGTGTATCCTAATTTCCTAGTGTTTGTGTATGCCATGACCTGAGTCTAATGCAACAATACAGAATATAGAACAGATGCACTTAATCTAATGTCAGCAAGATTCTGGGTGCACATGCATCTCATACTACATGTGACCCAGGTCCAGCCAATGTACTTAGTCTAATGCAAGCGAGACTTTGGAAATGTATGCATCCCATACTACATACTTTCCAAATCAAGCCGTTGTCTCCATGTTTAGGGATTAGAACCCTCGCTATGCAATGCATTCTAATTTGGTCTACTTCCTGTTCCTGATAGTATGACATGGTTGAGGAGGTGAAAATAAAATAAAAGAAATAATGCGGGGCGCTATCCCGAAGTCACCAATAATTACTGCGTCGAACCATCCTCGAAAGCTGTGACGAACTTACAGATATACCGCAAGTATATCCATTGCGCAAAGATCCTTTTTGATCCGTTCGTGTCCACCAACATAGAACATGACGCCCTCGGAGGTCCTAAAATACCCCCGATCCGACAGGATATCAGCATCCCGTTCTTACCATGGTAGTTCAGGAATTAACAGTGCAAGATACGCACCGCAGTGCGTATCCCTAATGACAGGAAGAGACAACCAGTATCACCACTTAGTGCTAACTCTCAGAACAAGTTGGATTATAGGGAATCACCCCTAACACCAATTTGGTCTTCAAGCGAAATAATAAAGAAAAACTAATCAATGCAGTTCACTGAAACAAGTTGTTACTCAATCATACTCGGTGTCAATTAATAAAGTCGAGCCTGACTGGTCTGTCAAGGTAACAACCATCCCGGAATCACATCCACTGATTCCCAATACCTTCATAGGTCAGCGACCCCAAATAATCCCGGCCCGTGACCCTCAGCGAGTGGTCTAACGGCGCCCTGATGGTGTAATACAATTTAGTGAAGGTGAGTACGCACATAATTATCCTTTCTGGACTTTTGACAAACTCAGGCATCGAGACACCCAATACAATCCAACAGAGCTATATCCCACCTCACTCATGTCCACCATGAGTACATGCACAGGAACTTGCTTAAGTTCCGAATAAAATGCTAAAAACCCATCTTTTAAATCTGATAGCTCACGATCACCATATTGCGGTAGGCAGAGGGTTCCTCATCAATTGTCCGATGGAACAATCAAGAAATACCAGTAGCTGTGATCTCAGCTACACTCATCGGAAACCAATATGCTCAGAATTTCCTAGAAGGGTGAGGAGATCCGTTGTCATCCCCTAGTCGATGATTCCCTCAATTTCCTTTTAAAGGACTCAAGTCCCCGAGTTAATTCAAACCTTGAAGTCGGTCTAGACAATAGGTTGCTGAACTCACAATGTCTGTAATTTCCAGTACACAAGTCAGAATTGCTTGGTATCTCTAACTCGGGAAAGGTAAGACCCTAGTTTACAATTCTTCAGTTGACTACTTCCTCAAGTTCAATCATCTCGTCATCCAATATCCCTCATATACTCTTAGTAGTACGTTCCTTTTCACACTTGCTGCATTTGTCCAATATCATAAGAGTTCACTTAGTTATCGGAATTACTCGATTCTGGATCCTAGGGGAATGTGGGATTGTCTACTTTAACTTCCTAGTTGGACACGTCCCCAAATTCAATTCTTAATGTTCTCAAGGATACCAATTTCCATTGGGTGCATAACAAGGGAAAAGTTTATATCTCTAGTAATCATTTTCTCGACAAGGCCAAATTTGTCCCATTTTGGAAAATCATAACTTCCAACCTACAACCTGGAATTTCAAAATCCCAGTTGGGTTAGAAGGCTATGATTCCCTAATGCCAGTTTCTAGTTGGCCAGTCGCCCAAATTCTTAACAGATAAGTCTAGGAATATCTATCTCTACGAACTAGACAACTCGTATTAGGCTGAACGTACCCTACTTTAAAATTCGATAGTAAATCATCCCTAAGTCCAACGATCATGAAATTTGAGATTCTCTATCTACACATATACCATTTCATCGTGTCCAAAAATCACATTCAAATTCATTTCACACAGCAGTCTACGACTCCTCAAACATAGCTATATTTCAGCTGTTTATTTCCAACAGGGTGTTTACTGCCCCTCACCAATTACCCTTGAAACCTCATCAAATGACTTCTAAAAATTCTAAAATTTGAGATTCATCAAATAGACTCATACCCCCAGCTACTCTCAAAATTTCGTAGCAAAATAATAAACGTACACGAAGTTATGGCTTTTTGAACTTCAGCCCAAAGCGCAGTCAGCTTCAGCCGACACCTATGGACCAGTCGCATTCTACTATTTTTTTTGGGGCATCAAACGACCTCGGAAAATTACGAAATTTAAGACTATGGTTGTAGACACATACGAAAACGTCCACAAAAATTTCCAGCTCAAAGTGCCCTGTCATTTTCGAGATATAAAATCGGAAAGACACACAAAAATCATCACAGCCAGTAGCCATTCTGGCTGCTTACTGTCCAGACTTGGACCCACTGTTCGGGCTACTAAAATGCATCCAAATATTATGAAAAAAATCATGGATACTCTACATACATAGAAGAACAATACCCCAGAATTTTAGCCCAAGATTCCAAACCGTTTGGGTGTAAAAAATTCCCCAATATACCCTCACAATCATGCTTCTTAACCAAAACTCAAAAGAGTAATTCTCTACCATACAATTTATCTTTTCCTAGCACTTCTCATACTCAAACACGGTAACAAATCATACCTATCACTACTACACATCCATTCATACCACAAAAAATAAATACAAAGAAGTTTAAGAGATCACCCACTTGAAGTTGCAAGAACACTCCTTGTAGGCTTAGCTCCTCGCTTTGCTTGTTTACTTGTCCTTGCTCCTTTGCTCACTAGCTCCTTTTCACTTCAAGATGTAGTTGTTGTTGCTAGCTTTATCCTCTCCTTCTCTACTTCAAAGTATCCACCTTTTCTCTTCTCCTTCTCTCCTCCCTTTTTTTTTGGAAACAAGATGGAAGGAAAGAAAATGATAAGTGTATGGAGTGGGAGGGGATTTATAGAATGGAGGCTAGAGTTTTGTTTTGGGGGGTGGAGAAATGGGCCGGCCATGATGGGGAGAGGTGGAGTGAGGGGAGATGTGTGGATGAGATGAAGCCAACACCATAAGTGAAAACTTCTTGGAAGCTTCCTTGGAAACTTCATGAAAGTTTCCTATTCTCCAAGTCAATATGCACATGGTGTTTTATTTCCACCATTGGATCTTTATCAAGATCAAGCCATGATCATCATGATGCTAGGGTTCCTAATCCTAGGTTAGGTCAAGGAACCCTAGGTCACCACCCTCCGATTCTAACCCTAGTGCACAAACTCATACCACATTCACTTCAAGTACTAGCTTAATTGAAAATAACCAATACCTATATATTAAAATCCTATAAAATACATGCTTTATGGAAATTATAATTTCCTCCCACAAATTGTCTGGTCAAAACAATCGGGACAAAACTACAGTTTAATCGAGACGATATTCCGAGTTTACTTCATCGGATTCAGAACAGCCTGTATGTCTGAAATCTCTCAATTTAACTGATAATTTCTAGGAGAAAAATGTAATCGTGTGCAATACTTAGTTAATGCAGATGAAGCCAACACCATAAGTGAAAACTTCTTGGAAGCTTCCTTGGAAACTTCATGAAAGTTTCCTATTCTCCAAGTCAATATGCACATGGTGTTTTATTTCCACCATTGGATCTTTATCAAGATCAAGCCATGATCATCATGATGCTAGGGTTCCTAATCCTAGGTTAGGTCAAGGAACCCTAGGTCACCACCCTCCGATTCTAACCCTAGTGCACAAACTCATACCACATTCACTTCAAGTACTAGCTTAATTGAAAATAACCAATACCTATATATTAAAATCCTATAAAATACATGCTTTATGGAAATTATAATTTCCTCCCACAAATTGTCTGGTCAAAACAATCGGGACAAAACTACAGTTTAATCGAGACGATATTCCGAGTTTACTTCATCGGATTCAGAACAGCCTGTATGTCTGAAATCTCTCAATTTAACTGATAATTTCTAGGAGAAAAATGTAATCGTGTGCAATACTTAGTTAATGCACGGGTTACAGTGCAAAATAGCCATATGCTATTTTGCGGGGTATTACATCACTCCCTCCTTAGAATCGTTCTGTCCTCAGAACGACGCTAGTGGAGAAGAAAACAAAGATATGATCACCAGTGGTCCATGAGACAAATTCCCTGAACCAACTCCAGTTCCTCGAGTGATACTCTTGACAAACTAGTCTTCCACCAGTTGAATTGTCGCTCCCCGGTCTTCCGGATAGACCCATCATGAATTTGATCCTGACATTCTTCTGTTCCTACTCTGGAGTAGGTAATAACTGCATTATTTTGCTTGTCCTTCTCCATAAATGATGTTGACTTACTTTTTTAGTATGACTTTTTCTAGTCGGCGGCCACTCCCTCCTTAGAAAGATGAAGTCGTGTAATTCTGTTCCGATCTTCTGGCAGCTCCTGTTACCTGCACATCAGGTTATGAATCGACATCCGGTCACAATTTGCCTTCTGAATATTCGGATGCAGACTTGCCTTCCGATATCTAGTTGCCTTCTGGACATTCGGTTGCAGAATTGCCTTCCGGTGTCCAGTTGCATGTTTGCCTTCTAGACCTTCGGTTGCAGATTTGCCTCCTGGTATCCAGTTGCATGTTTGCTTTTATTGATGTCTTGGTTACAGATTAGTCGTCACTGAACACGACTACACCAAGCTTGCTAGTGACATAAAATACATTGAGACTGGTTCAGATGTAGGGAAGATCATAATCATAAGTTGGAAGCGCTACCATATGAGTTATGATCATCCTATCTGCCAAACTAAGCTTTAATTGAAAAAACGTCACTTATCTAGAAGGTACCATAATGAAAAAGGCCTTCCAAAATATCATATCATTCATACTGAGTTGAACATTTATAATACAAAGCAGATTATATCTGTCTTCAACTCTCAAAACATTTCAAAATATGGTTGGTCCACATGTCCACATGATCTTAATCCTTGTTACTGACGTTCTGTTTCTTGCTTGATGAGCATCCTCCTTGTAGTTGTGGGCAATTTGGCTTGATATGTCCAAATTTCCCGCAGTTGTAACAATTCTTGCTCTGATACCATTTGTAACACCCCGAGCCCGGCTCAGCTGCGCACGTGGCTACACGTGCGCGCACGCAAAAGAACGGACACAAAACTCTAGCCACGCCCACCACAGGCTGCCTCAAAAGGGTGGTTAACCGTTGGTAACCCTTTATCATGGGCTTTTCCTATATATACTTCTTATTTCCCTTCCTATCCACCGATATAGGACATTACCCCATGGTCAAACCCGGTCAAGGCACCCAGCATACAACACTCCATTCTTTCATTCATTTATTCCTATATCTAGCCCCATAGGAAATCCCATAGGCTCATCACACTAATAATTCCCATAGGATAATCCTATAGGCCACACATTAAATACCAACCCCATTTTCCTTCGTTCTTTCTTTTTCTTATACTTTATTATATATATATATATATATATATTATTATATATCTCTATATAATATTATATATATACCGGGTGTTACAATAAAGCTTTAGCCCAACCTGACTAGGCCCAATAGCTTATTGGAGTATGTTTAATTTTTAAATGCTATATTTAAGAATGTTATACACATAAATCTTAATTAAATCAAACTAAATCATATAAATTTAATATTTGAAGTAATATTTCTTTTAATCATGCTAAAAAACTTGGGTTCTTTTAATAAAAATTGAACATGCAAGATTTAAATTTAGTTAAGTAAATATACATATTTAGTAAAATTTGACATTATTGTTGATATTTTACCACAAACATACATATAAAATATTTGCAAATATAATATAAACTTAACAGAAACTAGGAATGAAACTAAACGAAACAAACGGAATCTGGCGATACATATCATTTTGAAAATCTATGGTACTGATAACAAAACCGAAACCTCAAACCTTGCTTCCGGCATTGTAAAAGTTGAGCAGAATACCGTAATTCAGGTTGATTGTATAAGAATTTCACATAAGATTGGGAAATACAATCATCCTCTTTATATATATAATTGCTTAGTTCGAAGTAATAAAAGGTAAGCAATGGTAGAATGGTAAGAATCCGTTTGATTTTGTGGGCTCCCCATTAATAATGAGAAAATATGTAAGAATTGACAGGAAATCTTGCCTCAAAATATTGTGTTTGTTTTGATAGAATATTAATAGAGAATTGGTGATGAAAACACTTTTTTATTAATCCCTATAATGCAAAATAGTGAGTGGAGCCCATTCTTAAATTTTTAATATTAAAAAATTTAATCCAACCCAACTTACACCCATCAGTGCTTAATTGGGAGGAGTGGTAAATTTAAACGTTTGTGTTTTGTTGAGAGAGAGAGAGAGAGGGGGGGCGGGGGGGGGGGGGGGGGTAAGGGAATTTTGAAACTTTTTCACACAAAAAACACTTTATCCAAAATCAACCCATTTTTATTCTAATTGATATACTAAATGAGCCTATAAAGGAGTACAAGAGAAAATGACGAGGAAAAAGGAATAACAACAAGAGAATTATAAGATACTAGGTTTGCCCGTTGACACATGCCTACGGCACGTCTTCGGAACGGTGCGCCTTGTTTGATCAGATAAAATAGTTTTGGAGGTCCAACAAATTAATTAAAGTAGTAAACATAGAGCAAAAAACATATTATGTGATTTTTTTGAATTATTTTTAAAGTTTTCAAAATTTTATTTTTTTTATTATTTTAATATTTTAAAATATTTAAAATTTCTATTTTCTTAATTTTTTTAATAGAAGAGGGAGGGAGAGAGAGAAAAAAAAATTAAATAAATATAGGAGTTGTGTTGGGTGGGAGATTTGAATTTGAGTTTTGGGGAAAACTTTTGGGGGGGAAATATGTTTTGTAAGGTTAGATCTGGGCCTTTAATTTTTGGAGGGATTGAAGGAGAGCCACTTGATAGCTTTCTTTGTGTTTTATTATATAGATTATCTATGAGTTGTACCAATGATTAGGAGTATGTGTGCTGCAGCGAGATAGGTCCCTTACAATGAAATGGAAAGGAAATCACCTAACTTAAGGTAAGTGAATTGGGATTGAATAAATCATAGTATTTCTACTGGCTCGCCTATTTGTACATTATCCAACAGTAGTTGACCTCATAAAAATTTTCTCATGGATCCCTAAAAAATGTACTAATGCCATATAACTCATCCACAAATCGCTATTTTCATATATGAGGCCACTATATTTTAGTCACTAATAGTTTTTGCTAATTTGACCCTAGTTAACAAAAATTGCCAAACTGCCTTTCTACCGTCTTCCTTCTCTCGATCTCCCTTCTACTAAACAGTAACCCTAACCCCACCACCACCACTCTGGTGGCCCCACATCTACCCTACCCCTCCATAAGCCTCCTCCTGCTAATGGAGTGGCCCACCAACTGATCATAAATTGCATTCATCTAGATGAAGAGATCTCTTAATATAAAATGAGAGTGTCCACGTAGTGGCCCAACAATTGGGCTAAATCACATTCGTACAGGTGAAGAAATTTCCTTCTACAAAATGAAAGTGTGATGCAGTATAAAAGGGATACTAGGATAATAATATACTATAGAACTACAAAGAGGAAATAACAACCAAATTATTGCAAGATATTTTTTTTTTTTTTTTTTTTTGTTGAATAATAGCTCCATAGTTAATTAAAAACTATTTTTCCTTAAACAACCTACAACAGGAACAAGTCTTTTCGCCGAGCCTTTTCTCATTCCTCTAGTATTAAGAAATAAGAAAGGAAGAGGAGAAAGAAAGGAAAAGAGAAAAAATGAGTAAAACTGGAAAAAGCATAGCTGGATTTTAACAAATACTCTCCAACCCTTACTCATGGGTCACTCTCCAACCCTTACTCATGGGTCAAATTTAGAAATATGGATGAATACAGCATAAAATGAGCTGATTCATATCCGTGAATTCATCATGGATCCTTGCACCACCACCTCCAAATTATAATATCGTTATGATAAAATATTAATTACAATGAAGTGTAAGTCTCTGTGCAAAAATATTATGGAAATAGTAGAGAAATAGTCCAAAATTAGTATTGTTCGTGTGCATTTGAATTCCTAATAAACTAACGACATTAACTTTTAAACAGATTATTACTATTACTAAATGACAATGAAACTTCATTAAATTTAAGTTTGAGGACCTTACATTGGTTTTATGAACCAGACGATCAACTGTGCTCATTATTGCCACTGCCAATTCCTCATAATCCTTCTGTAAAGAAGAACAGCATTGTTCAGATCATTTACTCAGGTTAGATATGGTAAATTTCAAAATGAGTTCACAATTTGACCCCCAAAAAACAGAAGAAATTTTTTTATTAACCAAGTAGAAAACCATGCTTTATCATCTTCAGATTTGCATGTGTCTGTTCGAGCTGCAAGCCGAATCCAAAACCCTTCGTTGAATGCTAAGATATTTTCAACAACAAGCTGTTGGAGCTGGTACAAGAAGCAAGAAGCAATTAGCAATTCAACCTTCATATAATCTTTACATTTAGTTTAGTGAAAGATCCTACCATCACACTAAAACTCCGAAGTTGTAGGAAGGGTTGAAAGAATTACACTTGTTCTTTAATAGTTTTTAAGAGGAAAGAAATCAATATTACTATGATTCTAGGCCAATTTCTCTTCTAGCCCCCTTTTATAATATTTGTCGCAGTATAATATAATCAGTGGTGAATTTTAGTTTAATGTCCAAAAGGGGTCTGTTGAGGAGACAGGGCTTCATGAAAATATGACACAATTTTACAACCAGGTGTCTAAGGTGTCTATGTGACATCAACCCTCTCCAAATTTAGGGCCAAAATTCTGCCTAGGAAATTAAGGTCAAGATATGCTCTCACTACAAAAAAGTTGTTTTTGCTGGCGAATTTTGCCTTCGTTTTGATGAAATGCCGGGAAAGACTAGGGACTAAAACCTGCTTGATCTTTCCCGGCGTTTATTCCCTACGTTTTCAAAAAACACAAGAAAATGATTACTCTATCCCGGCGTTTTCCAAGAAAACACCGGAATATCGTCCCCTTTAAATTCTTAACATTTCCCCAAATCCCCAATTCTAACATCTCCCTCTAATCTCAAATTCCCAATCCCGTCGTCGCCGTCGCCGTCGCCGTCGCCGTCTGTCTCCTCTCCTCGCTGTCACCTCACATCGCCATTGGCGTTGCTGTCACCATCTCCTTTCCCTTCCTCTACAATTCCCGAGCCTGACGCCAGCAACCCCGACCTCCCTTCCTCCTCGATTTTCGAGCCATATGCCTACCATCACCTCCATTAACGCAGCCACCGAGACTCCCACCGGGTATCCCACTTTCTTCTGCTTCCTTTGATCATCTGATTGAATCTAGGGTTTGATATTTGTGCTAGTTCTTGTGATTGATTAAATCTGGGTTTTGCTATTAGTGTTAGCTTCCTTGTTAAGTGATGGAATCTAGGGTTTGCTATTTGTGGAATTTACATTGTTGATTGGTTGAAGTTGTTATTATTGTTGTTGTTGTCGTAGCTCTTGTTGTTGTTGTAGCCGTCTCTGTTTGTGTGTGTGTTTCTTGAAGAGAAAGAAGGGATGAAAGAGAGAAGAGCAGCATCAAGAAAGGTCTTCCACTTCTTCCCCCAATCCATTAACAAAAAAGTGACAATTATAGTTATGTAGTCGTGTAGACATGTAGTAGTCATGAATTTTCATTGTTACTCGATACAAACATATGGGTAATTATTGAAGTATCCATAGATATAGTATCATTTTTTAAGAATTACTATTGATTCTTCTTTGCTCTTTAGGAGATTGTAAGTTATTGTCTGCTAGGTTCTTCCTTTTAGGAATAAATTCCATTGTCGACATGGTGTAGACTTACTGTAGTTTGACATCACAACAAAACAACAAATATGTCATAAAAGGAGAGTTCTTAATTTAAGTTGAAAGTATGACTTATTCGGACATTTTTGCAAAGTATTCCACTGATAGTTTCAGAATCCTCGAGCTTGGTCTACTTGCCCAGATGTTAAATGACAAGAAGATAGGAGATTCAGAATTTGGGAAACCATAATTTACGTAGTTGGTTGGTTGAAGTTGTTATTATTGTTGTTGTTATTATTGTAATGATTGTTGTTGTCGTCGCTCTTGTTGTTGTAATTAGTTGATGTTCTTATTAGTAAATGGTGGTTATCTTGTACTTTAATGAATTATAATAACTTCTAAATTTATGAAATTTAAAATTCAAAATGAGGACTATTATTCAAATGGATAAAAGTTTGATTAATAAGCCACAATTATCCAAAGAGTACCACAATGGTGTTAAAAACTTCATTAACTTCGCAAAGCAAAATTATCATGATGACTAACTTAATTCTTTGTCCATGTGTTCGATGTACAAACTGTGAGTTGAGGACATACGACGTAGTGGAGAAACATTTGATTTGCGATGATTTTCTACCAGGGTACACACAATGGTTTTGTCAGGGAGAGTATCCTAAGTCAACTTTCACTGGTCCTTTTGTGTTTGAAGACGAGTCTTTAGTGAATAATGACCTAAGTGTTGCTGATGAGATGCAATCTTTAGTGCGGGATGATTTGGGAATTCATAACTTTCCAGTCCACACAAATAGTCCAATGGACCACGTCCATAATGAGTCAACGGAAGCATCACATCTTGGTGGTTTTATAAAGGAAGAAAGGTCGGGCGCCATAAATAATAAAGAATATGAAGCTTTTACTAAGTTGCTGGAAGATGCTAATACACCTTCATACCGTGATTGCACCAAATTTTCTAACTTCTCCTTCATTGTTTGACTACTTCAAATGAAATGTTTAAATGAGTGTTCTGACAAGTCCTTCACCATGCTTCTTTAATTGTTGAAAGAAGCATTTCGAGAAATTTGTATTTTAAATTCAGCCCATGCAACAAAAAAATTCCTCAAGTCTTTTGACCAAGGGTATGAGAAAATAGCAGCATGCCCAAACGATTCTATGCTATTCATGGGGAATAAGGAGAATCTTGAGAGCAATCAAGTCTGTGATATTTTGAAATGGGTTGGAACACCGAATGAAGACCAACAAACAGATGGGTCAGTTAAAACAACCAAGAGAAAGAAATATGCAAAACTTCTGTGTTACTTTCCTCTAACTCCTATGCTGCAAAGACTCTTTGTCATCTAAAACCTCTTCTGATATGAGATGGCATGCTGAAATTCGCAAGAATGATGGGATTCTTAGGCACCGGTTGATTCAAAATCTTGAAAAAAAATTGATGAAAGATTCATTGATTTTGCTTAAGATCCTCGCAATCTGAGACTTAGATTAGCTAGTGATGGTTTTAACCCATTTAGGAAAATGAGTAGAACCTACAGCATATGGCCTGTTGTGTTAATCTCATACAATATGCCCGCTTGGAAATGCATGAAGCAGTCCTCCTTTATTTTGTCCATGATAATTCCTGGACCAAAGGGCCCAGGAAATGATATAGATGTGCACCTGCAGCCGTTAATAGATGAGTTTCAAAAATTGTGAGAGGGTGTTCCAACTTATGATGTAATAGCTAAGAAAACTTTCCTTCTCTAAGTCGCGATGACTTGGACAATCGATGATTTTCTTGCATATGCATTGTTATCTTATTACAGCACCAAAGGACATTATTCTTGTCCTTGTTGTGCTGACCAAACTGTTTCAAGGTGACTTTATAATAGAAAAAAGTTTTGATACATGGATCATAGAAGATGGTTGCAGGACACAAATTTAGAACAAAAACATAGTCATTTGATGGTACCAAGGAGTGGGGACATGCTCCTAGTCTTTCGTCTGGGTCAAATGTGTTAAGGCGGCTAGAAGTTCATAAATTCACTTGTTGAAAAATACCATAAGTCAGCAAAAAAGGCAAGAAAAGGGCAAGGAATGAGCACCATAAGGACACTGATTTATGTGTTGCAGATGAGTATGACAATCTTGTTGATTCAGGGTCATGGAAGAAGAAAAGTATTATCTTTCAGTTGTCATATTGAGAATTCAACATACTGCACCATAACATAGATATGATGCATCTCGGCAAAAATATCGGTAAAAATTGTGTAGGAACAGTTATGAGGGATGACTGGAAGACAAAGGACAATCTTAACTCCCTCATTGACTTGGTATCAATGGACATACGACATGAGTTGCATCCAGAAAACTTACATAATGGCAGAATACGCCTTTTGCAATATATTCAATGTCAAAAACGGAGTTGAAAATATTTTGCAAAGTTTTACGGCAACTTAAAGTCCCTGATGGCTATTCATCTAAAATAGCAAAATGTGTCAACTCTAAGGAGAAGAGGCTTGAGGGTCTAAAGTCACGACTACCACATCTTGATGTAAAACTTTCTTCCCATAGCTCTAAGGTCTTCAATGTGTGAGCAAGTTATGTCGTCCTCAAAGATCTTTGTAGCATACAGTAATGACTTTGCTGCAGAGTTCGTGTTGAAGATATTGACCAATTAGAGCATCGTGCGGCATTCACACTTGGTCAAATGGAGAAGATAGTTCCCCCCTCCTTCACTATAATGGTTCACTTAATAATCCACCTTGCTAGTGAGGCAAGACTTAGGGGATCAGTCCACTATCGGTGGATGTATCCCATTGAGTGGTTATTATTCATGCCTCATTCAATTTATTAATTTTGTAGTTCTTGTTTGTTGTATTCACATACATTTGTAATCCATATATGTCTGCGTAGGTAGCATTACCGACTGAAGGGTATGTTAGAAATAGAGCATGTCCAGAAGGCTCAATAACGGAAGAGTATCTTTCGAAGGAGTGCTCCAATTTTTGTTCAAGGTATCTTCAGGGTATAGAAACAAGTCTAACTAGACCGAGGAGAAACTCGAACACTTCAAACCTTCAAGGGGTTAAATATCTTTTCCAGACTGCTGACGATACTATCAAAAAAAATGATGCCTAACATGGGAATAAGCACATCGATATGTGCTGGATCACCATGCATTAATTGAGATATTCACGTGTAAGTGAGATTTGGATTAGTTTGAATGTTGTCACTTAGAAAGTTGTTAACTTAAATGTTAATCCGCATTTGTTTTGTCTTGTTCCAGCGAATTTGTCAAGACAACTAACAGAAGGCATAAGTCAATAAAACTACCACTGCATGAGCAAAATAAGTTAATGAATGAACAATTCCATAAGTGATTTGTAACTTATGTAAGTGACTGACCAAACAGTTGAATTATAGTTTTTTTTTTGTAATTTTTATGGTACTAATATGATTTACCTTACATTTTTAGGTTTCCTCTTTGGGTAATAAGGAGGTATCATCTAAAATAAAGATTCAGGTAAAAGGTCTCCATAAAATAGTTAAAAGATACAAGGGATATATATAAAATGGCTTCATATTTCATACTACGGATCGTGAGGTTACCTTGAAATCTCAAAATAGTGGTACTGTAAGGACTTCAAAAACTAGAAGTCATGCTAATAAGAACGACGTGAATCCTATAGATGAAGATGTTGACTATTATGGGGTGCTCACAGATATCACAGATTTCGATTATTACGACCATTTTCGAGTGATCTTATTTCATGGGGATTAGGCTGGGTTAAATAACAATGGTGCTATTAACCAGGATGAGTTAGGTTTTACAAATGTAAATGACTCACAGATGATTCACACTTGGACACGTATTGGCCATGAACTATTTGTGTTCCCATCTCAGGTGCACCAAGTTTTCTATGTTCAAGATACATCTTACCCAAATTCTTAAGTGGTACTAATTATGCAACCAAGAAATGGATTTCAATTGGGAGACAGTTATGATGACAATGATGTCATGAACAATTGCATTATTTCTGAGTTTCCTATGTTTGATGTAAACGTAATTGAAGGTAATAGTTGCTCTACTTGGCTCTGTACGGATGGAGAAAAGGGCGATGTATTGGATGATGTTGTAATATAATTATGAAATTTGTATGTTGGTATCGGCTAAATTTTATTTAAAAAACCCACTGAACTTTGGGTCATTTTAAAAAACCGCACTAAGTTTTTTTTATAAAAAAAATCGCACAAAACTATAGTTTAAAAAAACACACTGACAGAGTTAGGGTAAGGGTTAGGGTTAGGGTTAGGGTTAGTTCAGTGGGGTTTATTTAAACATCTGATTAGTTAAGTGATGTTTTTTTAAACACAAATGAAAGATGAACGTGGTTTTTTAACATAAAACCTAACGGAAACCTAGCTCCGTTAAAGTGAGTTTTTTTATAACATAGTTTTGTGCGGGTTTTTTATTTAAAAAACTTAGTGCGGTTTTTTAAAAATGACCCAAAGTTTGGTGGGTTTTTTTTAAATTTAGCAGTTGGTATCTGGTGATGATTTCTATTTTATTAATTATTGCATAGTTTGCATATTGCAACTGACTTGTTGATTGAAAATGATTTTAATTTACATATATCTCATTATTGTTATGTCATTTGAATTGAGCAACGCTCATTTTCATATGTCATTACTTTTATGCCTGATGACTTGTCTTTAATTGATTCTAATTGTTGTTAATTGACTTAAATTCACTTTTCTTTTAACAAGTAACAAATGGCGATAAGAAAAAGAAGGTTGAACACAATTGTGGTAAATAAAGATCAAGTGCAGGAGCTGCAAACCAATGAACCTTCAACCCAGAACAGTGGAGGAGAAAGTGGAGGAGCCAATCCAGCTATAGGTCGAGGCACTCCCGGTACAGATCATGGAGGTAGTCACTTCAAGGTGGGTGAAGGAAGCATGCCCAGGAGGCGAAGGAGGCCAAGAGGGATGACAAATGCTAGATATTTGGAAACAACCAAGCAATGAGAGGATAGTCGTAATTGCAAATAGTTTTCGCCAACCTATAGGTCGAGTTGCGAGTAAACTCATACAATTTTGTGGGGTTATTGCAAGGAATCCTCGGCTTTGTCCATTAAGTTATCCAAATTGGTCAAAAGTGCCCACCACGACCAAGGCGACTGCATTTGCTACTATTAAGTATATACTCTCTTTCTGAAAACATATATTAGTCAAACTAAGTTTATGCATGTAAGTTCAAAATTTTAAGATTCTCAAAATTCCTCATGACTTTATTATAACTGCATTTCTGTATCTTTAATGAAATGTTATTTTGCAGTAACATTTTTCATACGCCGACATTCTGGACATTTCAGTGGACAAATCGGTTTCTACGAAGTGGAGGAATTATAAAAGTTATCTGAAAGGGAAGTTTTATTTTCCCGAGAGGTCTGAGGCCGAAAATGCAAGGGATGTTCCACCCTATGTCACTACTTAAGATTGACAATTCCTTGTCAATTTTTAGAAATCAGAGATAGGAAAGGTATTCATATACATATAAGATTTGATATTAAGATGTTTGTTCTTATCATGTTAATTGAGTAGTACTATAATTTTAAATTGTACAGAAAATGGAAGAAACCGGCATGGTTTTAAATCTCGGATTTCGGACTTGTCTCGGTAAGGGATGTTTCGTCTCGGATCGGAGATATCGGGGGAGATCTCGGGGAAATGTGATCATATCGGATGTTCATTTCCTATACTCAATAAATATATTTTTTGTTACTAAATAAGATATTATATATCCTACCTGTCATTTATTATATAAAATACTATATAATGTAACTAATGACATGAATCAATTACGGTAAATTTTCGCATTATTTAACAATAATATAGAAGAGAATGTAATATAAGTATATAACTAAACTGAATTTGCATTGATTAGAAAAAATGTATTAGTTAATAAACATACTTGACTTTGCATATATACAAACAATAGCGATACGAAATCCTCAAGGTCCTATATTGAAAGACATGCAAAAAGTAAAACAAACTTTTTTAATATATTCACAATAACATTTGTGTCTATTTCGGCTGATATTTCGCCAATTTCGGCAATATTTTGGCTGATATTTCGGTAATTCGGCTGAAATCTACACATTTCGATCCAAAACGATAGAGTATAAAATATGTGATTTCGTATCGGCAAGCTAGCCGAAATGAAATTTCGGCCGTATCGGAGGAAATTTAAAACAGTGGAAACCGGCAAAAGCAAACGAGCAAGTCAAAACGTACGGCATACCGCCGATAGTAGCAATTTTGCTGTAGTTCTTAATAAACTGGTAAAATGCAAATTCCATTTAAGTTTTTTAGTCATTGAGATTTTCATGTTTTTAGCACAATAAAATATCACGACTTAATCACTGCATCTTACTCATCTATAGGAAGAGTCAAATGATGATGAGAGAATCAGCGAGATAGATGTTTTAGAAGCTACCCATGGAGCTTTGTGGATCGTGAGGCAGCCGATATAGTGGTAAATTTTTAGCTGTTATGTGCTTAACTCATATTTAAATTTGCTTTCAAATAAATATCTTAATCTGAATTTTTTATTAGGCATTTTTTTTGCAGAAAAGGCCAGAGAGCTACATGCAGAGAGATCTTCCACTTCCTCCGATCCATTAACACTTCAAATGGAAGTTATGTTCGAAGTGAGGGGTAGAGAGCACCATGGTCATGTGCGTGGATTGGGTTACGGATTAACACCCTCTCAAGTCTTCGATCCTTCTGCATCTACTTCTGGGCTTGCCCGCAGCAAGGAGGTGTCTAAGCTGAGGACAGAGGTGCAACAACTTAGATAAGTTCATGCAGCTGTAATCAGGCAACAAAATCCCAACAGCAAAATTCCATTGCAGACATCTGTAAATAATAAAACTTATCTTTTTCTTGTTTTAGTAACCAAAATTTGGAAGACAACAGAGTTTGAATAAGTTGTAAACCAAATTTGAACTGATAACTAAATTAATTAGTAGTATATGACAATTAAATTAATTACATTTGATAAACAAACATTGATAACTCAATCATTACAATTTATACATGTGAAGAGAAAATTTCTAGAATTTAATAAGAAAGAATTTTAGATTCCAAAGTACGAAAGACTTGAAGCAGCGAGTTAAGATACACGAAGAATAATACGTAATCAAGTGCACATCGAAGGAGCCATCATGAAAATTAAAAACTTATACCTAATCAAGTCTATATATCGAGATGGATTGTAATCCCCGTTTTCTCCTATACATATTTTCTGTGTATTTTTTGTATTTTGATTCTCAATAAATTCTTTTCCGCTCTTAAATTCATTTTGTTTAAATTCATTTTTGAATCTCCGATTAAAGTCCTTTCTAATCAGCAATTATATTTGTAGCTATCTTCCAAATGATTATGTATTTTAACACAAAATTTTATTCCATCCTATAAGTTTATCTTATTTTCTTATTTAGATAATTATTTATGTTTTAGCCCAAACCAAATATATTATTATTATTGGATTATTTTAATAAATGTGTTAAACCCAAATCCTATTTTATTATTGTTATTATTATTATTATTATTTGTTGTTGTTGATTTTGGTGTGAGAGTAAACAGATGTATTTATGGATTCTTTTGAAAACAATAAAGGCAAAGCTGTTACTTTCACCGGCGTTTGATTATTCCTTGCCGCTGCTGTTGACCTGCAAAAAGTTCGATACACCGGGATGGATCCCGGCGACGAACCCTCCGACGCTCAAGCCAGTAATCAGGAAGATTATGAAAGAGCGTTTATGTGAAAAAATATTGATTACCTTGTTATGGTTGGGGGAGAGGGTATTTATAGTCGTCTTTAGAGACAGTTTAGATATAATCATTTATCTCTATGTCCCGGTGTTTTTTGATAAGATGTGAAGTTTAAATTTGTTTCATGATAAGAGAGGCAGTTTAAACCGCCTCTTAGGGATAATCATGAATTTGAGTTACTCTTTAAGTATTTGGGCTGGTTTGTAACGGGTTGCTACCCACACCCAATAGGACAGATCCGTTCTCGGGCCATCGGGCTTTGAAGAAAGACCCAGTTCCCATTTCGGACCCGTTTGTGGTGGAAGCTATTATTTTACCCCTGAGAGCTTTAAGATTCATGTCAGGTTTGAACGGTCTCGATTTAATCCCATTTTCAGCCATATCACGAGCCCCCCACTCCCGAAGACTGAGTTTAACAGCCTTTGGGAAGTAGTTTTCTTGTTTTAATGGTGTACGGGATTTTATCGGAGTTCTTTTGGAGCTTTAGAATCGACCACGGGGCTTAACAGCATTTAATTGGGCCTGGCTTGTGCTCAGATGTGTTTGTGGGATCCTCTGGATTTTTATTGATTTTTTTCTAATTTTTAAATTATTTTTCGAATTTTTTATTTATCCTTACGAAGTAACAACCAATTTTCAAAAAGTATTAATTAATCATTCTAATTAGTAATTACTCTTCCAGGAGCTCGAAAATATTTTCTTGAATTTATAATTAATTTCAAAATTTATAATTAATTTTTTGAATTTTTAATTATTTTTCGTAATTTTTAAATAATTAATTCGATTTAATAATATAAATAAAAGAATTAAACAGTTATTTACCGACGTGGCGCAATCTGGAACACTGATCACGTCATTGGTGCGATTTTCTGGATGATCAGGCGGTTGATATGAAGTGTGCTGATGTGGCTCGATCAGGAAGCTTTGATCATGAGCGCGCATCGGGAGGAGGGCGTTTTCCCCATTTCCACGTTCGGTAGCTCGGACGCTCAAATTTTAGATCCGAGCTACGTGGCGCGATCAGAGCCGTTGATTAAGATCAAGCGCGAATCAGAGGCGATAATTTTTGCCATTTTCACACACGGTAGTTCGGACGTTCGGATTTTAGATCCGAAGGCATTGATTAAGATCAAGCGTGAATCATGAGGCGATGATTTTCGTCATTTTCACGCTCGGTAGTTCGAGCGTTCGGATTTTAGATTCGAACTACATGACGCGATCAGAGGCGATGATTAAGATCAAGCGCGAATCATGAGGCGATATTTTCGCCATTTTCACGCTCGGTAGTTCGGACGTTCGGATTTTGGATCAGAGCTACGTGGCGCGATCTGAGGCGTTGATTAAGATCAAACGCGAATCATGATGTTGTCTGACTGGTCAATGAGTTTTGGGCATGCATCGTCTTCCCGCCTTTACGAATTCTGTCGTTTAGCATTATGATGGGCTTTTTAGTGGTTTCGGGGCCCCAAAAGCTCTCAGAAGCCTAAGCGGCGCCCCCCTCTTTTACTATAAGTCTCCACCCCTCCCCTCATTTTCGCATTCTTTTTTTACTCTTGGCAAAAATTTCTTACTGCGGAGTGGCTCAACTGGCGTTCGCGACCAATCGTTAGTGCTTTCCGGCATTTTTTCCCGACCGTAACTGTCACATCAAGGTAAATATATATTTTATTTTATATATTTTACGAGATGTCTAGGGTGTCGCCTGGGAGTGAAACCTCCACCTCAGACCAAGAGAGTGATCGGCTGTTGGTAGTCCCCCTAACCGTGGACAAAGGGAAGGAGGTTGTTGGGTCGGTGGTTGTCGAGACGATAGTGGAGGAGGTGAGGAGAGCGGGGGAGTCGGGAAGGCTACTGTCCACTTTGTCTAACCTCGGGAGAATCAGAGAGTACTCCGATGATCTTCTTACCAAGGTTGTCTACAGGAGCTCGGCTTCGTACGAGGAGAACAAACCGAGGGAATGCTCCGAGGTTGACAACATCCCTTCGATTCTCACTGAAAGGGACTTGCTGCGCATTAGGAGAAGCTTTATGATACTGGCAGAGTTTACCCTCCTTCCGGGTCCAGGGTTCCGAGCATGTTCGGCGACCTCACCAGAAACGTGCGTCTTCCCATTTGATGCGCTCAATGCCGGTCTTCGTCTACCCCTACCGCCGTTCGTGACCGAGGTATTGCGGTGGTACGGACTGAATCCCGTTCAGTACATGACGAACATGTGGCGGCATGTCATCGGCTTCATACTTCAGTGCCAAGCAGTGGGGGTTGAGCCTCAGCTCAGCGTCCTCCGAAGTCTTTATCGGATCCATCGTATGAGCAAAATGGAGTGCCGATACTATTTGTCAACACGGCGAGGTGTGAAATTGATCGAGAACTCGGACTCCATCAAATTTTGGAAAGAGAAATATTTCTTGATCCGGAGTAGCAAACCGTGGGATTTTCCTACAAGATGGAGGGAAGATGTGCCGAGGTAGGCGAAGGCCGAGCCCATATTGAATTCAAAGGAAGATAAGGTCGTATTGAAACTCTTCGGTCGCCCTACCTTGAGTTGAAAGGATATGACCGAGGAGGCTCTCTTTGGTGGGGGTCTCAGTCCGATCGACCCCAGTATGCTTCACATATTTTCCTTCGTTTTTATTTTCTTTTGAGCTTGCCTTCTTCGTGCGCTAACTTTTTGACCTTTGTTCCTGCAGAGACCCCTGATATGGATTTCCAAGCGATGTTGTTCGACCGAGGAGTAGGTGGGAAGGCCACCGATAGCAAGAGGAAGAGAACCACAGCGGGGCCCTCGTCTGGCCGAACTGCGAATGGTTCGGCGGTGGCAACCCCGATGGTTAACTTGGAGTCCCCATCTTCCACTCCGTCTGCCCCGTCTGCCACTCTTGTCCCGTCTGCCCCTCCTGACCCCCCAGCCAAAGAATTCACTCTCGGTGCTACACTGGCGCTCGAGGCGCCACCACTTACTGTCGAGGCGGAGACGATTCTTACCGAGGAGCACAAGAGGCTCTTTGTCCTTGATTGGTGAGTGATTAAGCATTACGGCATCTTAGGGGACTCTGCTATGAGCATGCAGGTGATTCGTCACCTGCCCATCGCGAAGGACCGAACAGCGTTGAAGGCGGGGACAGTAGGCGACGATGCCCACGAGATTGCTAGGGCGACCATGTCGATGAGTAGGTATTCAGACTCTCAAAACATAGAAATTTTTCTTGTGTTTCTGCAATCAATACTCCTCCTTCCATGTTAAGTGTTCAAGTGAGCAAGAAGGCCTCACCGAGTACATTTCCCGATCGTTCACTACCAAGTCTACCCATGATACCCCGACTTGTTATTAGTTTATTTTCATCCTATGTGAGCATGCAAGAGGGTGTCAATGTTGTATAATACTAAGTGTGACTAATTCTATGCGCTACAGACAAAGCATGAAGCAAACACATCATTTACACACAATTTACATAATCAGGACAGCATGACCTAGCTGTACTAAAATATGGATTACATCCACTACAAAATAGAAAATCTGAATCCGTCAGAAGGTCTAGAAAGTAGACTTCCACACTGTTTCAGCGGATATAAATAAGGCATATAAAAGATACAGGAACTAGGGTGAAAACTCTATTCTATTCAGCTTTTATGTTCAGGCAGCATGCAGTAGATTGTGTTCAACTATTTGTTTCAGGTCAGAGAACTCATCAAATAAATCCATAAAAATTCTGGGTTATACCTACACATGTCTAGGTTCAACTAGATTTATTTCAGATTTTTCTTTTACTGTTAGCATGGTCAATTAAATTAAGAAACAGCAGGATACGCATATATTTGTGAATCTGAAAGTTCTGATACAGCTGTACTAAAATGATGATATTTAACAGATTACACATCGGAATTCAAATCCGCAAAAATGGAAGTAAACTAGACATCAGAGGCTAAATTTCATATTCTGAAAGTTATATCAAATTATGACAGTAGCATGGTGGAAAATCTGATTCAAAGGAAACAACTAGCAGTCCAGAATTTGTTTTAACATAAAAGGGCAATAAATAAATCATGCAACCATGTATTTCATGCAAATTGGTAATCAAAGTAATCCTAGGTGTCAACATGCATATTTCTATGTTTAAGATACAATTTCACAGGCATGGTATTAATTCATCAATCAAATTCAATCTAACATGCATACAATTCATCAACCTTGTTTTTTTTGTGGATCACGTGCCCACTTTAGCCACCTTTTGGAGCAGTTTGCCGAGCAGGAGAATGAGCTCAGAGCGGCGAGTGACAAGGATTAGTCGAAGAGAGCCAAGGACGTAAAGATGTACGAGGCGGAGCAGCGTTTGTCGGAGTCTCAGGCCGCTCAGATCAGCCTCCTCGAGTCTGCCCTGGCGAAGGCGAACGAGCAGACCGTCTTGGAAATGGCAAGGGCGACAAGGAGAGGGAGATGGCCGTGAAGGCTGCCAAAGACGCGATGAGAGAGAAGGAAGCGGCAGTTGAAGCAGCTGTGGAGGCTATTAGGGCCGAGGCGAAAGCGCACATGCGCACGAATATGGAACAGTCCTATGCCAGGGCCCTTAAACATGTGGAAGCTCGCATCCCCGACTTCGACAGCTCGGGGTACAGTTTGTACACCCTTCTTGAAGGCAAAGTGGCCGAGGGGGCAGAAGGCACCAGTGGGGGCAAAGAAGGAGAGGAAGAGGAGGATGTCGTGGCAGATCCTCAGTCAATGATCGTGGGGGTACCGGAGGCGATCGCGGAGCAGCCCACCAAGGTGGCTCCTTGACTTTATGTATCTGCACTTTATTTTTTCTCAGCGCTTTTGTACTGATGCCTTATAGCGGACTGACCACCGCTCTTGTATCTTCTTTTTGAAAATGAAATGAGCCTTTTTTTTGGACTCAATGTTTGGCTGCGAGGCTTAAAGTTCCTAGTTTACTAGCACTTGAACTTAGGATCAATTTTGTAGCTCCCCTTGGTCCCAGCACTTAGCCCCCTTAGAGTTAAAACTCAGAACCATCTTGTAGCTCTATTCGAAGTCCGGGCGTTTTACATTTCTTTCTTTGATTGGTTTTCCCAGGGTAGCGAGGCATCACATCTCCGCTCTAAGCTAGGCGTTACGAAGTTAGGGCTCGCTCGATCTCGGGAGATGCTTTTTAAAGCGGGGCGGGAGTTAGGTCATTTGAGGCTGACCTTGGCTTGCCGAGATATCGAGATGAGGCATCTTGAAGAGAGAGTTCGCAAAGTGCCCCCTAACGGTGAGGAGGCCTGCCCTTCGATGGTTGCCAGCCAGGGCTTGAGGCTCAAGTTTCTTCGCCACTCTTTATTCAAAGCGAGATCCGAGAGGGACGAATTAAAGAACGTGGTGCTCGAGAAAAGTCTGGAAGCAGCTCATCTTCAGAGGACTATCTCCGAGGCCTCGCGGGGCGTTAGTTTGGGCCGAGTGCCTCACTTAAAGCTCAGAGTGACGGCTGACTCTCTCAAAGAGCGGGACGTTGAGTTAGAGGCGGAGAACCTTCGTCTGCAACGGCTTTCGGAGGGGAGCAACATTAGAAGCACTTCTTGCCCTCGAGGTGAGTACGCCCAAGGAAGATCGTTCCACGAGTTAGCGATTCGCTCGCCTCCTCTTTTCCGAAATCCTGGGGATGCTCAGAGCGAAGTGGCCGGCTCATCGAGCGGAGCATCTGTTGGCGCGACAGCTAGGTCTATGGGTCCCGATAGTGCCACTCGACTCGCAGGCTTGGAGATCCCTTCGGAGGCCACGAGGGAGCGGCATGGTGCTCGTCGTCCTCGTGTATCTCTTAATAGAAATGTACCACTTCCTAAGAGGAGTTAGGGCGAGACTTCATGGTTTTGTAGGAGGCTGTAGTTTTGAATAAGACTTGTATTTCCATCTTTGGCGGGACAAAACGTTTGTAGCATAGTCTTTGAATAAGACTTGTATCTTGACTTTTAATGGAATAAAATTATTTGTAGTGTTCGAGCAATGTTTTAGCGAGCTTCTTTCACCTGATAACACTTTGTTCACGAATTTTCAACAGTTGTGGGAGAAATTTTGAATGGCGAGCTTCTTCGTACTCGCTTGTTCGCAAGTAGCTAAAGTAGCATCGAACAAGTGTTGGACTCCGAATTTGTCGTTTAGAGAGTTTTCAACAGTTGTGGGAGCAATTTCGAATGGTGAGCTACTTCGTACTCGCCTGTTCGCAAGTAACTAAAGTAGCATCGAACCTAGTGTTGAACTCCGAACTTGTCGTTTAGAGAGTTTTCAACAGTTGTGGAAGCAATTTCGAATGGTGAGCTACTTCGTACTCGTTTGTTCGCAAGTAGCTAAAGTAGCATCGAACTAAATGTTGGACTCCGAACTTGTCGTTTAGAGAGTTTTCAACAGTTGTGGGAGCAATTTGGAATGGTGAGCTACTCCGTACTCGCTTGTTTGCAAGTAGCTAAAGTAGCATCGAACCAAATGTTGGACTCCGAACTTGTCGTTTAAAGAGTTTCGTACTTAGAGTGTGCACTTTTGGGGTAAGATAACCAGAACATTTACAGAATAGGTTTTCTGAGAAATATATTACTTTTATTAAAGAGAACTAAGTGGCTGCTTCTGAGTTGCAGGCCTTTATTACACTTGAAAAAATCAACTAAATAAGAAGAGAAACAAACTTAGAAATGCTATAGGATTAGAAGTTGCTTGGAGCGGTGTTTAAACACCCTTTTGGTACTTCAACAAGTGTTCCGCATTCCATGTTCTTGGTACTCTCGTGCCCCCTGGGTCTTCAAGTTAATAAGCGCCAGGGCGAACAACTTTGGAGATCCTGTACGGCCCTTCCCAATTAGGAGACAGTTTTCCTTTCTTACCCGGGAAAGAAATAAATAGTTTTCTCAGAATCATATCTCCTTCTTTGAGATTTGTGGAGCGGACTCTCTTATTGTAGGACTGCTTAATCCCACGCTGATAGATCTCTTGACGGATGGAGGATCTTTCTCGAATCTCATCGATGAGGTCCAAGTTGCCCCGAAGTTGGTTCGAATTTTGCTCTTAATTGAATGCAATCAAGCAGGGAGAATGTAGGTCGACTTCCAATGGGATGACGACTTCGGAGCTGTAAGTGAGGTTAAAGAGAGATTCTCCTGTGGGAGTCCTCTTAGTAGTGCGGTAGCTCCAGAGCACATTGGGGAGTTGCCGACCCATAATCCTTTGGCAGACTTGTATAGTCTCTTCTTTAGGCCGGAGAGAATTTGTCGATTGACGTTCTCTGCTTAACTGTTAGATTGCGGGTGGGATATCGAGGAGAATTGTTGCTGGATGCCGAGGTCCATACAAAAATTGCGAAAGGCTGCCCCCGTAAATTGGGTCCCATTGTCCGTTACTAAGATTCGAGGTACACCGAATCTGCAGATGATGTTCTTCCAAAAGAACCGCTGAACTCTATTCTCCGTGATTGTTGCTAAAGGCTCGGCTTCGATCCATTTGGAGAAGTAGTCGATTGCAACGACAAGGAACTTCAGCTGACCCGGCGCGGGGGGGAAAGGCCCGAGTAAGTCCATCTCCCACATTGCGAAAGGGGTCGGACTGGATAAGGAGGAGAGCTGGGCTTGTGGTAAGCGCCTAATAGTTGACAACTTTTGGCAGGGGGCGCATTGGCGAACGTGTCGTTCGACGTCGCTAAGGAGTGTGGGCCA
Organism: Hemerocallis citrina; assembly: GCA_017893485.1. Classification (NCBI taxonomy): domain Eukaryota; kingdom Viridiplantae; phylum Streptophyta; class Magnoliopsida; order Asparagales; family Asphodelaceae; genus Hemerocallis; species Hemerocallis citrina. Next base: position 166,602,694 of record CM030359.1, read on the forward strand.
AAATATCCATAATTTAAGATTTTGCAGGCGAAGGTCCTTGCTCCCAAATGAGCACCGCACATCCCTTCATGGGTCTCCTTTAGAGCGTACTGGGCCTCCTCGGGGGAGAGGCATCTCAAGTAGGGTCTGCCGTGCACTTGAGGGTAAGGGCGCTTGTACATGACCCCTTCGATGAGCGTGTATCGCTCAGCTCTGGTTCTGATTCTTCTAGCCTCTTTAGGGTCTGGAGGAAGGATTCCATCTTTGAGAAATTCGAGCAAAGACCTCATCCAATTCTCCCCAAGTGCTAAGGGCAGCGTCTCCATCTATTCAAGACCTTCCTCGATGCTAGTTTTCAATAGGACTTCTATCAAGACGGTTTGTTCTAGCCCTTGGAGGGAAGAGGAGGCCAGCTTTGAGAGGGCATCTGCCTGTGCATTCTCCTTTCAGGGGATTCGTTGGAGTTGTGCATCTTTGAAAGTGGCAAGCAGCTCTTTAACCTTGGCCAAATATTTGTCTATGCGATCATCTTTTGCCTCATACTCCCCTGATACTTGGTTCACTACCAGTTGTGAGTCACTGAATATTTTGACGCGCTGGGCCCCGGCCTTGCATGTCATACACAAACCGGCTATGAGCCTCATATTCAGCCTCGTTGTTTGATGCCCGAAAACTAATGCAGAGTACTAAAAAACGAAGTCATCGGGGCCGGTCAAGATGACCTCAGCCCCACTCCCGTCAGCGTATGAGGACCCATCAACATACACGATCCAGAATGGGGGTTCCTTCTATTGCCTTGCTGGGGTCAGGGATAGTGCTCTCTACTATAAATTCTACCAGGGCTTGTGCCTTGATAGCGGTTCGGGGCTGATAGTTGATATCATGTTGGCTCTGCTCTATAGACCACTTCATAAGGCGCCCCGAAGTTTCGGGCTTGTGGAGAACTTGCTTAAGTGGCTGGTCGGTTAGAACAACCACTGAGTGGGATTGGAAGTAGGGGCGGAGCTTTCGGGCTGCCATGACTAATGCATAGGACCTTACTCACATAGTAGATTTGTTTTTGCATCTTATCTTCTTCTCTTACCAGGACGGCGCTGAGGGTCTGTTCTGAGGTGGCGAGGTATATGTAGAGGACTTCCCTGGGCTTGGCTTGCTCAAGAGTGGGGGGTTGACTAGATAGGCTTTAAGTTGATCGAATGACTCCAGCTGCTGTTACCCCCAACTCAAAGCCTTTCGCCCTCTAAGGGCTTTGAAGAACGGGAGACATTTTTCTCCCGACTTTGAAAGAAAATGCCCTATGGCCGCGAGGCGTCCTGTGAGTCTTTGTACGTCTTTGACACTGGAAGGGGGAGCTATGTTCAGTATAGCCTGAATCTTTTCCGGGTTGGCTTCTATGCCTTTTTGGCTAACCATGAACCCAAGGAATTTGCCGCATGAGACACCGAAGGCACACTTGTTTGGGTTTAGTCTCATGTTGTGTCTCCGCAACACATCGAATGCCTCCTGAAGGTCGGAGACATGATTCAATTTCCTGGTACTTTTCACCAACATGTCGTCTACATAGACCTCCATGTTCCGGCCGATCTGTTCTCTGAAGACCTTGTTGACTAGGTGCTGATAAGTTCCACCAGCGTTCTTTAGCCTGAAGGGCATGACCCGGTAGCAGTATAGACCTTGGTCGGTTACGAACGAAGTCTTCGGAATATCGGGAGGGAACATCCTGATCTGGTTGTACCCGAAAAAGGCATCCATGAAACTCAAGAGTTTGTGGCCGGAGATTGCATCAATGCTTGGGAGCGGGAACGGATCTTTCGGACAAGCATTGTTCAGATCTGTGAAATCAATGAAAATTCTCCAGCTCCCGTTGGCCTTTTTTACCATCACAACATTAGACAACCATTCGGGATAGTTGACCTCCTGTATGAACCGAGCATTCAAGAGTTTCTCTACTTCTTCTTTGATTGCCTGCTGGCGTTCTGACCCGAACTTGCGTCGCTTTTGTTGGATAGGTTTGGCCCCGGGAGCAACACTAAGGTGATGCATGAGAAGTTCTTCAGAGATTCCAGGCATGTCGGTTGCGGTCCTAGCGAACAGGTCGCGATTTTCCCTTATACATCGGATAATGTCGGTTTTGACGGGAGGGGGAAGGACCTTACTAATTTGGAATGTCCTGGTCGGATCTCCTTCTGAGAAGCTATTTCTTCCAACTCATCGACCGGCTCTGAGATGGCTTGGCTACTCCCTTGAGGGAGCTCAAGGGCTTCAAGGGAGAGGACCGGCCCTCCTACCGAAGTCATGTAACATTTGCGAGCTGTCTCCTGGCTCCCTCTGACTTCTCCCACCCCTGCTGTGGTGGGGAATTTCATCTTCATATGGTAGGCTGAAGGTACGGCCTGAAGAGCAGCTAGGCCGGGTCGGCCCAAAATGACATTGTAAGCGGCCTTCACATCTACCACCATGAAATCCATCGGTTCGGTACGAGTGGTCGGGGTTTTGCCAGCAGTTACGTTGAGAGTTATAACTCCCTCGATCATCACTGGCACCCCGGAGAACCCGTGGAGAGTGTAGCCGGCGGGCTTGGGTCGATCCCTGGACAACTTGAGACCCTGGAAGGCTTCCAAAAAAAGAATGTTAACCGAACTGCCGTTGTCGACCAGGACTCATCGTACTTCGAAGTTGGCCATATGCAGGTTTATCACAAGAGCATCACAATGAGGCGTTCGGACGCCTTCCAAATCCTTGTCAGAAAAGGTAACAGGAACTCCAAGGCCCTTGGGGGGAGGATGGTTCTGCACCGAGTTCACCTCTCGGAAGAAGGCTTTTCGGGAGGAGTTCGAATCTCCCCCCATTGGGCCTCCATTAATGAGGTGTAGGACATCTTCAGCTTCGGAATCTGAGGTCTCAACAGGTCGCTCAGTTCGCTTATTAGCCCCTCGGGAAGGCAGAGGAGGATCTACCCTGTCCTTCCTTACGAACCTAGAAAGTTGCCCCTTCTGAATGAGGGCTTCAATCTCGTCTTTGAGGGCCCGACAGTCATCCGTGTCGTGGCCGTGATCCCTATGGACGCGGCACAATTTATCCCTATTCCTCTTCTTGCCTGGTGTGTTCATCTTCGGAGGTGGTGGGAATAGTCCTTCTTTCCCGACCTCCATTAGGATGGCTGAAACACTAGCATTAAGTGGAGTAAACTTCTCAAAACGGGGAGGAGGGCAGCGTTGACCACCATTATCTTTCTGAAGCTTCTTAGCCCCTTCTTCTTCAGGGCCCTTCCGTTTGTTCCCGGACAGGGGTCTTTCTGATCAAGTAGGAGGAGGGCCTCCTCTGCCCTAATTTATTTCTCACTCCTCAGTAGAAGTTTCGAAAAGTCTCAAGGCGGCTTTTTAGCGAGATGCCTTCAGGTCAGCATGGTTGATGTTGTGTTGGAAAGCAGCAGAGGCTACCAACTGGTCTAGGGAGGCGATTGACCGGGTCTCGGTGGTGAAACGCTTGACATAGTCCCTTAACCGCTCGCCTTCCTTTGATTGAGTGCCAGCAAAGATGTGCTTGTCTTTTCAGCGCGACGGCTACTCACAAAATGGGTAAGGAAGAGCCCCTCGAACTGATCGAAGGAGAAGATAGAGGCAGGGACGAGTCGAGAATACCATTCTCTCGCAGGCCCCTTCAGTGTGGTCGGGAAGGTTTTGCAAAGAAGCGCATCCGAAGCCTGGTGGATCATCATGAGTTTTAAAACTCTCGATGTGGTCAGCGGGATCTGACTCCCCATTATATGACTCAAAGTGAGGGGATTTGAAGTTTTTCGGAACCAGGGCTTCCATGATGGTTCGGAGAACGGAGGCCTGCTTGGACGGAAATTCCTTGCCCGTTCCTCTTCTCTGTCAAGTATGCCAAGGTGCCTCTCCATCTCGTGGAGACGGCGATAAACTGAATCCTCCCTCCGGTCAAATCTTGCTGATCCCCGGGACTCATCCTCATGTGGAAAAGGACTGGGAGTGCGATGGTGATGGCTTGGGGCAGGTTGAGGACTAAGCACCCGTTGATCGTGGTTAGGAACAACATCGAGGGCCCGCAGAACGGCTTCTTGAAAATCCTAAAACTCCGCCCTCGTGACAGGTGCCTCCCGATCTCGGTGGTCCCTTGGGGCGAATCGACCGGTCAGGGTGCGGCTCCTCCTCTGATGGCACGGGGGTGACTCCCTCCGCCTCCTGGGAGAGTTCGATCTTCTGCGGTGTGGCCTACGGGGGGATCGAGCTCTAGGGGACCGAATCTCAGGACCCCTTTGATGTTCATGGCAAGAGATTCCATCATGGGTCCGCCTCTCATTCAAGCGGGTCCGAAGATCTTGCCGATTGACAATAACGTGTCGGAGATCCTTTGGCATTGGAGGACTGTGAGGGGCCGAGGAGTCAGATGAGGAGTTATATACTGAGACATGGTCGTGAAGAGGAAGTTGCCTTTGACGACTTCGACGGGAGCCCCCCGGGGCAAACCCTTTGGGGCTCTTGAAGGGCCTGCTGGGAGAGAGGTTGTTGAGGAAGAGGCTATCCAGGCTACGGTTGCTGGACAGGTTGAGGGAGAGGCTGTCCAGGCTGCGGTTGCTGGACTTGCTGGACGGGTTGAGGGAGGACATCATGGAATGGAGAAGGAACGGGAGTAGCTCTGTGGCTGGAGACCGTTGCCTTCCCTTTCTTCGGAGGCATAGCTTGGGAAATAACTTCGCCGGTGCAGTAATGTTGGATTGCTTTTCGAGTTCCCACAGACGACGTCAATCTGTTGTTGCTGATTTTGTTGTGGGAGCAAACAGATGTACTTGTGGATTCTTTTGGAAACAATAAAGGCAAACTTGTTACTTTCACCGGCGTTTGACTATTCCTTGCCGCTGCCGTTGACCTGCAAAAAATTCGATATACCGGGATGGATCCTGGCGACGAACCCTCTAACGCTCAAGTCGGTAATTAGGAAGATTATGAAAGAGCATTTATGTGGAAAAATATTGATTACCTTGTTATGGTGAGGGGAGAGGGGTATTTATAGTCGCCTTTAGAGATAGCTTAGAGATAATCATTTATCTCTATGTCCCGGTGTTTTTGGATAATTTGTGGAGTTTAAATTCGTTTCATGATAAGAGATGCGGTTTAAACCGCCTCTTAGGGATAATCACGAATTTGAATTACTCTTTAAGTATTTGGGCTGGTATATAACGGGTTGCTACCCACACCCAATAGGACAGATCCGTTCTCGAGCTATCGGGCTTTGAAGAAAGACTCAGTTCCCATTTCGGACCCATTTGTGGTGGAAGCTAGTATTTAAACCCTGAGAGCTTTAAGATTCGTGTCAGGTCTGAACGGTCTCGATTTAATCCCATTTTTAGCCATATCATTGTTATTATTATTATTGTTCTTTCATTGATTGTTTATTAATTTGTCAAAGCCCATAGATCTTAAGCCATATTTTATTATTATTATTTATTAATATGAAGCCCATTTATTTAACCCAAAGCCCACCCTAATTAACCCATATATATATATATATATATATATATATATATATATATATATATAATTCTAATTACCCTAATTTAACTTAATCCTAATCACCCCCCCCCCCTCATAGCTGCCTCATCCTCTTATTCTTCTACTGTGAAGTCCCGAACTCGTCTTCTTCCTCCTCACTCCACCGACTGCCATCTCTCCTTGACAACAGCCTCAGCCCCTTTGACGCTGTCGCGCCTTCCTCATCCCGCAGCAACCCGAACACCACCGTCATCATCACTGCACACCGGAGCATCTCCCGACGCCCCCTTGCCGCCCCTCCCCCAAGCCGCTGCTTGTCCTATGCTCCGATCGCAGCCCCACCATCCCGACACCACCACATACTTCACCCCGTCTTCATCATCACCACTGGCCGAACCCATCACCGAAGCTCCCTTCGGTCGCCAACCTCCACAATTCAGCACCCGACACCCCCTAAGTTCCTCGCTGCATCCCCACAACCATCGAACGCCCCTCTCCTCATCATCCCAAGCCACCATCAGGCTCTCGCTGCCTCGCTACCGCAGCACAACTCCGGCAACTCCACTGTCTCCACAACCCGAGCTGACCTCGCCACTGTACCCACAACCCGAAGCTCAACTACAGCACCCTGCTACCCGACCTCCCTCATCACTACAACGACACCCGGGAGCACTTCACCTCGCTGCCTGCTCCATCACACGCCGCAATTGTCCCTCTTATCTATTGTTGCTATCATCGCCCTTGTTGCGTGCTTTAGCCCTTGTTGTAGGGATGTCGTTCTCTTGCCATAGCTTGTGCAGTCGCTGCTGCCCTTGTGTCGTCACTGCCCCTCGCCTGTGACCATTCCGAGCAACCCCAATTGCCATCTCACTTGCTCTTGCTGTTGTGCTCTTGTTGTTGGGTTGTCGTTCTCTTGTTATTGTGATGTTCACTCACTGTTGTTGCGATCGTAGATAGCTGTCTTGTCGCAGCTGTGTTGTCGTTGCCGCTCTTCCTCCCCCGTTGTGATCATCATAAAGGCAAGCATCTCTTGAACTCCTTTATTGTTCTTGTTCAGGAATTCCTTTCACCTCATGCAAGTAGTTTCTGTATTGATTATCGTATTATTACATGTCTTGTGATCTTTTCATGTTCGAATCAATTGTATTGAATCACTCCATTTGCCTCCGTTGATTCAATACCCACAAAAATCGTAAACTTCATTGTCACATCATACATTGCATGAACACAAATTAGAATCATATACGAATACGTATATATAGATAAATATAGTGATTGAATGAATTTTGGTGCAGGTAATAGTATGGTTGTATCCGTAATTTAAAATCATAGAAGTAATAATTTCCATCATGTCAACATTAGGAATTGTTATTAAGTTCTCAGTCGAATTATTTATATAAAAACATGACATTGAGTTGCTGCCTGAACAGTAGACTCGTAAACGGGAAAGTCTGTTTTTGTGCAGTAGCTGCCCAGAATTGTATTTTCAAGTTTTTAAATTTAAATATGTTTAAATTTTGCATCTAATGAATTGCATTATATATCATTCATTGCACAGTCAATGATACCTCATTGATATCATTTCTTGACACTGTTCCATCGATTGCATATTCATGATTTATTTTAATAAAATAATAACAAGCCGGGGTGTTAAAAGTGGACTTAGTGATGGACAATATAGAAGACTGTACTCGAAGGAGGGGCCCGTGTTTCCCTATTGATTATTGCTATCGGTTATTGCTTTATCAATTGATTGCGGACTACTGCTACAGTATGCCGATTGTATTGTGTATTGTATCGTGTACCGATTATTGTTATTGATTATTGATTACATTGATTATTGTTGCCGAGTACACGACCCTATTGAATCCACCACTATAGTATATAAGCGTTCACTTGATTGTATGCACCCGAACCTGTGGTATGGGACGCATGATTGTGTGCATTAGAAAAGTTAATAAAAGATTGATAGACATAAAGATTGACACTAAACATCGACTATTGATTTATTGATTATTGATTATTGTTTATTGATTATTGACTATCGACTATCGACTACATTGACTGTTGTTTATTGACTATTGTTTATCGATTATTATTTACTGATTACTGACCATTATTTATCGACCATTGTACCACTGATTATTGACTTTTGATCTTCTTATAGTTTATCATTTATTGACCTCCGATATCATTACAATTTCTTGTTTATTGTTATATTGTACCATATTGTTTCACTGCTTACTACTACTTGTCGCCCGAAGTTTTCTCTAAAAGGTACTCTCCATCTTTGTTTTGAATTATTGTTTATAAAGGTACAGACGATGGGACACTGAAGGAACTTGGCAAATTATTTACTACAATGTATATTCTCGAGCATCTTTTAAGTTCTTGTATCTCAAATATTGGTTATTGTATTATATTCTTTTTCATGTTATTATTATTGTATTGTTGAGCTTACTGGTATTGTACAGCTTATGGATGATATGAGTTTGTATAGTTATATCATTCGCTAGACCTCAGTTACGTGACAGTGTTTCTTTATAACGGGAAACGGGGTGTGACATGGATTGTACATTGAAATGGTGTGCGGGCTTTTATTGATTATTTCTAGTTTGGTCGAGAAACGAAAATTACATATCGAGATGGAATGTATATCGAAATGGTGGACGGGCTTTCATTGATTATTTCTAGTTTTGTGGTAAATTGCATAAAATTCTCTTTTATGGGTATATATGTTTTGTGCATGTTTTGTGCATGTTCATGTTGACTAATTTCCGACAAATTTTTGCATTACATAGGTCCAACAGAATTGTACCATCTGTTTCAAGTCATGTTAATCCACCAAGGTAACATGAAAATGAAACTACTGATGAGCATGGAGGCAGTGGAAGTCAACTCTAGTGGAAGGCGTCAGTTTATAATCATTTTTTTTCTTTTGTTCTTAATTTTTTAACTGTTATATATTGGAACTTATGTCTTGTTTACCCATATACGATTTTGTGATTTTGTGCTCTTTAGCACTTGTACATATATGTAGTTATAGTATTCTTTGATTTTGTGGATGATTATTGGAATTTTTTGGTTATTATGCTTGTTTATTGAAGTTAGTCTGGAACTTATCTATTTTTTAATATGTTTGATTAAGGGATTTGTGGATGATTATTGGAATGAATTTCAGGAAATGATTGTGAATTGAATTACAAGTATTTGGTTTGATAAAATAAATGAAAATAGGAAGAAAAAAAACTATATCCCAACGTGTTCAAAAAATGTCGTGATAAGTTGATAAAATTAATGAAAATAGGAAAAGAAAAAAAATCTATCCCGGTGTTTAAAAAACGGTAGGATAGGTTGGTTTTTACCAGCATTTTTTTGTCTATCCTGGTGATTTGACAAATGCCATGAAAAACTAATCTATACTGGCATTTTTGTAAAATCCCGGGAAAGAGTAATTATATTTCCCAACACGAGTTATCCAGGCCCTTTTGGCGGTGTTTTCGGAAACGCCGTTATAATCTTTCCCGGCATTTATAAACTCCGGGAAATATCGAAAAAATGCCGACAAAACCCTTGCATTTTGTAGTGTCACCTTAACTATAATAAACCATTTTGCATCCCCCATATCTCCTAGATTATGCAAAAGAGTCTAAGGGTGTGTTTGGGAATGGAGTTAAGTTGGGATAACTAGAGTTTTGCAGAGTAATCTCTCAAACTTTAGTTTTCTTAACTTCTCATTATTTGGGAGCCATTTTGAAGTTGAGATAACTATAGTTATCTTAACCTTTTTAAGCCCAAAAGCTGGGATAACTCAAGTTATCTCAACTCCACTAAAACCTCTTTTTTCTGAAGTTTGATAAACTTTGCTCTCCTTTCTAGAATATAAAATATGGAGTTAACTAAACTTTTGTTGGCTTCCCAAACTTCACAAGAAAATGGAGTTAAGATAACTTTTTGAGTTAACTTTAAAATAAACTTTAGATAACCAAACTTTGTTTCCAAACACACCCTAAAAGAATCAGATACATGATAAATTTGCTTTTTTTAAGTAAAAGGTGACTAACGATCACCAGTTTCATTAATGAACCGTTAACGAAACAACAATTACAATAAAAACCCAGCAGGAATAAAATCTACATCATTGTTCATCATACAGAAAAGCCTACTACAACAACCCATATTAGGAAATAGACATCTAATACATCATATATTAACTACGAACTGACATTTAAATATCTCTTCGATTGTCCTCTTTCTAGAAGGAAGATGAAACAAGACATCCCAGTTCATCCCCCACTCCATCTGGCCCAACCGTAAGCTACTCCTCGCCCTCCATGCGCAGCCTTTTCCTAGCACCTGCTTCCCCTTGCCTAAACATCAATGAGAGCAGAAATTTTATGCATCATGACAAAAATCCACAACTAGTATTACAGAAACAAGATTCATTGTTGTCAAGCCACAGAGTCCATGCGGTAGCTGCTATAGAAATATCCCACGCGGCTCTATTTTCCTTCCTAATCACTCACACTCTCTCTCTCTCTCTAGGAACCCCAAAGATCAATAATTGAGATAGGGTAATCAACTATCCTGAACCCCAAACAAATGAACTCCCAAACTAACTTAGCTCTAGGGCAAGAGAAAAGTATGTGAGTTGTGTCCTCTTCACCTAGTTTGCATCTAGCGCATTTAACGTCCACAGACATGTTTCGTAATCTAAGGTTTACTTTCGAAAGTAATGAGTTATTTGCCGCAAGCCAAAGGAATGTCCTTACGTTTGTTGGTGCGTTGGTCACCTCCATGCTTCTCAGCCCTCCATCATTCATCCTATTGTACATTGATTCACCGAAAAGGTCTCGTTTGGTTCTAAACACTATTTTCTTTCATCGTCTTCCCCTCTTCTACTATCTCTCATTTCAGCTAGGACGTTCTCCACCGCTTGTAGTTGCACATGGCTCTTCTGGGATAGTTGATTCGTAAACTCTAGCCTCAACTGTTTTCGTTTCCACACCTCTGTCACTGGAGCATCCTTATTCCGTGTCTCCTTGGCCAACTGTGGGAATAAAGATTGTAGGGTGTTATTTCCACACCACTTGTCCTTCCAGAATCTGGTATCCCTCCCATTCCCAGCACGCATTTAGTATTGACGTGAAAAATCTTTCCCACCTTTGAGAGATCTTTCCATAGATACGAGGCCTTCCCCTGTCTGTTTCGCCGGCCATATCGAAATTTTTTGCGTCTACGATATAATGTAAAGGATTTACACCACCACATATTTCATCGATAGCACATTTTCCACCACCACTTGCTCAGTAACGCTTTGTTTATATTTCTCAAATTCACAATTCCTCGTCCTCCAAACTCCTTCCTCTTACACATCCTTCCCTACCTAGCCAGGAGGAATCCTTTGCTATCCTCGTTCGATCATTTCCACATGAATCGCCTCCTACACTTATCAATCTATTGATAACCCACCCAGGAAGTTCATAGATTGACATTAAATAAGCAGGCAAACTACTCAGAAATGAGTTAATCAATGTGATTCTCCCTCCCAGCGATAAAAATTTTCCTTTCCATCACATGAGTCTTTTCTCCACTTTCCCCACTAATGGCATCCAATCCTCCCGACGCATATTACCTGGTCTCATGGGTGTTCCTAAATACTTCAAGGGGAACTCTCCTCTCTCACAGCCTAGACAAGCCTTAATCATTTCTACCGGAATAGAGAGCTCCTCCCTTAATAGAATGACACGGCTCTTATGAAGTTTGACAGGTAACTCAGACCATGACTCAAAGCATCTCAAAATGACCCCTAAAGACATGATTTCTTCCATTGTTGCCACTTCGAACATCGGAGTATCATCCGTATATTGTAAGATGGACACCGGTTTATGATACCTCTAATTGCTAGGCCGTTGACAATTCCCCCCTCTTTAACTATCTTTATTATTTCTGCTAATCCACCCGCAATTAAGATAAAGAGCAATGGGAAAGTGGATCCCCCTGCCTAAGACCCATACAACATCGAATTTCGCGGCCGTATTCCACCCCCCCCCCCCCAAATGCATTTCCCACCCACATTCTCCATTTAGTGCCAAACTCTTTGAGGTCACATCCACACTATCCCATTCTACCATATCATATGCCTTTTCAAAATCAAATTTCAGTAGAAAACCATCAACCTTGTCCTTATTTCCTCTAAACACAATCTCATGTGCGGATGCAATACTATTCATGATATCCCTCCCTTTCACAAGCCACTTTGTGACGCGCCTATGACGTCCGCTAAGTGCGGAGTCAGACGATTGGCAAGCACTTCGGTAACAATCTTAAAGGACCCATTTAGAAGGCTAATAGGAGGTAAGATCTGTGACCCTTAGAATTTCATTTTTTAATCAAAAATATGTTCGCGTAATTCAACCTATCGACATCCGCTACCCCTTTGGAAGATATAAAGCAGCTCATTCTTAATGATGTTCCAAAATGTTCTATATAAAAAGTAGGAAAATCGTCTGGCCCAGGGGCTTTATAACAGCAACAACAAAGCTTTTTTTCCAACTAGTTAGGGTCAACTGCATGAATCCTGTGACTGAGCTACTTTTTGACCTCGCATACGTATCCGGGAGGTGAACCAGAGGGAGGAAGCTCCTCGGCCCGGGGAACCGAGTCTTCTTTAGTGATTAATGGTTTTCCATTCTACTCGATTTAGCGCAATATCTTCTATAAAGCTACAAGCTATCATATATTTTTTCACTGCTTCCACCCAAGGAAGTTTAGGTCTTTCCCTACCCCTAATCTACCTCAATACTTATCAAATCCCTCTTTCTAACGAGTGGGGGCACTACTAGGTCTACGTATGACATGTCCAAACCAACTGAGGCGATTCTCTCTTAATTTATCTTGGCTAAGAGCTACCTTTACCATGTCATGTATATGCTCATTTCTAATTATATCCTTCATGATTTTACCACACATCCAGCTTAGCATCCTCATCTCCGCTACACAATTTTTTAACATGTTTCTTTGTTGCCTAACACCCTGCTCCATACATCATTAATGATTTAATAGTTGTCCTATAAATTTTTTCCTTCCACTTCAAAGGTATATGTTTGCCACACAAAAACACCACTGGCACTTCTCCAAGCCACCATGCTTGGATCCTATGTATAACATCTTCACAAATCTCCCCATCTCTTTGTATAATCAAGCCTAAATATCGGAAACGGTCTCTCTTAGGTATCTCTTGACCATCAAGCTTCATTACTTCCTCATTTGTGTTCTGAATATCACTAAAATTACACTCCACATACTCTATTTTAGTTCATCTTATTCTAAAGCCTCTAGCTTCCAAAGTTTCTTTCCCACAATTCTAATTTAGCATTGATTCATGTTCTAGTCTCGTCTACTAAGACGACGACATCAGCAAAAAGCATACACCAGGACACCTCATCTTGTATTTCTCGCGTCAATTCATCCATAACCAAAGCAAAGAGGAAGGCTTAAAGCCGAACCTTGGTGTAAACCTACTGTAATAGGAAAATCACCGATCACTCCTGTGGTTGTTCTAATTGTGGTCTTTGCTCCTTCATACATATCCTTAATTACCTTAATATACCGAATAGTTACTCTTTTATTATTTAACGTCCACCATACTATATCTCTAGGGATTTTATCATATGCTTTTTCTAAATAAAGGAAAAAAGTTTGGCCCCGGGGCTTTATCTTGTCCCAAATTCTTAACCGCCTAAAACACCTCTTCTTCCGTGAACGCCTCTTCAAGCCCCTCACTCCCATCAATTCTTGAATCACTCCACATGTCATGATTTAAAGTGCAACTCTGTGTTCTCTTTTCTAGCATCTCTCTAAAGCTTGCATCAATTTGGTATCTAATTTGTGATTCATCCTCACTCTCATTTTCTCCTACATATAGACTTGTAATGTGGTTATGTCTTTTTTTTCCATTGGCTACTTTGTTGAAGAAGGTTGTGTTGGCATCTCCTTCTTTAAGCCATTGAACCCTTGATCTCTGCCTTTAGTATTGTTCTTCCTTTTCTCCATTGCGAAACAGATCACCGCTATTGTTAGCTAACTACTCATATTCCGGTGCATTAAGATCCCTTTCTTCCTTTATGGTTTACAGTTCCCGTATACGCTCACCTAAACTCTCATTCTGTCTCCTTAATTGTCCAAACTCCTGTTGTGCCCAGCCCTTGAGCGTTTACGCAAACGTCTAATCTTAAGGATCCACTAGTAATTGCATTAACTGTGTCAACCGCTGTGGTCCATGACTCCTCTATTATCGATCTAAGATTTTCATTAAGAGTCCCATGCCTTCGCAAAAATGAAAAGGGTGCTACTTAGTTCTTCTAACAGACCCACAATCTAAAATCAGGGGAGTGTGATCAAAGGTATACCTAGCGACAATTCTGAGAGCGACAAAAGGATAGCGGTCCTCCTAATTGGTTGATATTAGAATCCTATTCAATTCAGCTAGAAGCAGATTGGCCTGCATGTTTGTCCACGTAAACCTTTTATCCGAAGACCGAATTTCCATCAATTCTAAGTCATTAAAGATGTGATTGCACTCATTCCTATCGTTTTGGTTTGCTCCCCTACCCTTGTGTTCACTTTGAAACCTAGTTATATTGAAGTCGCCTGCTACCACCCACAGCCCTTCCCATCTCACACAAATCGTTCTTAATTCCAACCAGAAGTCACCTCTCTGGTTGGAATTATAAGGTCCGTATATAGATAAAACCATACGTTCCCAACTGTCACTCCTACGTCTCACTCTAACTGTAACCGAAAAGGTCCCTATAAAATCGTCAACGATCTCAAAGACGGTCGAACCTACCCCTAGCGCTATGCCCCCGACAAACCGATAGCCGATTTGAATCGCCAATCAAACAACTTTAATGATCTACGGCAAATGAGGTTCTCTATTTGGGGATGTTCAATTCTAATTTCTTGTAAGACGGAAATGGAAGGTTTCGTGTTCCATATTGTGTCATTGATAAGTCTACCCTTATTACTTTGTTGCATTCCTATAACATTCCAAACGATGTATAACATGGAAAATTGATTATCATCTAACATCTACCTATCTAGCTCCTAAGGAGCAATTCTATAGACATAGTCAATAAGCCTCTCCCTTAAGTGCAATCACCCTCTCTATTTGCTCAGTTGTAGTGGACCCCATGGCTAAACCCAACATACTAGAAGAATAAAGAAGCATATTATCGAAAATATAATTCAAAATTGATATCTTACATTGAAACGTACCTCTACAAGCCAATACGGGGTCTTTTGCTTTTGCCGCCAATCTGATTAGGTCTTTCTCCCTAAGACCCTGTGATCCCCATCCATCAATCTGCATCTTGCTCTTCCTTTGAGACCCCCGTTTCCTTTGCCCTACTCCCTATGATCGTCCCGTTGTCCCCATCTTCTGTACATCGCACCCCTCCTCCTGCCAATGCCATAATCTATTTTTCCCACTTCTCACTATTAGTAAGTGAGACTTGTGCATCCTCCCTTACTCCTTTCAAAGCTCCAATGGTTTCGTTCCCCATCTACTCAATTACTTGATCTCTTACTTCGCCTTCTTCATCACTAAGTTGCCCCCCACCTCGACCTTCCTCCCCATGTCTTTCCTCCAATCCCATTCCTCTTTCCTTATAACCTTCCTCTCCCTCCTCTTCGGGTACAAAATCAGTTTCATTATCCAAATCAACTTCTGGTTGCAAATTACTCCTCTATTCTTCCCAGTTGACACCCAAATTTACCATTTTACTATAGCCTTCAATCATTTTCTGGCCCAACCTATTATTTTGGTCCATTTGTATTAACTCCTTTCCACTTTGACATTTTTGTTTCTGCAAGCCCATTCCACCCAGCCCAAGCCAGTTTCGGCCCACTCTGGACTCTTGGGCTCACTGGAAATGGCCAAAATTGCCATTTGAATAGACTCTTGAAGCTGCTCCTTGGTCAACGTGAGGATTTTTTGTCCTAGTGGGACCCACCATTACGTCAGTCCCCTCTTTGGAAACTACTGCACACTCTTTTGGGATTCTGCGTGCCAATGTAGCATCCCTTTCACGTCTCTTCCTCGAAACCACTACAGTGCTTTCCCCCGCGCGTTGACTTCCACCCTGTTCCACGCCACCCTGACCCATGTGATCTCTACCCCCATTTGTACGACTCCAATCTCGTCATAACATGTCCCTTTTTCTAAATCCAAACCCATTTTCCCCGAACGGGCTTTCGAGATAACATCGTCATTTTCAACAATGCAAAATAGACGGTCCAGATGATTGCTTCATTGATCCAATGGTCTGAGAATCTCTGTTTCTTTCGCATTCGATGGACGGGTCTAGATCTCTTCTCCCAGGATCCAACAGCCCCCGTCGATCTACAACCTCAAGAAATTTTGCATCTCCTGACTCTGACTCCGCCTCTGACTTTGTCGGCGATCCTCAAAACGAAACCGATTTCCTTCTTTCAATTATTACTTTCACCTAGTAACACTCCTCTTCGAACTCCACTTGAATCACCGAAGGAACTGAAGCCAAAGTCTCGACTCCAATCCTAATACTAGCGAATTCCCGGCGAGTTTGAAGGTGTTTTGATAGATTCCCACCACATGCCCAAACCCATGAACTAGGTTTTCAAATCCCGGCCTTACCCAACAGTGTAAAGGAAAATTATATCAACACACCGTCGACATCATATTAATCTTGCATGCACCGAAGCTACGTGAGCATCTTGCAAATGTGTATAGAAATCATCCCCTTCTAGTCCCCCCCAACAATAGTACTTCTTTCACCCTATCTTCTAATTGACAGTAAACCATCAATATGTCTCTCACCTTATCCTACGATTGACAGTAACCATGAATATGTCATGATTAACCCGTTGGACCTCCCACTTCCACTTAGAATTTATCGTTGTGTTGACGAACAATAGATTAGTAATCACACTAATCGATGGGATCCTTGTGTGAGCTTTTATCAACACGCTCATCTTAAAACGACTATCGAACTCCGCCATGATTGGGGTGGGGGTGATGACCGCTTTGCTCATTTTTCTTCCTCTGGCGAATCTCTCTTCCATCTTACTTTGCACTGATTGAATTGATTTCTCTGACAATGGTTGTGACTTGGAGGATGGTCTTACACTCTTTTTAGGGCACTCCGTCGGGGTGTGACTGTGACCCTTGCAAGCATAGCAGAATCACCTGTTTTTGCAATCTTGTATAGTGTGTCCCCTCTTAGTGCACTTGTGGCACTGCCACAGTTTTAAATTTCGTCGATACGGTAGAAATTTCGTTTCGGCTAGCTTGCCGATACGAAATCACATATTTTATACTTCATATCGTTTTTGACCAAAATGTGTAGATTTCGGCCGAAATTGCATCAATATTGGCCAAAATATTGCCGAAATTGCCAAAATATCGGCCAAAATAAGCACATTAATGTTATTGTGAATATATATAAAAAAAATAACTTTTTGTATACGAGTCTTTCAATATAGGACCCTAAACTAAGATAATGTGAGAATTTCGTCTCTCTATTGTTTGTGTATATACAAAGTCAAGTAAGTCTATTAAGTACTATATTTTTCTATTCAATGCAAATTTAATTTAGTTATATACTTATATTACATTATCTTTTATATTGTTGTTAAATTCTGTGAATATTTTACCGTTATTGATTCATGTCAATAGTTACATTATATAATATTTTATATAATAAATGACATGGAACATATAATATCTTGTTTAATAACAAAAAAAAGTTTAT
The DNA here is from genome assembly GCA_017893485.1 of Hemerocallis citrina. NCBI lineage: Eukaryota > Viridiplantae > Streptophyta > Magnoliopsida > Asparagales > Asphodelaceae > Hemerocallis > Hemerocallis citrina. The sequence continues at coordinate 166,619,978 of CM030359.1, forward strand.
TAAGTGTCTGAAATGAACATCCGAGATTATCACATTTTCCTGAGATATCCGACGATATCTCCAATCCGAGATGAAACACCCATTGCCGAGACGAGTCCGAAATCCGATATTTAAAACCTTGGACACTGCAATCCTCTCACGGTCTTCTTCGAAGACTCCTCCGATGGACTCTTCCTCGCCGTCTTCCTAGCTTTTTTGGGTCAGTACAAAATCCACTCCTCATCTTCCTTTTTTGTCATCTCCTCACTTTCCGATTGGGTTCGATCCAGGGGGCCCTATCTTGACTAGTTCCGACTTTCCCCGCCATCATCACTTCCACATAGGAACGTCTCTTGATCCCCAGTGAGCGGGCCTGCTCTCTTTCTTGCTCCAGTGACTGTTGCAGTCGATTCTCCCCCGTGCTCATTCCACGGTGGCTCCTACTCTCCCCTCCCGGGCGACCTCCATGGCCAACTCGATCATCTTTAGTCGCAGTATGACCCCTACTTCTAAAAGGATCGCCGGCAATGCCTCTCAATGGACGGCATTCTGCTGCTTCCTCCCTACCTCATTTCGGCATCAGGTCACTATGTTTGGATGTCAGGTAGTGGTTGTGGTGGATGTGTGAGCGCTCCATTTTTCGCTGACTCCTATTAGCATATGATAGCTTTAAAACCACAAGTCGGTCGATAGATTTGCCTTACATTCAACTCTATGGTATACATGACAATCCAAGAGCCAAACAAAAGACATACAAATCACAAATACAAGAAAAATGCTAATTGCACTCCACAGGTTGTACTATTTTGTTACTACAAGACAATCATGCTGAACTCAGTACCTTACAGCAAGCATTACTAAAAATTGCAATGAAGATGGTACTTACTTCTCCATCATTTGAATCCCTGAGTATATCAATCAATCGATCCACTTCCAGCGTCTTCTTGAACAATTTCTCAGCATCTTGTTTGACTGCACGGATTAAACTTTTCCTGTCAAATTAATCCCTCGTGTCATTCCTTTTCCTTCTCTAAACAGTACATTCACTTCTCACTATCACAAGAAAAATCAAAAACCCTAGATCCAAAATTAACGAATCCAAGCCCTTCTTACCTCCTTTGAGATTGGGAACGAGAGATCGAGGGAGATGCACTCCAACTTTGCCACCACAGACGCCGCAAACCCTGAAATTAGGGTTAATTAGATAAATCAACTACTAAACGAAGAAATCAATTCGGAAAAGGAAGTGACTGCAAGTTACCGGAAGATGGACAGGTAACCAGAATTTGGCGGTGATCGGACCGGCGATGGGGACTGGGACGGTCGCCATTTTTGGATGGAGAATTTGTTTTCTTTTTTCTGTATGTATATAATTTAATTTACTTTTTAGAAAGAATATTTGTGAAGAGCTGAGAATGAGGAATGGGAGGTGGGATTCATACGAACCTCACAAGTGGGATGGGGGGTTAAACGAATTGAGCTGTTCGGTTCGAGATCGGTCAAAGCTCGGCTCGAACCGAGTTCGAGCTTGATTTTTGTTTTTTTAAGGCTAGGCTCGCGAGCTATTCGTCTCGAATATGGTCAAAGCTCGGTTCGAGCTCAAAATTGAGCCCATTTAGTAAACGAGCCGAGCTCGAGCCTGAAGGTATTCGGCTCGGCTCGGCTCGGCTCGGCTCGATTGCAGACCGGGGGATGAATTATATGCTTTGGAATGTATGGGAATACCAGATTTGCTCGTGGTTTCTCGTGGCCATGTGCCTACGACATGTCTTCAGAACAATACAGCATATGAAAAGTCTTGTAAATAGTAAATTAACAATTATGTAGCTGAAGTTTGAACAGTATGACAATAATTAGTTGTAAATAAAAGTACATATTTCCATTAGTATATGGTGAAAAATAATTATAAATTGGGCTATAAAAGTACATGTTTCCATATATATATAGTGTATATGTTCCATGTCATTTACTTTATATACTAGGTTTGCCCGTTGACACGTGCCTACGGCACGTCTTCGGAACAGTGCATCTTATTTGATCATATAAAATAGTTTTGGAGGTTCAGCAAATTAATTGAAATAGCAAAAATAGAGAAAAAAAATATTATATGATTTTTTTTTTTTTGATTTTTTTGAATTATTTTCAAAGTTTTTAAATTTTTAATTTTTTTTTTTTTTTTAAAATTTTATTTTTTAAAAATTTTTTTAAAAAAAATTTCTTAATTTTTTGAATAGAAGAGGGAGGGAGGGAGAGAGAAAAAAAATAAAATAAATATAGGAGTTTAAAAAAATTTCTTAATTTTTTGAATAGAAGAGGGAGGGAGAGGGAGAGAGAAAAAAAAAATTAAATAAATATAGGAGTTGTTTTGGGTGGGGAATTTGAATTTGAGTTTTGGAGGAAAACTTTTGGGGGGAAAATATGTTTTGTGAAGTTAGATCTAGGCCTTTGATTTTTGGGGGATTGAAGGAGAGCCACTTGATAGCTTTCTTTGTGTTTTATTATATAGATTGGGGTATAAAATATCTTTTTTACAGCTAAATATCTTTTTTACAACTAATTATAAAGAAAACTATAAGGGAACATGGACTTTTATTTACAATTAATTATTATCATACTATTCAAACTTGAGCTACATAATTGTTGATTTACTGTTTACAAGACTTTTTATATGTTGTATCGTTCTGAAGACGTGCCGTAGGAACGTGCTCACGGGCGAATCTAGTGATCCAATAATGTTGGATGTGCTTCTTACAGGGTTGGATCAGGCCCAGGCTGAGGCCCATCAGAAACTTGTTAATTATCTTTTTTAACTTAGCAAATCTATTATATATCTATGTAATAAAACACAAAGTAAAGTGTAACACCACGTATTGTACAATACCTAAATATATATGTATGTATGTATATTGTCCGTATGCGGGCGCATGATTACAGTATTTTGGGTCGATTTTGCTATCATGGTTTGTGGTTAGGGTTACGGGACGGTTCATGGGAGGATTTCATTCTAAAAGATGCACGTGAACGAAGATGACCGATACTAGTATAAGGGCTGATTTTCGGCACGACGCCTATGCAAATATAACACTGTATGATACTGCAGTGGATATATATTGCGTGCGCACGATAAACCTCTCGTCTCGCACTCGTAGGAACCCATTTAAACTAAAAGAGGGCAGCCAACACAACCCACCTCCAAAACCATTGGCAAGCCCATAGTTTCACTCCCAAAACAACCTACACCCTATTCCTACTACCCCTAGGATCCGGCCACTACTTCTCCCCACTTTCCTTCTTCATTTCTCCATCAAAACCACTCCATTCCACCTCCTTTAATCTAGAAAATTCAGAACTCAACTAAGGAAAAAAGTAGAGAAGGAGAGAAAGAAGAGAGCTTGAAGAAGGGACTCAAGGAAGGATTTTCAAAAGGAAAAAGGTTGAGAAGATCAACTCCTCTGCAACAACCAAGGGTAGGGAGTTTCTCTAAACCTTCATTTCTTGTCTTTTAATTGATTTTTCTTGCATGCATGTTTGGTAGGATGTACTAGGTTGATCATCTAAGAGTTGAAAGTTGAAATCAGAACTGAACTAGGAAAGCTGATTCAGAATGTCATTTTGAGGTTTTTCCCGAGAGCAAACTATAAAGAATTAGTCCATGAAATTTTAAGGGTTTGTTCATATGCATGTGTAGATAGTTGGTGATTTATTTCAGATTTTTTTGAGGTCATTTGATATTTTTATAAAATCATAAGATGCAACTGTGTCGTAAGGCAGATTCAGCAAATGATAAATAGAATGGCTGATGTTATAGGAATTTTCATTATTTATTGAAGCATTCTATTGTTCTGAAACTTTTACCCTATGTTCCTGCATGCATGTAGATTCTGTACAAAAATCCGAAAATTATTTGGATGAGTATAGAGGGTTGAGAAAAATCGAGATTTAATCAGTAGCTGAAGCTGGACTAAAGAACTTGATGGTTTCTGTGCTAAATTGAAATAGATAGAACTCACTGTATATTTGGAGTTTTGACATGAGGTCTTTTGCATATTGTTTAGTATGATCTCTAGTTTCATAACTATAAATTTTGTTTCAGTTGGACAAGTACGGAATTTAATATGATTTTAGGAGTATGCACTGTGCTGGTTTCAGACAGTTTTGATACCCTGTAGAGATTGGGCATTTGAGACTCATTAAGAGCACATTTTGAGAACCTGATTCATTAGAGATTTGTAGAAGACACCTAGATCTTTCCAACAAGACCAATTTAAGGCAATTTCAGTAAATGGTTGATTTACTGTAATTTTTGTGAGACTGGACAAAGACCTAGAGTGAATCTGAGTGCTCTTAATTGGAGAGACCCATTGTGAGAATTTGTGCATCGATGAGAGATGTGTGTGTTAGGATGACATAATGGTATAAATTGGACTCATGATCAACTAGAGATTTGTTGAGGACACCCACACCCTTCTATAGAAATTGGGTTTGTGACGTTCTGACGAACGAGTAGAGTTTTGTGCTATTGGTAAGGTGCAGCCCGTGCACAGGAAGCACGCAGGCAGAAGCTTGAGAGGCTATTTTGAGGACTTAGATTGTTGAATTTAAGTTCATGATCAACTAGGAAGTTGTAGCCTAGGATCTCACCTTTCCAGATTGGGCTCGTACACTCCAATCGGAGTTGTATCGAGAGAGTTATGACCATTTTAAGTTTCGGACAGAAACTCGTAGGTCGCTTAGTCTTAGTTTTGACTAAGTGTTGTGAGGACATTTCCCTTGTGTGTTACCAGAGTCGATGACTCTTGTCTAGGGATGGTTGATGTCTATTATTGAGGTTGTTGACTCTCAGAGTGGGATGTGTGACTCGAGTTACTTACTAGGGTAAGGGATACCCTGCACCTTCAACCCTATATTATAAACTTCTGCCGAGCGTAGGACTTCTGAGCGTGCCAGTGAGATAAGTTCACAAGGGCGAATATACATTCACAGCCGGGGTCGCAGCAAGTGTAGGCCATAATGCTGGACAATTCCAAGCCGGGGAAGTGGCGAACCAGACCGGTATCACCAAGGGGCCAAAGGTTGATAGGCAAGTGTGGAAGCAGTTCATTCTTACCCAAAGTAATTAGAGTAAGGCATGGATTAGGATGGTTTATTAAGGAGTTGAGAAATTGCATTAGTCCTAGTAAACCATAGTCGGTGTTGTACCTTCCAGTCGTAGGGATACGTTTTCGGCACTCATGGATTGAGTCCTCGGCTCGTTTCTCGATTTGTTGATTCCCAAGCTTTGCCGAAGTAAGGTACGGGAGGCCCGGAGGATTTGACCTCCCGAGGTGCTTACGTCCCTATGCGCGGGTAATTGTGTTTTTGGTATATATATATAAGTTCATGACTCGATCTTGGGATGAACACGCATGCGTAAGTCCATAGGGGACGCTGGGAATCAAATGGTCATGGGACCGGATTCAACGCGGCTTTCTGAGGAGGTCCGTACGCGGGTACCAACTGGCGGTGACTACTTAGGCACTGCAGGGGCGGAACTAGACCGACCCACTACAACCGCCATTGGCGACGGACAATCTATTGGGAACTGGATGGGTACACAAGGGTAGGATGCATGGCGAGGGATTGAACCCTACAATCAGGAGAGGCGAACTCCTTGGAAAGTATGTAGTATGGGATGCATACGTTTCCATCGAAGTTGATTTTGAGAAAGTATGTAGTATGGGATGCATACGTTCCCAACTGAATTGCATTAGAGTAGGTGCATCGTGTGCATTCTTATTTTGTGCATTAGATTAGGCTATGCTTGGGTCAGGAATGCATGTAGTATGGGATGCATGCGGATCCAGATTCCCGAGTCTTGCTTGCTCTAAAATTGGCTTGTGATTGGTGCATTTAGTTGTAAGATCATGGCATACACGAGCACTACATAATTTAGGATGCATGTCTCTCTTTCCATTCAAGATGGTTTGTGATTGCTAGTTTGGAGGATCGCTGTGATTATCAGTATTGCATCAGTCGAAGTACCGATGTTCCCCACTTTTTAGGTACCGGTTCTACCTTTCGAGCAGGTGCATAGATATCAGAGTCACGCAGCAGAAGACTCAAGTCGAGGAGCAAGTTCCAGGGAAGCAGATTGACCGTTCAGCGGAGCTTCGGCAGTAAGCCGTCGACTACCATTTCGAGAAAGAGAAGTTGTTAACTTTACAAAAGGAGTGATGTATGTTGTAATAAGATGTACTAAGTTTATGTAATTTGTATTCTTGTCAAGAACAAGACATTGGTTGTAATCAATGATGTAATGACTTTATTTGGCAATAAAAAGTTTTTAAATTTCTGTGTTATTACTGTGTTGCGATGCATTTGAAGGCAAAGATTCTGGTGAATGTCACGGATGTCCGGTAACGGGGATCCGGGGTGCTACAGAAGTGGTATCAGAGCTGACTTCAAATTGCAGGCTAACACAGTAGGAAATTTGACTTAAAATACCAAATAGCCGGGTCCAGTTTGGATTGTAGGAAGGTCAAAATCATGATTGTTCACTTTCCTGCGTATGTGGTGATCTTCCCTACATCCCGAACTAACCTTGTGTGTTTTCTTTCTTTGAAGGGTGTCCAGAAGAATCAGAAACAACCACCGCGGAATGGCTGAGGGCGAAGGCAGTAGAACCAACGGCGCAAACTTCAATGTTGAAGTAGAGTTTACCCACGTATACCAGATGATGGGAGCATTTGTGGAAGCTACCAGAAACCCAGCACCGCCACCAGGAACACCAGGAGTCGCTGCACCAGCAGACCCAATAAAGATGGTGGAATCGTTCAAGAGGATGAAACCGCCAGTCTTCGAAGGACAGGCCGACCCCATGGCTGCTGATGACTAGATACGTTAGGTGGAGATGGTGTTTGAGGTACTGGTGACTTTAGAGGACAGCAAGGTTCGTTTGGCCACAATTCTGCTGGAGAAGGATGCCAGAGTTTGGTGGCAGTCCGTGAAGCGTGGTCTTGGAGGAGGCCAGATCACTTGGAAAGATTTCCTTGAGGAATTCCAACAACACTATTTTCCCACAGATGTGCAAGAAGAAAAGGCAATGGAGTTCCACAATTTGAAGCAGGGAAATATGTCTGTTAGGGAATATGAGACAAAGTTTTCTCAGCTGTCACGGTATGCACCAGAGATGGTCCAAGAGGAAGCAAAGAAAGCCCAGAGGTTTGAGCAAGGGCTTAGGCCTGGACTGAGGTCGAGGATGGTTCCGTTAGGCATTCGCCAATTCAACAAGCTTGTAAGGCGAGCCGCGGTAACCGAAATGGACATGAGACAGAGTCAAGGTGAGGCCGAGGCGAAAAAAAGAGGAAGAAGGTTATTCACACCCCTGACCATGACAAGCAGAATTCAACTCCCGAATCAAAAAAGCTTAAGGAGCCTAGTCGGATGGTGGTGTGTTACTTTTGTAAGGAACAAGGTCATTTCAAGAGTCAATGCCCAAAAGAACCCGACAAGCACTTGCTATAACTGCGGAGAAGCCGGGCACAAGAAATCGAATTGTCCACAACTGCAAGGGAACCCCAATGACCAGTTACCGAAGGTGGTCGATAAAGGGAAGAAGCCTGTTCGTCAGGGACGAACTTCAGCTTAGCTGGAAGGAAGTGTGAAGTGGTGCATGGTCTAGAATAATAATATATTTTGTTAGTTGCATTTCCTGCTAGCCTTGAATGGCAAATTTGTACTGTGTTCTTCAGCAAGATATTATGACTTTTTACAAAAGCATGAAAGTTTTCTTGGGCATTTGGTCATCTTGTGTCCTGAGCTTATTTATTTGAGTGTTTGGGATAAGGCATAAAATTGAATTTTTTGCCTTCTCCTTGGTAAGCCTCGTTTTCTTCTAAGGAGGGAGTGGTCACCGACCCTCTAGCAGTGCAACTGAGAGCTACATGATATTCTGAGAGCTTGGCTTAGGCGCTAGAGAGGAGATGTGATGAAGCAAGAACGATCGTGAGTAGAAAAGCTCCATAATGATCCACGGAGTGAGAAGTTCCTCAGTATTCCAGACGAGGGATGAAATATGCCCCAGAATGATCTGTGGAGTGAGAACTGGTCTCCATTATTTCGAGGACGAAAGCGATACTCACGGGAAAGTTGTGTATGGCGTTGGCTCCACAATGATCCACGGAGTGAGAAGTTCCTCAGTATTCCAGACGAGGGATGAAATATGCCCTAGAATGATCTGTGGAGTAGGAATTGGTCTCCATTATTCCAAGGACGAGAGTAGCATACACAATTAGGATAGTGGGACGTTGGCTCCAGAACGATCCACGGAGTGAGAGATTCCTTAGTATTCCAGACGAGGGATGAAATATGCCCTAGAATGATCTGTGGAGTAGGAATTGGTCTCCATTATTCCAGGGACGAGAGCAATACTCACGGGAAAGTTGTGCATGGCATTGGCTCCATAATGATCCACGGAGTGAGAAGTTCCTCAGTATTCCAGACGAGGGATGAAATATGCCCCAGAATGATCTGTGGAGTAGGGATTGGTCTCCATTATTCCGAGGACGAGAGCGATGCACACGGGAAGGTCGTGTATGACGTTGACTCCAGAATGATCCATGGAGTGAGAAATTTCTCAGTATTCCAGACGAGGGATGAAATATGCCCCAGAATGATTTGTGGAGTAGGAATTGGTCTCCATTATTCCAGGGACGAGAGCAGCATGCACAAATAGGTTAGTGGGACGTTGACTCCAGAACAATCCAAGGAGCGAGACATTCCTCAGTATTCCGTACGAGGTATGACATATATCCCAGAATGATCTATGGAGTAGGAATTGATCTCCAGTATTCCGAGGACGAGAGTAATACCCACGAAGAAGTTCAAGGATGAATAGGGGGCTCCAGAAGATCCGCGAAGAGAGATGTTCCCCAGCATTCCAACCGAGAGACAAAATAGGCCCCAAAGCGCTCTGTGGAGTGGGAATGATCTCCAGTAATTCGGGACGAGAGCAAAACTCATGAGGAGTTCATGTGGTGAGGGCTCCAGAATAATCCGTAGAGCGAGATATTTCCCAGTATTTTCGGAACATGGGACGCAGTAGACCGCAAAAAGTTTGATCAAGAGGGTTTGATCTCCAGTAGTCCAGGATGAGTGCAACACACCCCAAGGTGATTCATCCCCAGTATGGTGGATACGGGATGCGGTATGCCCCAAAATGATCCACGTAATGAGATTGATCTCCAGGATGGAGGAGTGCGTTGAGCACTTAAGGCTTCAGAGCCGGTATTAAGCACTTTAAGAGTGAGTTTCGAGGGTGTTCCTCGAGAAATTGGTGATGGTCTAGAAAAGTATCTTCTGATCATTGACGATTGTCTGCTATTTGTGCCCCTAGCGTCGTTCTGGGGACAAAACGAATCTAAGGAGGGAGTGATGTAACACCCCGTATTGTACGATACTTAAATATATATGTATGTATATTGTCCGTATGAGGGCGCATGATTACAGTATTTTGGGTCGATTTTGCTATCATGGTTTGTGGTTAGGGTTACGAGACGGTTCATGGGAGGATTTCATTCTAAAAGATGTACGAGAACGAGGAGGACCGATACTAGTATAAGGGCTGGTTTTCGGCACGATGCCTATGCAAATATAACACTGTATGATACTGCAGTTGTAGCGCCCCGAATTTCTAATACAAAACTTAGAAAATACGTGGCACTTTCCCAGCGATCCACTTCAATGTAACAATATACATAAACCAAAACTCAAATCATTTTATTCCAAATTCTTATTACAATATTCTTTTTCAATTGCAGCGGAAATACAAAACACCTTAAAATACATTTAACTGTTACAACCCTTTTTCTTTACAAATTTACCCAAGGCTCTATTATATCACTCTCTAAGATCCAAAGCTACCCCAAGCATCCAAGCTCCCAACTCTAAGCAGCTACCTATAACACATGAGGCTAGAGTTGAACCCTAACCCCCAAACTAAAGGGGTCAGCCATAAATGGTGTGAGTGATATAAACAACAAATGTAAACAAACAAATAATCATAAGCAACATGTACTGAACAAAAATACATAAACTGAACATGTAATCTGAAACAAGAACGATAGGCCAGTACATGAGTGAAGCCGAGTCAAGAAACAATACCAACGATCAAGTATCAATCAATCAATCACTCTCAAAATAGTACAGCTCAACTGCACCGTACAGTCGACTGTTTAACGAACCAGTCGACTGTTCCGAACAAACAGTAAACCCCACAACTCAGAATATGTCCATCTGTCAACAATTCTCAGTACCACAATGTATGTCCAACAATCGATCACCAATAATGCCATAGATCGGATAACAATATATCCATCTACAAAACTAAAGATAATATAGATCGAATACGAACCCGGTATGCCAAGACACCGACGAACATATCCATCTACAAACAAACTAAGAAGGTATAGATCGAATACGAACCCGGTATGCCAAGACACCGACGAACATATCCATCTACAAACAACTAAGAAGGTATAGATCGAATACGAACCCGGTATGCCAAGACACCGACGAACATATCCATCTACAAACGAACTAAGAAGGTATAGATCGAATACGAACCCGGTATGCCAAGACACCGACGAACATATCCATCTACAAACAAACTAAGAAGGTATAGATCGAATACGAACCCGGTATGCCAAGACACCGACGATCATATCCATCTACAAACAAACTAAAGATAACAAGAACCCTCAAGATCATGAAACTCATCAGCACCGGTCGACTTATTCTATAGTAAGTCGACTGCCCCGAGAACCAATATCCAAGATTTTAACAAGTGCAGTAAGTCGACTCAAGAAAAACCATCAGTCGACTTACCCGAGACAATTATCAATAATTCTCAAGAAACATTCCAAACACTATAGTCGACTTAAAGAAATCATCAGTCGTCTGTCCCGACGAGAAACTGAGACACTTTACAAACCAAATGTTCAGCAGACCAGTCGACTGAATAGGGTCTCAGTCGACTGTCCCGAACGAATCCTCAAAAGACTGAAGGTACAATATTAGGGTCGTACCAGTCGACTGATACATAGTCCCAGTCGACTGTCGGCCTACAGATCTCACAAATTAGGTCTGTAATCAATACTCAATACTGGAGTTTATCTCAATACCAAATCTCTTCCTCAACTCAAATCTGATCCAATTCGTAATAACAAGGTCCAAAGATTCCTCCATCCAATTTCTTATCTTTAATAATCATAATCAAATCTTTAACATGTTTCAAGCAATCAAGAATTGTCAATCGAGATCTACTAATCTTTCATGGATTTCACATGTATATTACGAACAACAATCATGGCATCGATTTCATACCAGATACGAAAAACATCAACAAAGCAACATGCAAACCATACACATGAACAAAACAAGTCTATATCACTCACCTTTAGAATCGAGAAGAATCCACAAAAGCCTTCCTTTGCTAGATCCAAACTCCTTCTCCAAATCGCCAAGAAAATAATATAATGAAATCTGAGTTATGCAGCAAATGACGGCTGCGACTCTACTTATATAGGCCGGGAATTAGGTTTTAGGGTTTCCAAATACATTTGCAAAACAATCCCTTCAAAATACAATTTTATATATATATCTATCTACTCTTGGAAACTCATCCAAAATTCATTAAAATTAGGATTTAATAGAAAATATACTTCTAAATCTTAACCAATACTATTTAAAACGTCCAGAATGCCAATTTTACACTTTAGCCCTTAAAAATGTCAATTTTACAAAAAGGTCCTTCTTTATCAGAAATTGCAAATAGATCAAATTAATTTCAGAAAAATCTGGAAAAATATTACATAATTCCAAAATAATAAATAATGATTTTCCATAAAGAAAACTTAATTTTTCAAATATCTCAAAGTCATTTGCACGTGTTTTACACGTGTACGAAAGATAAATCTTTTAGAAAATACCAATTAAATCTCCAAAATAAATTTAAATTCATTTTCAAATAATTAAAATAATATTTGAAAATACGGGGTTCTACAGCAGTGGATATATATTGCGTGCGCACGATAAACCTCTCGTCTCGCACTCGTAGGAACCCATTTAAACTAAAAGAGGGCAGCCAACACAACCCACCTCCAAAACCATTGGCAAGCCCATAGTTTCACTCCCAAAACAACCTACACCCTATTCCTACTACCCCTAGGATCCGGCCACTACTTCTCCCCTCTTTCCTTCTTCATTTATCCATCAAAACCACTCCATTCCACCTCCTTTGCTCTGGAAAATTCAAAACTCAACTAAGGAAAAAAGTAGAGAAGGAGAGAAAGAAGAGAGCTTGAAGAAGGGACTCAAGGAAGGATTTTCAAAAGGAAAAAGCTTCAGAAGATCAATTCCTCTACAACAACCAAGGGTGGGGAGTTTCTCTAAGCCTTCATTTCTTGTCTTTTAATTGATTTTGCTTGCATGCATGTATGGTAGGATGCACTAGGTTGATCATCTAAGAGTTGAAAGTTGAAATCAGAACTGAACTAGGAAAGCTGATTCAGAATGTCATTTTGTGGTTTTTTCCGAGAGCAAACTATAAAGACATAGACCATGAAATTTTAAGGGTTTGTTTATATGCATGTGTAGATAGTTGGTGATTTATTTCAGATTTTTTTGAGGTCATTTGATATTTTTATAAAATCATAAGATGCAACTGTGCCGTAAGGCATATTCAGTAAATGATAAACAGAATGGCTGATGTTGTAGAAATTTTCATTATTTATTGAAGCATTCTATTGTTCTGAAACTTTTACCCTATGTTCCTGCATGCATGTAGATTATGTAAAAAAATCAGGAAATTATTTGGATGAGTTTAGAGGCTTGAGAAAAATCGAGATTTAATCAGTAGCTGAAGCTGGACTAAAGAACTTGATGGTTTCTGTGCTAAATTGAAATAGATAGAACTCACTGTATATTTGGAGTTTTGACATGAGGTCTTTTGCATATTGTTTAGTATGATCTCTAGTTTCATAACTATAAATTTTGTTTCAGTTGGACAAGTACGGAATTTAATATGATTTTAGGAGTATGCACTGTGCTGGTTTCAGACAGTTTTGATACCCTGTAGAGATTGGGCATTTGAGACTCATTAAGAGCACATTTTGAGAACCTGATTCATTAGAGATTTGTAGAAGACACCTAGATCTTTCCAACAAGACCAATTTAAGGCAATTTCAGTAAATGGTTGATTTACTGTAATTTTTGTGAGACTGGACAAAGACCTAGAGTGAATCTGAGTGCTCTGAATTGGAGAGACCCATTGTGAGAATTTGTGCATCGATGAGAGATGTGTGTGTTAGGATGACATAATGGTATAAATTGGACTCATGATCAACTAGAGATTTGTTGAGGACACCCACACCCTTCTATAGAAATTGGGTTTGTGACGTTCTGACGAACGAGTAGAGTTTTGTGCTATTGGTAAGGTGCAGCCCGTGCACAGGAAGCACGCAGGCAGAAGCTTGAGAGGCTATTTTGAGGACTTAGATTGTTGAATTTAAGTTCATGATCAACTAGGAAGTTGTAGCCTAGGATCTCACCTTTCCAGATTGGGCTCGTACACTCCAATCGAAGTTGTATCGAGAGAGTTATGACCATTTTAAGTTTCGGACAGAAACCCGTAGGTCGCTTAGTCTTAGTTTTGACTAAGTGTTGTGAGGACATTTCCCTTGTGTGTTACCAGAGTTGATGACTCTTGTCTTGGGATGGTTGATGTCTGTTATTGAGGTTGTTGACTCTCAAAGTGGGATGTGTGACTCGAGTTAGTCACTAGGGTAAGGGATACCCTGCACCTATCAACCCTATATTATAAACTTCTGCCGAGCATAGGACGTCTGAGCATGCCAGTGAGATAAGTTCACAAGGGCAAATATACATTCACAGCAGGGGTCGCGGCAAGTGTAGGCCATAATGCTGGACAATTTCAAGCCGGGAAAGTGGCGAACCAGACCGGTATCGCCAAGGGCCAGAGGTTGATAGGCAAGTGTGGAAGCAGTTCATTCTTACCCAAAGTAATTAGAGTAAGGCATGGATTAGGATGGTTTATTAAGGAGTTGAGAAATTGCATTAGTCCTAGTAAACCATAGTCGGTGTTGTACCTTCCAGTCGTAGGGATACGTTTTCGGCACTCATGGATTGAGTCCTCGGCTCGTATCTCGATTTGTTGATTCCCAAGCTTTGCCGAAGTAAGGTACGGGAGGCCCGAAGGTTTTGACCTCCCGAGGTGCTTACGTCCCTATGCGCGGGTAATTGTGTTTTTGGTATATATATATAAGTTCATGACTCGATCTTGGGATGAACACGCATGCGTAAGTCCATAGGGGACGTTGGGAATCAAATGGTCGTGGGACCGGATTCAACGCGGCTTTCTGAGGAGGTCCGTATGCGGGTACCAACTGGCGGTGACTACTTGGGCACTGCAGGGGCGGAACTAGACTGACCCACTGCAACCGCCATTGGCGACGGACAATCTATTGGGAACTGGATGGGTACAAGGGTAGGATGCATGGCGAGGGATTGAACCCTACAATCAGGAGAGGCAAACTCCTTGGAAAGTATGTAGTATGGGATGCATACATTTTCATCGAAGTTGATTTTGGGAAAGTATGTAGTATGGGATGCATACGTTCCCAACTGAATTGCATTAGAGTAGGTGCATCGTGTGCATTCTTATTTTGTGAATTAGATTAGACTATGCTTAGGTCTAGAACGCATGTAGTATGGGATGCATGCGGATCCAGATTCCTGAGTCTTGCTTGCTCTAGAATAGGCTTGTGATTGGTGCATTTAGTTGTAAGATCATGGCATACACGAGCACTACATAATTTAAAATGCACGTCTCTCTTTCCATTCAAGATGGTTTGTGATTGCCAATTTGAAGGATTGCTGTTATTATCAGTATTGCGTCGGTCGAAGTACTGACGTTCCCCACCTTTTAGGTACCAGTTCTACCTTTCGAGCAGGTGCAGAGATATCAGAGTTGCGCAGCAGAAGTCTCAAGCCGAGGAGCAAGTCCCAGAGAAGCAGATTGACTGTTCCGCGGAGCTTCGGCAGTAAGCCGTCGACTACCATTTCGAGAGAGAGAAGTTGTTAACTTTACAAAAGGAGCGATGTATGTTGTAATAAGATGTACTAAGTTTATGTAATTTGTATTCTTGTCAAGAACAAGACATTGGTTGTAATCAATGATGTAATGACTTTATTTGGCAATAAAAAGTTTTTAAATTTTCGTGTTATTATTGTGTTGAGATGCATTTGAAGGCAAAGATTATGATGAGTGTCACGGATGTCTGGTAACGGGGATCCGGGGCGCTACAAAAAGCTATCAAGTCGCTCTCCTTAAATAGTAAGAAAATAAATGGTCCAGATCTAAGCTCCCAAAAATTATTTTTCCCCGCAAAAGTTTTCCCCCAAAACTCAAATTCAAATTCCCCCCCCCCCAAAAAACAACTTCTTTATTTATTTAGTTATCTCTCTCTCTCTCTCTTTCTCTCACTCTCTCTCTCACTCTCTCTCTCCTATTCAGATCAGTTTTCTCCATCTATTCCCAAACCAAAAAGCTCCAATTTCTCTCTATCTCTCCCCTGGGATTTTTAAGCCGCTAACTCCAAATCCCTAAAACCATTTTCGTAAACCTTCGCTTCCATTCCATTGGCGAAGCCTCCATCGTCCTCTCAAGTGCGAATCTCAAAGCAAATCCAAATCCAAATCCAGTGTCGAACCTCAATCAAGAGGTCGTCCTCGATATCTGATCCGATGCTGATTCCATATCGGCGACTCTCCTCTACCAAATCGAGCGTGAATATCAAGCGACTCCGTATCGGCGACTCCCCTCCACCGAATCGAGAGCCTCTACATGCGATGCGGCGACTCTAATTTCATCTCATTAACCGAATTCTCATTCTAATTTTTAATTTTGTGTGTGCAAGGGATTACTCAGTTTTTTGCTGACTCGAATTTGCGTGTGCATGAGATCTAAGTTCAGATAGGTATGATTATTTTATTTTTTGGTTTAAAAATTTTTAATTTGGTGATTTATTTGACAAGTTTTTTATTGATTTTGATTTAAGGTGTACGCAAGTGAGAGATTGATTATTTGGTGGCCTTAATTTGGGCTTCCAAACTATACCAGGACAGGTAAGCTAGTCAGCAACCTAAAATAACTTAGCAAATATGCAACATTAATTTTTTTACTACAAGAGAATATAGTATCGTGAAGTGTTCCCTTCACTGGTTATAACATAACATATAAGAACTTTTAGTGTATGTTCGGATATCTAGGATTTGGATGGTAGGAGTTTACCAGTAAAGGGTGCAAACTCTCCACTCAAGAAAGACTACAGTAAATTTGTTATTGATCCATTTTGATTTATTTTTTTAAAAGGTGCAATGGGGAGACAAAGTGGAGATAAAAGAAATGATTAGCTTGGATTAGAGTTTTGAGAAATTCATGTATTATATTTTGGTTGAAATAATAATAAGAGGTATTCCAATTGCAAACTGAGTCTCAGACAAAAAATATTTAGATTATTGGTATTGTGGATACCTTCACACCTGCACTTGGGTTACCATTGTATTTAGACATGCTCATAGTAGTTATGAGGTTAAAGTAAGCTATATAAAACCTATATGATCATGTCCTTGCATAACTATTACAAGCATATTGTAACCTCTGTTCCCAAAAATACATATTTTCTGAATATTTCCGTATTTTGATTATTTATAAATTTATTTTTGTTTTAATTCGATTTAGACCTTCTATTAAAATCTTTTCGAACCGAAAATTATATTTACTTCGAATAATATTATATTCTAACTTTATTTTTCTATTTCTAAGTGATCGATTATTTATATTTTGTTTTATTACTATTTGGATTTTAATAAACTTGTTTATCTCAAATCCTATTTTGATATTCATATTATTACTATTATTGTTATTATTATTATTGTTACTATTATTACTATTACCAGTATTATTTTTGTTAGTGTTATTATTTTGCAGTATCATTATTTTTATTGTTAATATTATTATTATTATTATTTTATTTTTTTTAGCTGAACATACTCTGTTTTATACGTATTCATTATTTGACTTAATGTATATGTATATGTACGTTTTATAAACCCTATAATTCTAATTGTTTCCCTATTTGATTTTAAACCCAATACCCTATAGCCTATCTCTTATTGGATCTAAACCCGTACCCAATAACCCCAATACCCATTAACCTTATTCATATATTACCCTAAAAACCCTAACCCTAGAAAACCCTAGCCCTACCCCTACTATTCAACCCCATACACAGCCGCCACAATACTCCTTCTTTCTCTGAGTTCCCGACCCTACTCCTCATCGCCCTCGTCCCGCTCACTCGCCACCGCCTTCCTCCGTCCATCGTCGCTCAGCCCCGCTCGCCTCCACCGCACCTCGAACTCCACCAGTCGAGCCACCCTCCGATCGCCCTTACCGTCCTCCTCTTTCTCCTTCTTCGACTTTGAAGCCCATCCGCCATTCCGTTGACCTCCACTGCAACCCTCCATCATCATCTCCCGAGATGCCCTGTGCACACCCCAGCGACCCCAACCGCCGTCGCCATCACCTCCCGCCTCTTCGCTAACCCTTCTTCCTCCCATTGCCGTCGCACCTCCAACCTCGACACTCTGCTTCGTTGTCTTCATCACCGCCTCACCCATCCTCGTCATCCCGCCATTACCCAAACCACCGAAGAACCCCTGCTCACCCTCGACTTCGCTAGCCCCACTCGGCCTCCCCTCATCCCGAACCTCTACAGGTGCCACCTCCTGCCATTGCTCCTGCCATTGCTGGACTGCTCCTCTATCAGCACGTCAACCACTCGCAATCCCGCTAGCAGCCTAGTCACTGTCCATCGCTGTGCATCATCATCATCATGCTCGTTTGAATGTGGGTTGTCCGATCGGATCAAGATCTGAGCCATCACCACCACCACCACCATCACCAAGCAGATCCTGCCGTCCGATCTGATTTGATCATCTTCATCATCAGCTCTTGGATCTCAGCCGTCCGATTGTCTTGATCTTGATCAACATCAAGATCTGTGCCAATCATCACCGTGTGCCGGGATCCGTTCCCGTTATTCTTTCTCGGCAGATTGTCTTATTCTTTCTCGGCTGAGCTTGTGAAGGAGGATGTTGTAAGTATATTGTGTTTTCTTTTTATTATTGTTCTATTATTTCATTGCTTCATGTCTTTCCCTGCATTATATTCTTATACTCTTCCATGCATCAACCCATTATTTGATATCATCGTTATTTGATATTCAATTCCTTGATTCCTTGATATCTATTTTGCCATCTCTTTGCTTTGCTACCTTGTAAGTCTTGTGTTGTTTTTTCTTCATTCTTGATACCGGTTACTTCTTTCTTGCATTCCATTTTACCATCATGCACCCATTCATTGTTTGATTCAATTCTTCCCTGTTCGTTCTCTCTTTGATTTCAGTTCTGCTTACTCCCTATCTTGCTTGTTATCTTTTGTTGTTTCTTTCCTTTTGTTACTGTTTATTTTCTTTCTTGCATTCCATTTGACCTCATCGTTATCCACTCCCTTCTTTTTCGGGTGTTACCCCTGCTTTGTTCCTTTCCCCTTAACCCTCTATTTTGTTACCCTCCCCCAAGTTTGCTTTTGCCTTGTCCTATGTATCGCCTAAGCAAATTTCGAGGACGAAATTTTATTGTAAGGTGGGTAGGATTTGTAACCCCTGTTTTCCCAAATCCGTATTATCTGAGTTGGGTTATTTATAAAATTTTTCGTTTCTTAAATTCTATTTTATTTCAAATTTATTTTTTTGTATCTCCCGTCAAAATCCATTTCTTTTTATTAATTGTGTTTATTGTTATTTTCAAATGATTTTTTTATATTAATGTTGCTGTTATTATTTTTATTCAGTATTATTATTATTACTGTTATTCTTATTATCATTTTTAATATGGTTATTGATATGGCTAAAAATGGGGTAAATCGGAACCGTTCAAAGTGGGCACGAATCTTACAGTCACAGGGGAAAGATGGTAATTTTACCTACAGGCAGGTCCGAATTGGGAACCGGGTCTCTCCTCTTGGATCCGCTAACCCCTGAACGGATCTGTTCAGCTGAGAACGGTTTTCAACCCGTTAAGGACCAGTTCAACAGGATAGGAGGAAATCCTGGCTTGTCCTTATCCTGAGGAGGCAGTTATAACCGCCCCTATCCAGCCACACTGGGAAGTAGGGATTCATCCTGATCCTGAAAGAGATCCCCACGGCTACTATAAATACCCCCCTACCTCCTACTATCACAGGTGATCACTTTCTCTACTCAAGCATTTTCCCTTTACT
This sequence comes from Hemerocallis citrina, assembly GCA_017893485.1. NCBI lineage: Eukaryota > Viridiplantae > Streptophyta > Magnoliopsida > Asparagales > Asphodelaceae > Hemerocallis > Hemerocallis citrina. The sequence continues at coordinate 166,639,359 of CM030359.1, forward strand.
TTTTCTAGTATTGACAAGAGCGTCGGAGGCATCGTCGTCGGGATCCATCTCGGTGTTTCGAAAGTTTGTGCAGGTCCGCGGGAGCACCAAGGAGTCAACTAGTCAACAAGGAAGAGGTCAGATCCAGCCTGTTTGAGTTACTGTGAACCTACAAATTCTGTCTATTTCCCCCACACCAGATTCAGTGACAACAGATTGGCGCCGTCTATGGGAATGCCTCGACAAGCAATCCAACCTTCCTCCTTCAACCAAAGCCACTCCCAGCAATGCCTCCCAAGAAGAAGCCCGCACACTCCAACCGTAGAACAGCCTCTTCTCATCCACCTCCTCCTCCTCCGCAGGGGGATCTCCCTCCACCCGTCCAACCAGCCCTACAGCTTGAACAGCTGGCTCCATAGTCTATTCAGCAGCCTATGGGGCCCCAAGCAACAGTGGGGGAACCCTTTCGATGAAGCCGCCACAAGCAACCTATGCATCAGGTTCGAGTGTCCATCCACAATGCCTCCACCGATTCTATGGCCTTCCATAGTCTTCCCACACCGAAGGATCTGCAGGACGTGCTCAACAACCGGCAGAATGAGCCCGGACCCGACCTTCGGATCCATCTAGATGAGAGGCGGACCCGCGAGGCGACCCTCGCCGCAAGCACCTGAGGGATCGGTCACCACGCCGATTAGACCGTAGGGGGTCCAACTCTCCCCAGAGGCAGAGAGAGTCGCCCCAGCATCGCTCAAGATGGAGTCACTCCCCAGCAGGCTGTCCTACGTCTCGAGTCCATCGGGAGCAGGAGGCCTCCGTCACAAGGGCGGAATTTCAGCAATTCCAGGAGGCAGTCCTCCGGGCACTCAACGCCGCCCCCAACAATGGCCATCGGGCTCCCAGCCCTCAGCCAGCTCCTCGCCATCCTCACCGCTCCTGCAGTCCTCGTCCGGCTCTGAGCCATCGCTGCCATTCCTTAAGTCCTAGGCTGGCTCTGAGCTATCGCCATCCTTCTCCCGATCACCACCACCGCTCCCGAAATCTGCGGCCTACTCCGAGTCACCCCCGTCATTCTATCAGCCCACCACCTACTTAGAGCCATTGCCACCGCAGCCCCAGCCCTCCTCGACATGAGGACGAGTCCTGGGGCTCAGCAAGGTACAACCGAAGGGAGGACTCGGTCTACCGCCGTCTCCACGTAATGGAGAGGCGCCTCGGCCAGCTCGACCGAGATGAAGATCGACGGGCAAGAGACCTCTGCCCAAGCAGGCCCCCATTCTCTCGTGCCATCATGGAGGCCCCAGTCCCAGACAACTTCAAACCTCCACACTTCGAGACCTACACCGAGGAGACGGACCTCGCAGATCACATTGAGAGTTTCAAAACTCTCATGATGATCCACCATGCATCCGATGCTCTAATCTGCAAGACCTTCCCGGCCACACTCAAGGGGCCGGCTCGGGAGTGGTATTCTCGACTTGCACCAGCATCTATCTTCTCCTTCGACCAGTTCGAGGGTCTCTTCTTCATGCATTTCGTGAGCAGTCGCCGCACAGAGAAGACGAGCGCCTCCCTACTGTTCCTCAGTCAAAAGAAGGGCGAACGATTGAGGGACTACGTCAAACGCTTCACTGCTGAGGCCAGATCCATCACCTCCGTGGAACCCTCGGTGGCCACGGTCGCCTTCCAGTTCAACGTCCTCAATGCAGATCTCAGGGCATCCCTCGCCAAGAAGCCCCCTCAGGACTTCTCAGATAAATTCTGTATTGTAATGTAAATTACATTATTTTATAAATTATATTATATTGGTTATTTTATTATTCTTATTGGTTTTCTATTAAACCCATTTAAACCCTATATTAACCTAATCCCTATATAAAACCCATTCTCTTAAGCCCCAACCCGTTAACACCCAAACCCAAATATCCACCTAACCCTATTACCCATCTGCATATACCCATACCCGTTCCCCCCACATCCGAAACCTTACTCAGCCTAAAATCTAACCTATATCTGCCTATATAACCCATGCAGCCGCCACTCTTTTAACCCAACCTTGTCAGATAGAATAGGGAAGATGAGATACTAGTTGCTAGAGTTTTGCTATTTTTATATTTCCCGCTTTAATTACTATTTCCTGTTGCTATTTGAATAATGTACTTGATTACTTTGATTATTTGTATTTGGGTAATGTGACCCATGATATTGACTTATTCAGATTTGGATTATTTAATATTAATATATTTTGGTTTCAAGTATTCTTGTTAGTATTTTGATTCATATATGCATACTTGGTTGACTTTTCTTACTTCCGACTCTGATTATTCTTGTGAAATTTTGTAAAGATCCTGAACATCTTATGGATGATGAAAATCATTCGCTGGGCTTTTATTGCGTATCCGTATTCCGTATTTTTTTTGGAAAGCGGGGCGTGACAAGGTTTTTAATGGTATCAGAGCATCAGATTTGGCTAATGTATTAGTTGCCTAATATATTAGACAAGCTTGGCTCGATCTGGGATTGGATCAACATTTCACCAACCATGCATACATAAATGAATTATTATCAACTTTAATCTGGATGCTAATTGTTTTCGATTTTATGCAGACTATGGCTCGTAGAGGTTCTACTTCTCGTCTTCAGGATGATCATCCCGGATTTGAGGCCATCACCAATGTGTTAGAACGGCTAATCAATATGCAGCAGAACCATAGTGACTTGGTGATGGCTGCTTTGGAAGCTGCTCGAGTTTCGCCTCCTGCTGTGCCTATGCATGCAGCTCTCCCTCCCTGCTCAGGTACAGTCACAGATTTCATGAGGCTGCGCTTTGACAAATTTTTCGGTACTGAGACGCCATTAAAGGCAAAGCAGTGGCTGATCCGAACAGAGAGTCTGCTACAGGCAACTAGGATCGCTAATGCAGAACATGTGGATGTGGTGACCATCCAGTTGGTGGATCTTGCCCACATATGGTGGAGAGCTGAGTCGGAAAGGCTCGTGCGACCCGTTGCTTGGACCACATTCATCGGGATCTTCTTGGAAAAGTTTTTCCCTAGCAGCACTCGGATTGAAATGGAGCAACAGGTCCTGGCCCTGACATAGGTTGGTTGTTATTTCTATTATTGGAATTTGTTACATATTGTCCATGCAATGTTGTAACATAAGACTTTATTGAAACAGGGCTCCAGGACTGTGGATGAGTATGCAGCTGAATTTACAAGACTTAGTCGCTTCGTAGTCATTCTTGTGGCGAACGAAGAGGACATGGATCGTAGGTTCACGCTGGGACTTGAGCAAGATATTAAGGTGCATCTTGTCTTCCTTCGCTTGCGTACTTATGCTGAGGCTCTTGAGGCAGCTCGAGCTCAAGAGCAGGTTCGTGGTGGGTTGGCTCCTCCCCAGCAGGCTGTTTTCGCTGCTATTGTCAAGGTCTACTGGTGGGCCGATTCGGAGGCCAGGGCTGGCCCTTGTCGCAAGAGTGATGCCCTACTCACCTGTAGCTCCGAGGAAGGATGTGACCTGCAACTTCTGCCATAGAATTGGTCATGTGCACAAGGATTGCAGGACAGCCAACCGTCAATGCTTCGCATGTGGAGCAGGAGGTCACACGCTTCGGGACTGTCCCCATCGGAGGTATGACCCGCCGGCCAAAACACCAGCCAGTGGTCAGATCAGGCCACCGCTTCCACCGCAGCATCAAGTTTATGGTCAGGGAGCCACAGTTCCTGGGAGAGGCCAGGCTTATAACCTAGTTTTGGAGGAGGCTGAGCCTGCGGAGGAGGATGTTGCAAGTATATTGGGTTTTCTTTTTATTATTGTTCTATATTTCATTGCTTTATGTCTTTCCCTGCATTATATTCTTATACTCTTCCATGCATCAACCCGTTATTTGATATCAACGTTATTTGATATTCAATTCCTTGATTCCTTGATATCTATTTATTCATCTCTTTACTTTGCTACCATGCAAGTCTTGTGTTGTTTCTTCTTCATTCTTGATACCGATTACTTCTTTCTTGCATGCCATTTTGCCATCATGCACCCATTCATTGTTTGATTCAATTCTTCCCTGTTCGTTCTCTCTTTGATTCCAGTTATGCTTACTCCCTATCTTGCGTGTTATCTTGTGTTGTTTCTTTCCTTTTGTTACTTTTTATTTTCTTTCTTACATTCCATTTGACCTCATCGTTATCCACTCCCTTCTTTTGCCGGTGTTGCCCCTGCTTTGTTCCTTTTCTTTTAACACTCTGTTTTGTTACCCTCTCCCAAGTTTGTTTTTGCCTTGTCCTATGTATTGCCTAAGCAAATTTCGAGGATGAAATTTTATTGTAAGGTGGGTAGGATTTGTAACCCCTGTTTCCCCAAATCCGTATTATCTGAGTTGGGTTATTTACAAAATTTTCTGTTTCTTAAATTCTATTTTATTTCAAATTTATTTTTTTGTATCTCCCGTCAAAATCCATTTCTTTTTATTAATTGTGTTTATTGTTATTTTCAAATAATTTTTTTTATATTAATGTTGTTGTTATTATTTTATTCAGTATTATTTTATTATTTTATTACTGTTATTGTTATTATCTTTTTTATTATGGTTATTATTATTATTATTGCTTTGATTGGTTATTATAAATAATAATAATAAAAAATTTAAAAAAAAACTAGTTCCATTTATAAATTATATTTGTAGTTATTTTAAATAAATTATGTATTCTAATGTAAATTACATTATTTTATAAATTATATGTTATTGGTTATTTTATTATTCTTATTGGTTTTCTATTAAACCCATTTAAACCCTATATAAAACCCATTCTCTTAATCCCCAACCCGTTAACACCCAAACCCAAATATCCACCTAACCCTATTACCCATCTGCATATACCCATACCTGTTACCCCCCACACCCGAAACCCTGAGCCTAAACCCTAACCTATATCTGCCTATATAACCCATGCAGCCGCCACCCTTTTAACCCAACCCTGTATTTATACCAACCTATTCATCCCCTACCTCGGAGCCCTAGTCATCCCTTCGTCTTCCACCCCTTCCCGTTCAACTCTCCCTCCCGATCCTCCTCTCCCGTTCCCCGGCATCACGCCGCCATCCAGTGCAGCATCGACAGCACCACTGCCTCCCTCTGCGACTCCTACAGCACCGCGCCGGCGTCAGCCTAGTGCAGTGCCCAGCCAGCACAACCCCTGTGCTCCCTGTGCACCGCCGCAACCCTCCTCTTCCACGGTGATCCTCCGCCCTCTCTCCAACCCTTCTCCCTCATGTGTGCTCCTCCGCCGTGCCCCGTTCCTCCTTGTGCTGCTCCCTCGCCGATGACAATGCAGCAGCATCGCGGCGGCATCCCGATGCACCCCTGGCCGTCGCTCCACCTCCCTGACGTCCGACAGCAGCAACCGCAGCAACAACATCCCGCTGTGTTGCTGCCCGTGCCATGTCCTTGCTGTTTTGCTTTTGTTGTGGTGAGCACGTGCCCCGCTCAGGCACGTGATAGTTTGGGTATTTGCGTGTGTTCTTTCGTTGGTTTGTTTTGAGATCGTGTGTTCGTTGGTTCGTGGATTCGTGACCGTTCATTGTGTTCATTGCTCCGGGAATTCGTTCCCGTTATTCTTGCTTGCTGTCGTTTTCATCATCGTCTCTCAGGCAAGTAACTTGTATTATTTTCTTTGTGTAATACAAGTACTAAATACCGCCTGTAGTGTAGTTGGGTTCTAGAGACAATTTTTGTGTGAAATTCCCTTGTTGATATTGTCTCTATAGTGTTGATTCGACCATAGTTGCCTCACGACATACATGACATGAATTAACCTAGGGTTGACCACTTTTGATGTATATATTCATGCTACTTTGAGATATCTGTGCTTGATGTGTTATTCGTGATATGCTTGTCGAATACTTGCAAAATACCCTATACCATGTTGTTTAGACATCTAGTACACTATATTTCATGTTTGGGTTGATTTGGATGAATTTCTTGTGATCTATGTTGATTTGAGTATGAAGAACAAATTTGTATTTTCTGTTACCCTGATATTGATCAGTATTTTAGACCCTATTAAGGTCAGTATTTGAAAATATTTTGTGAACATGAACAATAGAGGATTCTGTCTATTTTCTAACCCTTTTGACGAATCTCAGTTCTGATTTACGAGTTGTGAGTTATGTCTATTTTACTACAGTAGTATCGAAAGATTTCCAGATTGTGTTTTCTATAAATTTTGAAGAGTAATCTATTTTTATTTTGGTGTTAAAATTATTATTTTGATCTGAAATTTTGCTCAGTACTTCTAGACCTGATTGGGATTAACCCAGAATTTTTATGGATTTATTTGATGAGTTTTACCAACCATTCTATGTTTTCAAATAATTACTATACTAGCAGATTTTTCATACTATTCAGTAAAGAACCTAATTTTCGACCTATTTCTACTTGCTTTTTGTAAAATATTTTTGAACATGAAAGTTAGTCTACTGTATCTATCTTATTACCCTTAGCGGATTTGGATTTCGATTTATGGTTTGTGAGAGATGGCTGTTTTTGCAGTGTTTATGACTTCAGATTTGCAAAACTGTCGTGTCTCGATGTTTTCTGATTTTACTTGACTACTCTATTTAGATTGGAAAATTATGAAACTTGATTTTCTGTTACTATACATATAGGAAATACCCCAGATTTTTCGTAGATTTAATTAATGTGTTTTCATGCTGTTTTCCTGACTTTGAATACAATCTTCTGATTTCTGACTGAACGTGTTTTCTGGATTCAAACATGTTTTGAGACTTATTTTTGTGAAATAATATATAACTTATATATGTTTGCTGGATTCGGCCGAGAGTCTATTTTCCAGATTCTTTGACGGATCCAGATTTGCATTCCTGTGGTAGCGGGAATCTCAGTTTTGGTGCAGCAACATCTTACTATTCTGAATTGATATTTTACCATGTTTAAATATTTGCATGTTGTTTCTTGTATTTTGTGATTTAGAACATGTTCCTTGCATCACATGAGCTTTTGATACATCCTTTTCTTGTTCCGATTTTGTTCTCGTTATCTCGTGATCATATGTATTTTGTAATAAAAAGTAACAAGCCGGGGTTAAGGGAAAGATCTAGTTGTGGACGATATAGAAAAGTGTACTCGGAAGGGGGCCCCTGTTTCCTACATGTGAAATTTTGTATATGATTTGGATTATGTAGAATTTGGTATATGATTTGGATTATTTGGAATTTGGTATATGATTTGATTAATTTAGAATTTGGTATATGATTTGGTTAATTTAGAATTTGGTATATGATTTGGTTAATTTAGAATTTGGTATATGATTTGGATTACTTGTCCCTGAGTACACGACCCTATAGAATCCCTACGAAATCTAAACACAACTTGTTTGAATGTAGCAACCATGTAAAGATGGATTCATGAAGTGCTATCTAGATAGTAATAACACAAGACTTGCCCATGACACTTGAACATGATACGTGATTACTTGATAATTGATATTTGATACATGATACCTGATACTTGTTCACTTGATACTTGATACTTGCTACTTGATACTTGATACTCGACACTTGTTACTTGTTACTTATTTACATGATACTTGATACATGCCACTTGCACTTGTTTATCTAGCTATGCTAGTTGTTATATTTTGTTATCATGCCTATTCCATGCTATTTGTTTATCTTTCCCATGTAATTGTATCCTGCACTACAAGCGGCCCGTAACTTGCATTGATGGGAGTTTGTTTTCTTTTTCTTCTTCCTGCAATTTATTAAATTGCAGATTTTAGAGATCAGCTGCCAGATGGAATAGGAGAGATGAGATACTAGTTGCTGGAATTTTGCTAATTTTTTTTATTTCCCGCTTTAATTACTATTTCCTGTTGCTATTTGAATAATGTACTTGATTATTTGGATTATTTGTATTTGGGCAATGTGACCCAGAATATTGACTTATTCAGATCTGAATTATTTGAGATTAATATATTTTGGTTTCAAGTATTCTTGTTGGTATTTTGATTCACATATGCATACTTGGTTGACTTTTCATGCTTCCGACTCTGATTATTCTTATGAAATATTGTAAAGATTTTGAACAGCTTATGGATGATGAAAATCATTCGCTGGGTTTTTGTCGCGATCTGTATTCCGTATTTTTTTTGGGAAGCGGGGTGTGATAGATATATTCATTTCACAAATTGTTGAATCCATTTTATCTCCTAATTATTTGAACACATGAAACTAAGAACCACCTTGACTTGTAGATGCATGTTGTATGATGTATGCATTGATTTTACTTCTTTTGAGTTGAGAAATAAATGTGACTTGCTGATTTGATATCTATTACACCTTGATTTGAATTACACATTAATTTAGACTCATATTAGTTGCTAATCATGTCACTTTCTATACAAAAGAAACCAACTATGTTGTTGTTCCTGTTTGTACTTGCTATTTCGACCCTGATAACATCAGAATCTGGACTTGAGTTCTAAACATCAAATGTAGCCCCAGATGTCTAGTTTAATACTCTTTAATGGAATTGAATTCCGAGTTTTAGTTTGTGATTTATCGCAGTTTTACTGCTTCTATGTCGTAGAATTCCAGATTCATAAATTTGCTGCGTCACTTTGATTTACAATTAAATTAACCATGCTACCTGTAAGATAATGACTTAAAATTTTGTATGCTAATACTAGACACACCAAAGGACATTCTATAATTTTTCTGGAATTAATTAATGAAGTTTCAGATCTGTTTCATGTGTATAAACACAATTTTACAAATTCTGGCTAAACACGAATCCTGTATAGTTTGCTGTTTTGACACCTGTTGCTACAACTTTTATGTATCTTGTTTATATGCACTGGATTCAGTAGAGAGTGTAGTTTCTAGATTTTCTGACGGATCTAGATTTGCATTCTTGTGGTGGCGAGAATCTCAGTTTTGGTGCAGCAACGTCATGCTGTCTAGAATTGGAATTCTCGTCGTTCTTGATAATTTTAATTTGTTTTGACCCTCGAATATGTGTCCTACCTAGTCTAAACTTGTTCCATGTTCTTGATCATGTTGCCCCGTGTCGCACACTTTCATGCTTATCTTGATAATAATAGTAAATAATAAGACAGGGTTTAAGGGAAAGACTATAGTAGTGGACAATATAGGTAAGCGTACTCAGAAGGGGGCCCGTGTTCCCCAATTGATACTTATCTCATGAACTAGTTATATTATTAGTCGATTCATGAACTAGTTATTATTGATTCATGAACTAGTATATTATTACTCGATTCATGGACTTGTTCTTACTTGATTCATGAACTAGTATATTATTATTTGATTCATGATTTGTCATGTTATTACTTGGCTCATGAACTAGTTATATGATTACCCGATTCATGAACATGCTTGCTTGATATGATGCCTGAGTAGACCGCCCTATAAAATCCACCACTTGGCCTAAACGCAACTGCTTATATGTAGCAACCATGTGGTAAATAGATGGGACGCATAAAGTGCTACCGAGATAGAATTAAACATTAGACTTAGAATAACTTGTCACTTGTACACACTTAACACCTGCCTTGCTTGATACTTGTCACTTGATGCTTGATACAATTACATGTTCAATTGTTACTTGTTCCACTACTAGTATTTGTTACCCAATCCTGTTACTTGAGTTATCTTATTTTCTAGCTAGTCCCTTGAACTTCACTACTTGTTGCATCCTTGTCAATCATGTTGTATATTCTTGATTCCATATCTTTGTTTCATATTTTTTTGCACTTATTTTCATACCCTTGCTTGTACTACTTGTGGCCCTAACTTGTACTAAGGGCGTTCGTCTTTGTTTCTCTATTTTTCCTTTTTATATATATATATACAGACTTTGGAGACGAGTTACCTGCTGGAGTTGGTGAGCAAACCTTCTAGGTTTCGCTTGGGAAAGCTTGCTTCAGTTATTTGTATTTGTGTTATTTAATTCTTGTTGTTATTTAAAATTTGTAACGGGCTTGTTGTCCCGAAGTTTTTACTTTTGATCCAAATCTTAAATTTATTTGGGATATTTATATTGTTTCAAATATTTTCTGTTGATTAATAAATTATTCATGCATGCGTGGTTGAATATATTTTGCTACATTTCTTGTTATGATGCTGAGTTGATCTTACAGCTTATGAATGATGAAAATCATTTGCTGGGCTTTGTCACATACTCGTAATCCGTATTTCTTTTGGGAAGCAGGGCGTGACACATATAAAAGTGATGCTAAAGTTAAAAAAAATTCTATGCAGTGTTTCTAACAAACTATATGCATTCCAGGTAAGTTCAAGTTAATGATCAAGAAGGCGATGATTGAGCTTAAAGGTAGATATGTTGCTTCCTCATATAATATGCTTCCTACTTCAATTTATATGTTTCCTCATATAATCAAACCAGGTGCACCATTCCGAAGACGTGTCGTAGATACGTGTCAACGGGCTAACCTAGTATATATATATATATATATATATATATATATACACACATACACACACACACACACACACACACACACACACACACACACACACACAGAGAGAGAGAGAGAGAGAGAGAGATCTGAAAAAATGTCATTCCAAAAGATATTTTCCCTCCAAAAGTTTTTCCCTCAAAACAAAAATCCTCCTGACTTTATTATTATCTCTCTCTCATCTCTTCATTTTTTCATATTTCTCTCTCTCTCTCTCTCTCTCTCTCTCTCTCTCTCTCTCTTTATATATATATATATATATATATATATATATATATATATATATAGGGGAAAAAGGGTATGAGTAACTTGCTCATTTAGTAAATAAGCAATTGATGATGTGACATACATGTGATTGGAAAATCCTTAAAAGGGTTAGTTGTCCAATGTATCACATTCATGCTACATAATCAATTGCTCATTTACTAAATGAGCAAGTTGCACGTATCCCTTTTACCCATATATACTAGGTTTGTCTGTTGACACGTGCCTACGACACGTCTTCGGAACGGTGCACCTAGTTTGATTATATAAATTAGTTTTACAGGTTCAGCAAATTAATTGAAGTAGGAAACATATTATATGAGGAAGCAACATATCTAGCTTTAATCTCAACCATCACCTTCTTGATCATTAACTTGAACTTACGTGGAATGCATATAGTTTGTTAGAAACACTACATAGAGTTTTTTTTTAAACTTCAACATCACTATTAGATGCTTGTAATAGTTATACAAGGACATGATCACATAGGTTTTGTAGAGCTTACTCTAATCTCATAACTACTATGTGCATGTCTAAATACAATGGTAACCCAAGTGCAGGTGTGAAGGTATCTACAATACCAATAATCTAAACATTTCTTTGTCTCAGACTTAGTTTGTAATTGAAATACCTCTTATTATTATTTCAACCAAATTGTAATACATGAGGTTCTCAAAACTCTAATCCAAGCTAATCATTTCTTTTATCTCCACTTTATCTCTGTATTGCACCTTTATAAAAAAAAAAAACAAAATGGATCAGTAACAAATTTACTTTAGCTGTATTTCTTGAGTGGAGAGTTTGCAGCATTCACTGGAAAACTCCAATCATCCCAATCCTAGATATCCTAACATACACTAAAAGTTCTTATATGTTATGTTATCCATGGTTTCTAATAACCAGTGAAGGGAACACTTCACGATAGTATATTCTCTTGTAGTAATGTAACACTCCGCAAAATTATGTAATGACAATTTTGCCCCTCGTGTGTTATGCACGTGTATTTTGTACCATTACGGATAATATCCGTAATGTATTTTAATATAAATATCATACACATTTTGTATTTTGACTATTTATCCATTTTTCTTCTTCTCAAAATTCATTCTTATCCTATTTGGGCCAACTTAAATATTAATTTTTCAATCATTGTGTTTTTACGTGTATTGCATGTGCTTTCAATACACGTGTAATTACGTATATTCTCCCGTTACGTGTAATATTTTATGTGTGTTCCAATTATTATTTTATAACTTGTTCGAATTCGTTTTATGAATTAAAAATCAATTTTCTCCTATTTTGATTCAAATATTTTTTTATACGTGCGATGCACGTGTTTTTCTATATACGTGTTGATTACATTGTGGTATATATATATATATTTCATGAAATGTAGTTTTTGTATGTGTATTCCAATTATTTATAAACATTTTCCCGTTGATAAAATCTATTTCGTATTTTAATATTTTTACGTGCGACCCACATGTTTACAGTGCACGAGTTGGTTGTATTATCTTTCAAAATAAATTTTATGAAGTGTGCGTGTGTTTATTTTTATTCATGCATGAAAACTCAAATTTTAGTTTAATTAAACTAGTTTTATTTCAATACATATTATAATTTATAACATATGCTCTTAATTTACATAAAAATATTAATAAATTGTGTGCACGTAGCATGCACATGCACATGCATTGCACACTAAAATTCAAACAACCACCTTTGTGTTGACCGGGTATTTGAATGGAGTAAGTGGGATGAAGTAGTGGGTAGTTATTTTGGATTAGGGAGTGGTTAAGATTAAACCTATTAACCGATCCTCTTTAATTATTCCTATTCACCCCCCCCCCCCCCCCCCCCCCCACCACCACCACCACTTCTAATTACTTATGGCAACAAAAAAAACAAAATGTTGGTTTCTGCCTAGGCTGATCAAAGCTTGATGGGATGCTTTGGTTCTTCTCTTTTAAGCACGGATTTCGAGGAGGCTTGAAGGCTTCTTGGAGTTCACTTGCTAGGGAGAAATTAAGATCTTCATATGGGTGAGTCTCTTTTACTTTGTAAATTAATGTAGTATGCATGTGTAGGTAGTTTATGTTTGAAATTGTTAATTAGTATGAGATCTTCAATTACTTTTGTGATGCATATTGTGTTGTTAGAATTGTTAGTAGTAATGAATTATGAGAATTATTGTATGCTAATTGAAAGTTACATCATAGAATTGATAGATTGTCAATTGGAATTTTATTTAAAAGCATGTTGTAATGTTGTTAGGCACAAATAATAAGCCATGGTTAGATATTATGAATTATGTATATGAAAACATAAAGTTGTTAATTTTTTCTTAAGAAATTGTGTAAATATTAGGGGTGAATTATAAAATTGATGGGAATGGTGAATTGCTAAAAAGAAAAAACATTTATGATAGTAGTCATTTTTTTCTAATCAAAACATGAGTACTAGATTTATAAAAGTGATTATTTGAGTTAATTTGGGAATAACTTTATGCTAATATAAATAAAATTAATGAGAAATTAATTCTGGAAACTTAGGAATGTGTTTTATGAAGAATTAAATTGAGAAAAGAGATTAGAAATTGAAAATGATTGAAAGAGTTAAAAAAATGAGATTAAAATAGAGGACTGAGTTATAAGGAATTTAACACATATACTATCAGTACATGTGCTTGGCTTTGGTGGCTAGCGCAGGCGCCAGCGCGCCTGGCACTGCCATGTGTTGCCTTGGGGGTTCTCTGGTCGCTGGTTGGAGCCCAGATTGTCCACCTTTTGAGTTTATTTTATTTTTTTATAATCTTTTACAAGCTTTAAAAATTGGGAAAATCCATAGAAATATTCTAAAATATTATTAGATCACTTGGGAATTATTTTATATTATTCTAAGGGATATTTTGATAATTTAAAGATCATGTTCATGTATTAGATGAGATTTGAATTCAAGAAAAGGTATATGACTGAAGAACTTTAAAGGTTGGCCAAAGTAAGAATGTGAGATTTAAATAATGAATTTCTAGTGATTAATCAAGAATTTTTGGTATTAAGAATTGGTGATTAATTGGAGGAACATTAAGAATATTATTAAAGTGAATGAATTGGTTCGTTAACCAAGGATTCTTCTAAAAGAATTTGATTTGAATTTTGTTATTGAATTATTATAAAAGTTGAATACTTCATGGTTTATAAATTTGAAGAAAGAGGACAAAAAGGAAATACTGAATAATGATGATTAAAATGTTTATATTGAGGTTGGATATAACCTATTTGATCTCTAGAGTAGGATGCTTGTTAGAATCTAGAGGCTAGGCAAGACCCTTAGTAAATTTGAAGAATTTTTGGTATTAAGAATTGGTGATTAATTGGAGGAACATTAAGAATATTATTAAAGGAATGAATTGGTTCGTTAACCAAGGCTTCGTCTAAGCTTTGATTTGAATTTGGTTATTGAATGTATTAGAAAAGTTAAATACTTCATGGTTTATAAATTTGAAGAAAGAGGACAAAAAGGAAATACTGAATAATGATGATTAAATGTTTATATTGAGGTTGGATATAACCTATTTGATCTATAGAGTGAGATGGTTGTTGGAATCTAGAGGCTAGGTGAGACCCTTAGTAACTGGCATTTGTGAATGATGAGAATTTGAGAACTAACCAGTGTGGGTTGAGTTTCTCTTGAGAATTAGCCAGTTTGGGCCAACCTTTTCTCGTGTTGATTTACGTCAGGTAGGGTAAGGTGGCTCTAGGTTGTGATGATTAAAGTTAAACTTAAGGATATGCACTAGTTGGAGACATGATGAAACAATAGCAAACATGAGTATGAGGGCCTCAGGATGATCTGTGGTGTGAGATAATCCCCAGAATTATCGAGGTGTGAGTGAAATAGTCTCCGAAATTACCTGCAGTGTGGGATTGATCTCCGGAATTATCAGGATGGAGGCGACACTCATGGGAAGTCTGTGTGTAGCGAGGCGTCATTGCTTGCGGTGTGGGATATTCTCGAAGATTCCCAGGTGTGAGTGAAATAGTCTCCGGAATTATCTGAGGATAAAGATTGACCTTCGGAATTATCGGGCATGGGCTAGGTACGCGCAGAATGTCTAAATCTTGTAGTAGTCATAGTAGTAGTTTGCATGGCGAGGGATCTAATCCTATGATGTGGAGTACGTAAGTGTTTGCCCTTGGACCTATGTAGTATGGGATGCATAGAATTCGAACAAGTATGCATCAGTGTCATCGTAGTGTAAATTTGCATTAGGCATTAAGTCATATCATACACTGACATGTTTAGGCTAATCACTTTTACACTTTATAGTGCATTCTAGTTTGTGTTTGCTAAAGTAAGAGAATCGCTGTTTTATAGCATTGCGTCAGTTGTATGCAACTGACGTGCCCGCAGTTTTCCAGTGTAGGGCTTGGATTGGCTAAAAGACATAAAAAAGAATTGATGCTAAAGATTATTTTCAGATTTAAGTTGTTGATGTTAAAGTTGTATATATCATGTTGTATTCATTTAAACTCCGTTGCGTTGATGTAAAGAACAATGTTGTATAATGATAAGTTTTAAATTCCTTGTAAAATTGTATGAATTTGAAGTAAAAGATCCTGATGTGCTACGAATTTGCTGAATTTGTATGAGTGAGGATTTGCTGAATATTTTGTTATTCGTCCTATTCAATTTTTGGCATATTGTTATCCCCAACTCAAAATATCCCCAAAAATTTGCATAGGGGTAATATTTTGTTATTCGTCCTATTCAAAATTTTGCATATTTTATAAACCCTATTTTATTTATTCATCCTTTCCTCCCTATTGGATCTAAACCCAAAACCATATAACTTCTCCTATTGAATTCCAACCCGAAATCCACAAACCCTCACTCTACCCTATAAATACTGTTCTAACCTAACCCTAATTATCAACCATAATTAATCACCCTCTCCTAATTACCCTGCTACTTCTTCCTTTTTTCCTCTGTTTCGTGCTCCCTGAACCAGTCCACCGCCTTCACCATCCCGAACAACCACAACTGCCACTATCCCCTGCTCTCGCCGTAGTCGCCACAATCCTCCACCCATCCTCATCTAGAGCCTTGTCCTCCCTCCGTCTTCTTCTTCATCTTCTCTATGTGGCGTCGGAACCCGTCGCCAGCCGCCATCACCTCATCGCTCATCCTCATTGACCTTCACCGCCCTCGTCTCCATCCTGCTCCTCCATCCTCGTCGCCCTCCAGCCTCGACACCACCCTCGACCTCGTCAGCCATCGCCACCCTTTTCTCCATTGACGTCGTCCTCCTTCTCCCTTATTTTGGCACCGAAATCCAATCGCCATCGCCTCCTCGACCACCTGCTGCTCCCACTCTAACCGCCATCGTGCCTCGCACCTTGTCGACTACCGCTGCACACCCGCCCTGTAATGCCTCGGATCCCCGTTTCCGGATATCCACGACATAACCAGAATCTTTGCCTTCAAATGCATCTCAACACAGTAAACAGCACGTAAATTTTAAAACTTTTTATTGCCAAATAAGTCATTAGATCATTAATTACAAATGTATATTGTTCCTGAACAAGGAATACAAATTACATTAACTCATTACAACTGATTACAAAATATTCAGACTTCTCTTGTGAAGTTATCGCTGTCTTCCAGAACGGTAGTCTGTTGATTACCGCAGGAACTCTACTAAGTGGTCAATCTGCTTTCCTGGAATGTGCCCCTCGACTTGAGTCTCCTGCTGCGCGACTCTGATAATTCTGCGCCCGTTCGAATGGTAGGTAAGTACACTGCTCCTCCACTTGGATGCCCGCGTTCCTGATTCCGGTTTCCAGCACCTAATTGAGTGGGCACGTCAGTAATTCTACTGACGCAATGCTGATATGAAACATCGATCTCCAACAAGCAGTCACAATCAGTCTTGATGAAAACAGAAAAGTGCATCATAATTTCGTAGTGTCATTGTATGCCATGACCTGAAGTCTGTACACAATGCACAAACAACTAATGCACTTAGTCTAATGTCAGCAAGACTCTGGATACGCATGCATCCCATACTACATACGTTTCAGACCAAGCCATTTTCTCCAGTTTTAGGGTTTTGAACCCTCGCCATGCAACATATTCTACTATTGTACTCAACCTGTTCCTGATAGATACAAGCGTGGTTGGTGAATCTGGCAATTATCACTGCTAAACACAGTGGCGTTTGCCACTAGTGCCCCAAACCTGTAACGCCCCGAATCCCAAATACACTGAATTCGAGATGTTCTACAGGATCTTTCCGCTTCTTTTAGTACAATTTTACAAGAAAATTTAAACTTTTCACGTTACATCAGAGTTTACATCAATATTACATTTTATATTGCACAGCGGAAGTAAAATTTTACAACAATGAAAACAAGTATGCAACAACATTGAGTAATCTTTAAGCATTTGTTCCTTTTTATTCTTTATCAAGCCATTTACCTGCATATAAGACTGTGGGTACGTCAGTTTATTCAACCGACGATCATTATACACGGCCATCCTCTCTATGCCAGAAATAGTATAACTTAATTTTCCATATTTATCAAACACAAACTTGTCACATTTCAAACTAGAGGGACTACCCTATTGATGTCGTATTGTGATTGTGCACTTAGTCCTTAAGGCAGTTATTTATGTTACATGAC
Source organism: Hemerocallis citrina (assembly GCA_017893485.1). Taxonomy (NCBI): domain Eukaryota; kingdom Viridiplantae; phylum Streptophyta; class Magnoliopsida; order Asparagales; family Asphodelaceae; genus Hemerocallis; species Hemerocallis citrina. The sequence continues at coordinate 166,656,808 of CM030359.1, forward strand.
ACTAATGCGCACTTGTTCGGATTCTATGCATCCCATACTACATAGGTCCGAGGGCAAGCCCTTATTCGTTCTTCATCTTGGTAGGGTTCAATCCCTCGTTATGACTTAATCTACTACTGTAACTACGGTAGTGTCTTAGATGTCCTATGATCTACGAGCCCATGTCCAGGCAGCCTGGAGGGGAATCCCACGCACTGACACGACGCATCGAGCAGGCAACCTATGGAGAATTCAGCCTCCGCCATGGAATAATGGCACCACCCATAGCCACTCGAACATCCCACAAGCATCGCCACCGGGACGATAATTCTGGAGTAGTGCCCACGCCATGTCTTGACGCATCAAGCAGCCAGCCTGTGGATCACTCTCATACCGCTAATCCGATGGCCCCCATACTCGTGTTTTTCTTCTACTTTCATCACGTCTCCACTATGTACTAATCCTTAGTTTTTATCGAAAATCATGAACAAAATCGAAGCTCTAGAGTTAGCCTCTCCACTAAACAGGACTTTTTCATTCATTTCGACATGACCAACCTTGGTCTTTCTTTTCAAATTCCATTTCATTTCCTTTCCAAATGCCGGGGGAGACTTAGCTACTCTTTTATTTCAATTTTCAATTCACAATTTCCAAATGAGCATTTCCAACTCATAAATTCCCATGTTGAGTTATCATACTCAAATGTATATTCTCTTTTCAATTCATGATTTCAAATTGTTCAAATAGTCCATAACTATACATGAATCTCATATACTTTATCAATTATCACTTCATATCAAAATTTCACATCACTAACAAATATTCACAATTCACATTTTCCACATTATCCTCAAGTGAGAATAAATTGCATTATGTCACACAATAAAATTTCTTTTTGCCAAATAATCTTCTAATCCTTCATTTCAATTTATTCTTGTAAGTTATAATTTTTCACAAAGTATATATCTAGAACCATAGTTCTATTTATGCCTTTTGTTCTCAAATCAAAGTGTATTTCCTGCAAATAATCCCCAAATCATTTTTATAAAGTCCCTTATATTTTTAGGAGAATAACCATATTTTTTTCACAATTTTTGGACACTTAAAACCCAAAAAAAAACAATTTTTCATTCTTGCCGAGAGCAAGAATCGAACCCAGCTCCCCTGAGTCACAGCCGAGAACACAAGCCAACAGACCGGTTTGTGCCAGCGATGTAAAGCATGGCTGAGAGCATTAAATGCTCTCGGCCCGCTGTTAACTTGTTTTTTAAAAAAAACAAACAAAATAATGCTTCCCACGGGAATCGAACCAGTCACCACAGAGAAGCCAACCATACTCTCTGACCACTTGAGCTACGTGCTCAGGTTGACACATTATAATTTCATATTCATTTAACCCGTGCTCTCTGTTATTTAGAACATTTTGATGTTCAACTAGTCCTAATTTCATTTGGTCTTCATAAAATTTACTGTATAACTCCAGATTGTTACTACTTCACATAATTTGCATATCAGTAAGAGAAAAATAATTTTTGTAATAATTAAAACGTATTTTCATACACTAATTCAAATAACACTACATTTCTTCTCTTTTTCGACATTTCTTCGCATTGTAGCATTCTAATTTTTTTTTTGTCAATAAATTTCGCATTAATTCTCTGACTTTAATCATTTATCTAACATACAACTCATATTTTAATTTATTCATGCCCATATTAACACAAAGAATCTATTTAACACATGAGAAGGGTATAATCAAGCTACTAACTTTGTGTGTAATTCTTGATGGTAAAAGAATGTATTTTCTATCAATCAATCCATGATTCTAATCAATTCACATACAACTCAAAAAATAGAACCACATATAAATTTGTATGTCCACATTTCAATCATTCAAGAAGTCATTTTTTCCAATTAAAGTGTGCTCTTCTTAATCATTTTCATGCTTCAATTTTTCTAATTAAACTAGCATGCAATCCTACTTTAGAAATAGGGAAAATTTTACCCACCTTGTATGGAGAGAAAAACACAATTAGCAACAAAAGTCCTTTGCAAACGAGTGCACCTCCTCCTTGACGCGCGCACACAAGCTCCAAAAGCACCAACACCGAAAGCTCCCTCCTTGAATAGCCGGACCTCTCCTTCTTCTTGGTGTTGCAAGAACAAGCCCACACACACTCAATCTTTTAACTCACAAACTACTACTAGATAATGCTATTTGACTATAGGTTTGGAAGAGAATATTAAGCACAAAATAACTAGCCATGGGGGGGGGGGGGGGTATTTATACTAAAAATCAAATAGAATGGAGGGCTAGGATCAATTGGTTGGTTGTAGGATGGAGGGCTAGGATGAAAGTAGGAGTTGCAATAACTACCCACATCTAAGCAACCACCACACCATGATCACCACTCAAAATTTGAGTTCCCTCCAAAAAGAAGCATTCCCGGCCATGAAGAAAGCATGCATTTTGCACGTGTACGTGTAGTGCACGTGCATGCAACTAGGCCCAAAATTGTACATTAAATTTTTGTATAAAATAAAATAGTCTTTTAAATTGTGATCTACATGACAAGTTGTGTAAAAATATAGTCCATGGGCTTTAGTTTATGGGCCAAAATAGTTATTTTAAAAATAAAATAAATAAATTACATTTTGGGCTTTAAGAAAAAGGCTTTTTAATCTAATTAAAATAGGGCTTTTGTACAAAATAATTAAAAGCACAAATTGAAATATCTTTACTCATCTTGATGAAAATATTAACCAAAATATTGCACGTGCACACTACGTGCAAAATAAATAATTTTTCATTAATTAAAAAATCAGGGTATTACAAAACCGGTATGGATCACACCAAATGCCATGACGATCTTACAGATACACAGCCGTATATCTATGGCGCCGAAGATCCATGGGACAGCAGCCCCATGGTCTGTTCGTGTCCACTCAACATAAGAACATGACAGCCTCGAAGGACTAAGCCCCTATCCGACAGGAAGCTCCCGTTCTTACCACAACACTTCAGGAATCAACAGTGCGAGATACGCATAGTAGCACGTATCCCTAACGACAGGAAAAGACAACCCTGATTATCACCACCTAGTGCTGGCTCTTAGAACGAGTCGGATTATAGGGAATCACCCCTAATACCAACTTGGTCTTCGAGCGAACTATAAGGAAAACCTAATCAAATGCAGTTTACTGAAAATACGTTTATCACTCAAATCATGCACGGTGTCACAATAATGTTGAGCCTGAATGGTCTTGTCAAAAAGCAAATAATCACGGTGAATCAACATTCACCGATTTCCAATATCTTCACAGGTCTTCGACCATATCCCCGGCCCGTGACTCTCAGCGAGTAGTCCATCGGCTTCCAAAAGACGCATGCAAATTTGTGAATGAAGGTAACATACACAACCACCAATACCCGACCATTGACAGACTTAGGCATCAACACAAGCTAGACGAGGCAGATAACCTAGCCTTATCAATCCCTAAACACCGGTGATCCAATCTCCATCGGTCGCCACCACCTCCGTCTTGAATCTCATCCAGTATTCCAGCCCGCGGTCAATCTTCTCTCGGTAAACAAACTGACGGTGCACATGAAGAATCACTATCTCTCGAGGTGGAATTAAATCAATCATAATACTTGCCGACTAGGTTGATAGTCCTAGGGTATCACAACTTAAACTAGCTCCAAGCTATATTAGCTACGAGCCACATACAACAGATCAACCATAAAGCTATTCTCCCAAATTACTCACGTGTCCACCATGAGTACTAAGCACAAAAATCTCATATAAGTCCCAAATGAACTGCTTAAAACATCTAAAAACTCAAATCACCTTACAGTCATAATTCCTGTAACGTGTAGAAAGTTCCATAATTGATGCTCACTCATCAGAATCCAAAAAAATTAGGTTTTCTAGAAGGGTAGGAAATTCTACTGCAATTCCATAGTTAACAACTCCTTCAATTTCCTTATAGAACTCTAGTTCCCCAATTTAACACACGTTTGAAGTCAATCAAGACACTAGGTTGCTGAACTTGTAACATCCATAACTTCCAAAATACAAATCACAATTGTATGATATTACCCATTATGGAAAGCTAAGACCATATACTACAAGTCTCTAGTTTGCCATTTCTTCAAATTCAACCGTCTGGAGGCTATACAATCCCTATATATTCTCAACTGTGCATTTCTTCATACACTTGCTGCATCTTGTCAACAACATAAAAACTTGTCTACTTGTCGGAATTACTTGATTTAGGATTATCCGAAAAGGTGGGAGTGTCTACTACAACTTAGTAGTTAGACACATCCACAGATTCATCCATTAAAGTCCTCAAAAACTTCAATCTCTATCAGCATACACACAGGAAATGAGTTTCCTTCTACGAAAACCAAATTCTTCAAGTAAGACTGGTTCTGCCCCTATCTAAAAAAAATCATAACTTTTGCTAAAAAAATTGGAATTGCATGATTTCAGATGTTTTAGAAAGCTATGACTCTCTACTACAAATCTCTAGTTGATCATTCTTCCAAATTCTTAACACATAATTTCAGATTTACACAAATTCACAGATTAGTTAACCTAAGCTAAAGCTGAACCTAGTCTACTTTAAAATTCAATAACAAATCAACCCTAAGTCCAAAACACATGAAATTTGAGATTCTGAAACTAAACACATACCATTCCATTGTGTCCAAAAATTGCATCTAGATTCATAATACACAGAGAGTTATGACCCTTCAAACATAGCATAAAAATTCTACTGCTTTTCAGACAGGGTCTTTTTCTCTATGCACAATTTATTTTTGAAACTTCATCAAATGTCTAAGAAATCTAAAATTTTAGAATCATGATCTAGACACATTCCAAAAGCTACAGTGAAAATTTCATGGCAAGATCATGTACCAAAAAGTATCTATGAATTAATGAACATCAATCTTGAAATAATCAAATTCAGCTTGTGATTTTCAGACCAGTTGCAAACCCATAATTTTTTGAGGTATCAAAAGATCTCAGAAAATTATGAAATTTGAAACTATAGTTGTAGACATATACAAGAGCATCTAGAAAAATTTTGAGCTTAAAATACCCTACCAATACTGAGTTATGATTTTTCAAAGAAACACCAAGTTTTCACTCAACAACAGTTTTTCAACCTGCTCTAGATTCAACAACAGTTATATATATATCATATGCAATTCAGTCAATGTTGAAAAACTAATATGCAATTCAGCAACAGTCCACACACATATATCATATGCAATTCAGCAACAGTCAAAATATACACACACACACACACACACACACACACACACACACACACACACACACACACACACACACACACACATATATATATATATATACATGTTTTACAAATAAAAATAATTATTTGTAGAATATAAGAATATATTTTATAAAAATACTATTTGTCCTAAAGATTTTCTCGTTAGAACAATTGGAACAATACACACAATTTAATTGAGAAGATATCTCGAATATACCTCATCGGGTTCAGAATAACTAATATATCTGAAATTTCTCAATTAAAATAAATTATTATTAGAAAAATACATAATTGCGAGCAATTCTCAACTGTGCACGGATTATGATGCAAAATACTTATATGCTATTTTGCGGGGTATTAAACGCCACGACTGCCGCCGTTGCTGTTCTTGGTGTTCGCTGTTGCTGTGGGAACTCTTCCTGTTTTATGATTGGGTGATCTTTGTTGTTTGCTGTGTTGGGAAGTTCGTCGTTTTTTGTTCTGCCATTCTTGCTGTTGCTGCTGTATGTCCGCTGTGTGTTGCTTTGCACGTGTGTTGGTTGTACAAGAGTTGCAAGTGCGCCGTCGGGATCCTAATCCCGTTATTCTATTATTTTCGGACTAATCATGTAAGGCAAGTCTTCTTGAACCCTATTATTGTTCGTGTTCACGAATTTTATTGATTCCTGCATGTGGCTCTTAATTCCAATTCATGTCTGTATTTGTTTTTGTTCAAGAGTTTATCACGAATTCATCGGCGAAACCAAGTGATAAATCTCTTTTCGTGCCTTTATCTTTGACTCGAACCGTAGTCCTTATTGCACATTGCATATGCACGTAATACATGAAAACAATTAGATCCATGCTATAGAACTGATTGATGACTAGAATGTTCCCGATTGAATATGATTTCATGAATTAATTTCCCTGATTGTAAAATGCCTCGTTAACCTTGAAATCGCATGTTAATAAATAATTGGAACTTCTGTTAATTAATTACCATGATATTGCATGCTTGTGTGATGAAATTATTATCAATTCAGGTTAATTTATTTTTTGGCCTGCTGTATGCCTCTTTTTGAATCAAACTTTTAAACCTGTTGCTGCAGTACTTTGAATGAACTTTGTGAACATGAATTGTAGCTCCATGAGGCTACTTTCCAGAACATTCGACAGAATTGAATTCCGATATATAATTTACTAGATATCTGATTTTTAGAACTGCTAGGTCTGGATTTCCAGATTCATAATTATATGTGTATCACCCCAATTTGTTAATAAAATGAACATTTCAATAGTAAAATTAAAATGTGAAATTAATTTGGCCGAGACTAAACATGCGTAGGAATCACCCTGAATTTTTTTGGAATTAATTGATAAGTTTCAGACCCGAAACATATATGTCAACATAATCCATCATCTGTTGCCAGAACATAAAATCTGTAAAGAATGAGAATTTAAACCTAGTTTCTGTGATTTTTATATGTCGTGTGTATATGCGCTGGAACCGGCAGAGAGTCTAGTTTCTAGAATCTCTGACGGATCCAGATTTGCCTTCCTGTAGAAGCGGGAATACCCGTTTTTGTAATATCCCGATCGGGTATTATATTTGTATTATTATTATTTTTTAAAATTAAAATTTTTTAATGGAAATTACTCGGTTTTCTAATAAAAATTTATTTGGATATATATACTAGTAAGTATATATATGTATTATATCAGTTTTGTGCACATGAACAAAATCTTGAAAAATGCATTTTTGAGAAAATGTCTGGAAAATTCCGGACAGATATTAAAAATTATTAATTTATTATTAATTTATTTTTATTTTCAGAATTGAAATATTTTTGGTGGATATCACCCGGTTTTGTTAATAAACATTATCTATACGTATATACTAGTCTGTATATATCTGTTTTGTATCAAATTGATACTGAAATCTTCCGAGCTAGTAATAAAATTATTTTTATTATTATTTCTAAATTAAAATATTTTTGGAAGAGATTATTCATTTTAACGAATAAAAATTATCTGTATAAACAGATATAGGTACGTACATGTACTGTATCGATTTTGTACGTTTGTAGGAAATCACATAGTATGTGATTTTGGGTAAATGTCTCTTATTTTTTATCCATCATGATCAAATAAAGGGTTAGGATTGGATTAGGGTGTTGACTGCAATTTAAATTTGCAATTGGATCTCAAATTGTTTTGGCCACAAAAAATGAGAACATGTGGCTCATTCTCCACCACAAACCCAACCCCCTTCCCCTCCATAGGCCGGTCATTTCCTCCAAAGGCAAGGAACCCTCTCTCATTTTGTGTTTTCTCCACCCCTTCTCATCTCTTTCTCCTTCTCTTTTACTTATTTTTGTTTAGAAAAAAATTGAGAAGAAAGGAAAAGAAAAAGAGATCAAAAATCAAATCAAACGAGGGGTTAGGGTTCATGGGTTCTCTCTTCATGGTGTGTTCTTGAGGAGCAAGAACAAGGAGGAAGGAGGAGACAGAGCAAGTTCTTCCTACAAACCGATTTGGGTGGGGGATTCTTAACTCATTTGTTTTGTTTTGGTTTATTTACTTATTGTTGTATGTTGTTACAAGAACTTGAACTAAACTCATGTGCATATTGTTGATGTATACTAGAATAAATGGCATAAAAAGATTGAGGGGTTAGAACTTAACAAGAACCCTAAAAACCCAATCTTGAAACTAGTATATAGCTTGAAGGGTTAGAATTAATTTGTTATGCTAAACGTGGAATCTTGAGCCCAGATTAGTTTTAGGGGTTCTCATATGTGTCCTTACCATGATTTGATTTTTTTAGAATTTTTGGGGTGAATTTGATGGGTGAAACAAACCATTTCCCCAAAACAGCGAGCATCAAAAGGAAAATGCTGTTTTGGAGGATTCAACTTGTATTCAAAGGGCTGTCTTTTGAGTTCCTTATGGAATTTGGAAAAGTGGTCAACTAGGAAGTTATAGTAGATGTTCTCACCTTTCCAAAATGGCCTATTTGGTTAGATTCCGATAAGTGGTACAAAAGTTATGACCGTTCCAAAACAGAGCAGTCAGCTTTTGGCAAAAAGCTCACTTTTTGATTACTTGATGTTTTGTACCCTCTTATTTACTGAATTTGAGAAAGTGTTCAACTAGAGAGTTGTAGTAGATGTTCTCAACTTTCCAAAATGACCGATTTGGTTAGATGATAAACGGAGCAAAAGTTATGAGCTTTACAAAATCACAGCAGCTGGCCCTTTGGCCGAAAGCTCGATGTTTGCATTGTTCGAAGTTTTTGCACCTCTTATTGATTGAATCTGAAAAAGTGTCCAACAAGAGAATTGTAGTAGAGTATCTCAACTTTTCAAAATTTTCTATTTGGTTAGATTCTGATAAGCGGGGCAAAATTTATGAACTTTACAAAATCTCAGCAGCTGGCCTTTTGGCTAAAAGCTCGTTGTTTGGATTGTTCGAAGTTTTTGCACCTCTTATTGATTGAATCTGAAAAAGTGTCCAACTAGAAAGTTGTAGTAGAGTCTCTCACCTTTCTAAAATATCCTATTTGGTTAGATTCCGATAAGCGGGGCAAAAGTTATGAGCTATACAAGCTGCTGGCCTTTTGGCTAAAAGCTCGTTGTTTGGATTGTTCGAAGTTTTTGCACCTCTTACTGATTGAATATGAAAAAGTGTTCAACTTCAGAGTTGTAGTAAAGTCTCTCACCTTTCCAAAATGCCCTAATTGGTTATATTCCGATAAGCGGAGTAGGAGTTACGACCTTTGCAAGTTTCAGCTCTGCTGTAGCTTTTGACTGTCTTTTGTTGTCTTTGTGTGTGACGGTGAATTGAATGCCATAAGGAATCTGAAAAAATCATCAACTAGAGAGTTGTAGTATATGTTCCCACCTTTCCAGAAAGTATAATTTGGTTAAATTCCGACAAGTAGAGCAAAAGTTACAAGTTTTAGAAGTTTCAGATTTTTGTTGAAATTTTGCAGTTTGGTTAACTTGTTGGTATGTTTGAGGGGCTGGAATTTGGAATTCCTTATGGAATCTGAGAAAGTGTTCAACTAGGAAGTTGTAGGAGATGTTCTCATCTTTTTAAAAAGTATAATTTTTTCAAATTTCGATGAGCGTAGTCTTGTTTACTCTAGGGTGTTAGAAGGCTTTTTATGTCGCTTTCGAGTTTTCATTGGTAGTATGTTTATATTAGAATGTTAGAAGATTCTTCTGTTGCTTCTAATTATAAAAGATCAAGTTTTTGTTAGTAAGCTTATACACGAAATTCTAGTTCATGTTAACTAGAGCTGTCGTGAATTGTTTGTAGTTTGAATCATGCATTTGATTATGAGTAACAAGTATTCCTTGTGCTCATAAGTCATGTAATAAGTATTGGTCCGTCTCATATGTAGCTCACCTAGCTCGTATGTAGTTGTTTGTTCATGCATAGCTCATTGGGCTCGTATGGAGTAATTATCTTAAATTGATAGGCGATGAGTGGATCCGAGAAGATCTTGTGAAGTCTAGGTTGAGTCTTGGTAGATTGTGTCAACAATTGTTACACTCTCTTGAAGAGGGACACATGCGGTGCTTTTCATGATAAGTTGAAAGCACAGTGACATGTCTCGCTTGTTTGAATCCTTTGGTGCCGTCTCATGGCAAGTTGAGAGTACGACTCTAGGTTGAAAGTACCTTGTAGCTCCTACGGCTCCATTTGATTGGTTAGGGTTAGTGGCATCGTTAGGGTAGTAACTATTACTTAACCATTTTTATTTATGAATTGCCGAAGGGTAAGAGTTGGTGTTAAGGGTGATACCTTATAATCCGACTTCTCCTATTGGCCGACACTAGGTGGTATTATTGGGATTTATTCCCCTGTTAAAGAGATACGAGCGGTGTTTTTTCATGACGAGTTGGGAGCACGGGATCCGTATCTTGATTATTAATTTCTGAACTGCCTTGATAAGAACGAGAGATTTTCCTAGGAAAATAGACCCTACAATTCTGTCATGTTCTATGCCTTCTCATGATGAGTTGAGGGCATAGAAGAAGGTTGGCTAGTATCTTGTGGTTCGTGTTGGCTTTTGAGCAAGGTCCGGTTCGCCGGGCAATAGTGGAAAATGAGGACACCACTATTGTACTGCAGTAGCAGAACTAGACCGTACCTGCAACCTCATAAGTCATGTAGTATTGTGTCAGGAACATGATGGGTAAAAAAGTAGAATTCATGACGTGGGTTCAAATCCCTATATATGAAGAAACAGCTTGATATGGGGCGTATGTAGTATGGGCTGCATACTGTTCCAGAGTCTCGCTTGCATTAGAATAAGAGCATCCTTGCATTAGTTAATTTTGCATTAGAGTCTAAGTCATAACATACACTGATACATCAATTATATATACACATTTCTCTTTTCATCAATCTGTTTGTTTAAAGTTGAGAATCGCTGCTAGTCATCAGTCTTAAAGCGTCAGTATATGTACTGACGTCCCCACTTTAATAGGTACTGGATTGCAAAGCAACAGGTACATGATTTAGGAGGACTCAAGGCAAGAGAAGCAAGTGTTGATTTATTTCAATTGTAATATATATTGTAATTTATTTATTGTTGAGAAGCATCCAAGTGAAAGTACCAAGTGTTATGTATTATTCATTGTACTCTGATGTAATTTTTGTTGAAAGTTTGTAAAACTTGGTCTTGTATGAAATTATTGTAACACTGATGCAATGTATTGTAGTTTTATAATATTCGGACTTGTAATACATTTGTGTTGAATAAAAAGTTTTAAATTTTTCTGTTTTTCTGTGTATTGTGGCTAATTGAAGGAAAAGATTTCTGGCTTAAGTCACGGTTTCCCAGTGTATGAAAATCGGGGCGTTACAGAGTGGTATCAGAGCTGACTTCAATTTACAATCCAACATAGTAGGAAAATTAAACTTGGATGCCTTATAGGAGTCGAGTTTTTAGCTAGTTGTAGACAATTATAATTCATATTGTTGTTTCTTTCAACTTATGTTTTATAATTTCTCTATATCTGGGTTAATACCCATGTTTATTGCTTACTACCAGATGTCTCGCGGAACCAGGAGTGGTAGGAACGACCCGATTGAGGGCGAGGGTAGTGGAGGCACTGGCACAGGTCTGGATATAGGGGCAAAATTCGCCCGTATGTACCAGGCATTCGGAGACCTGACAGAGGCAAGCCGAAACAATGTGCAATAACAAGGAGCACTCGCAGGTAACCGGGGAGTAGCAGCTATCGACCCTGTCCAGATGGTTGAATCTTTTCGAAGGATGAGGCCACCTATTTTTGAGGGCTAGGCAGACTCGAGAGCAGCTGACGACTGGATTCGTCAAGTAGAGACAGTGTTTGAGGTTATGCTGACACCGGATGACAGTAAGGTCAGATTGGCTAGCATTCTACTAGAGAAAGATGCCGGAGTCTGGTGGCAGTCGGTGAAGAGGGGCATGGGTGAAGGACCCATTACCTGGGAAGACTTCTTAGGGGAGTTCAGGCAGCACTACTTTCCTTTGGATGTGCAAGAAGATAAGGCCATGGAGTTCTTCAACATGAAATAGGAAAGCCTGACGGTTCGTAAGTACGAGACCAAGTTCACGCATCTGTCCCGATATGCTCCAGAGATGGTAGAAGATGAAGTCAAGAAGGCCAAGAGATTCGAACAAGGGCTCAGACCTGCACTCAGAACCAGGATGGTACCTTTGTGCATTCGGAGGTTCAAGAAGTTAGTTAGGTTTGGCTCTAGCCAGGTTAACCTAATGATATGCGCACCACGTTGATCACATGAACATGTAATAACCAACATAATCTGTGTACTAATCTTTTTTTAAATCATTTTTGGTCCCTTCATTTTTGGTTCCTTCATTTTTTATTGTCTTTTGTCCCTTCCATTCTTTGATTCCTTATTGTGTATAGTTTTATTCTTTTCGTAACCATGTTCTTTTGATTCTGGTGTTATTCCTTTTCCTTTTGCACAATTATTCATGCATATATCCTGCTTGCATCTCATTCACATTCTTTGATCATCTTTTAGGTGTTATCTTAGTTTTTTCTCTTCCTGCTCATGTTCTGTTTGACTCTGGTGCTAGCCACTCCTTTGTTTCTTCCCAGCATCGTTTGGCAAGCGACGCTATGCCCGTAGCTTGGGACATTACCACAGGTGGAGATGTCATTGTCTGTTTTAGGGTGTGCAAACAATGTCCTTTGCTAATAGGTGATGTGGATTTCGTGGCTGATCTGATTGTGATCCCCAATTCTGGCTTTGATGTTATTCTGGGGATGGACTGGTTGGGTTTTTCTCATACCGTGATTGATTGCCAAGAGAATAAGGTGACTTTCGGGCTTCTTGGACACCAAGAGTTCGAGTTTCATGTGGGTGAGACACCGCTTGGGCGTGTCAAGAGCTCGATGAACCCTAAGGCTGCTACACTTGAGTCTTTGGTTGTGTTTGGCCTAGATTTTTTTGGGCTTTAAAGCTACTTCAGAAGGAGAAGCCAGAAATTAGAGCTTTGAAATTAAAAGCTGAAGCTGTTTGGAAAGTCTTTTTTTTTAAAACTTCAAAGCTACTTTTAAGCTAGAAGTTGTTTGGCATACAATATCAATTGTAAGCTATTTTTTTACTCAATTTAAGCTTTTGATTTTATTTAAGAGTAAAATATAAGTTATCAAATTACAAAAAAATATTTATATTACTAATAAAGATATTTAAAGCCCAAAAAAGGCTATCGACGGCCAAAAAAGGAGAGGCAGAGGCGCGACAACATTCGACGGCAAAGAAAGGAGAGGGAGGCGGTGGGGCGGCGAGGGGCGGCGTTCGGCGGTGGTTGTTCGACGAGGAAGGGGAAGGGGGAAAAAAAATTGTGTTATGAGGTTTTGAAGGAGAAGCCAGAAGTTGCTCTGGAGGGCTTCTATCAAAGCTCCTTTTCTTCACTAAAATTAAGCTACTTCTCCTTCTATAGAGCTTTTCAAAGGTTGCGTTTGGCCAAGCTTCTCCTTTTAAAGGAGAAGAGAAGATAATTTTAAGCTGGGCCAAACACAATCTTTGTGCACTGATGGGGATGTTGAACCCTTGGTTGTGCGGGACTTCCTTACTGTCTTTCCTAAGAAATTGCCCGGATTACAGCCAGACCGAGAAGTGGAGTTCGGTATTGATGTTCAGTCGGGTACGATGCCTGTCTCGAAGAGTCCGTACCGCATAGCACCAGTTGAATTGGCAGAAACTAAAGGAGCAAGTTCAGGAGTTGTTGGATAAGGGTTTTATCAGGCCGAGTGTTTTTCCTTGGGGAGCTTTAGTTCTGTTCGTCAACAAGAAGGATGGCAGTCTCCGACTCTGCATTGAATATCGAGAGTTGAACAATGTCACTGTGAAGAATCGGTACCCATTGCTGAGGATTGACGATCTATTTGACCAACTGGGGGGTGCTTCTTTTTTCTCAAAGTTGGATCTCCATTTTGGTTATTATCAAGTGAAGGTGAAGTCAGAGGATGAGAAGACGGCGTCCCGGACAAGGTATGGGCATTACGAGTTCTTAGTGATGCCATTCGGAGTTACCAATGCACCAGCAGTGTTCATGAGTCTGATGAACCGGTTGTTCTCGCCATTTTTGGATCAGTTTGTCGTGGTCTTCATTTTCGACATCTTGGTGTATTCTCTGAACCGGGAAGATCATGCTAAGCATTTGAGGGTTGTTCTGCAGACTTTGAGGGAGAACCGGCTGTATGGGAAGCTCAGCAAGTGTGAGTCTTGGCTGGACTGGGTTGCTTTTCTAGGTCATATTATTTTCGGTGATGGTGTTTCTGTGGATCCGTCGAAGATCTATGAGGTCAAGGATTGGCCGGTTCCGAAGTCAGCATCTGAAGTGTGAAGCTTTCTTGGATTTGCAGGGTATTACCAGAAGTTCGTTCGGGATTTCTGGAAGATAGCTGGACCCCTGACCAATTTGACGAACAAGGAGCAAAATTTTATTTGGGATGAGGCTTGTAATGAAGCTTTTGTGGAGTTGAAGTGTCAGTTGACGTCAGCGCCTGTACTGACTATAACCGACAATTCGGGCAGTTTTGTGATCCACTGTGATGCTTCGGGTAGAGGTCTGGGAGCAGTGCTGATGCAATGAGGCAGGGTTGTCGCCTATGCATCTAGGCAGTCGAGTCCTCATAAGAAGAACTATCCCACACATGATCTGGAGCTTGCAGCCGTAATTTTTGCCTTGAAGTTATGGAGGCATTATCTGCGTGGGGTTAGAGTGGAGATTTTCACAGTTCACAAGAGCCTCAAGTATGTGTTCATACAGAAGGAGTTGAACATGAGGCAAAGAAGATGGTTGGAGCTGATGGCATATTATGACATCAATTTGCAGTATCACCCGGGCAAAGTGAACATGGTACCTGATGCTTTGAGTAGAAGACCTGTTGCTATGTTCCTTACCAAGCAGAAGGAATTAGTGGAGGATATGAGAAGGCTGGAGTTGGATGTGATACTTCCTGGATTAGCACAACAATGCAAGATGTTGCACTTGCAGTTTTCTTTGGTAGAGCAGATCAAGGAAGCCCAAGTGGGAGATCAGTAGTTGCAGAACTTTCGAAGCGAAGTGGAAGCAGGTTTGAGAACTTATTTAATCATTCATTCAGATGGGTCTCTTCGTTTGGTTCTAGGTTGTGTGTACCTAGAGGCGAAGTCACGCAGAAGCTACTTGAAGAAACTCCTCGGTCTCCCTATTTTATCCATCTAGGAGGTACTAAGATGTACAAGGATCTGAAGCACCATTTTTGGTGGCATGGTATGAAAAGAGTTGTGGCAAGGTTTGTGGCGCAGTGTTTGATTTGTTAGAAAATGAAGGCAGAGCATCAGAGGACCACAGGACTGTTGCAATCTCTTCCAATCCCAGAGTGGAAATGGGAGAACATGACTATGGATTTTGTGACAGCTTTGCCGAGGAGTCCCAAGGGTCATAATGCTATATGGGTGATAGTAGACCGGTTGACGAAGTGTGCCCATTTCATTCCCTTCCGAGTGGGTCGGTCCACTGAGAGTTTGACTAGAAGTACATTCAGGAGGTTGTGAGACTGCATGGAGTTCCTGTCAGCATCGTATCGAATAGAAATACGAGATTCAGATCTCAGTTTTGGGAGAGTCTGCAGAAGAGCTTGGGTACTAAGTTGAGCTACAGTACAATGTTCCATCCACAGACAGATGGACAGTCAGAAAGGATAATTTATCCCTAAAGACATGTTGAGATCATGCGTTCTTCAGTTTGGAGGTTCATGGGAAGATCATCTGCACTTAGCTAAGTTCTCATACAACATCAGTTATCAGGCGAGTCTCAAGGCAGCACCATTTGAGGCTTTGTATGGTCACAAGTGTAGATCGCCGGTCTGTTGGGATGACATCGGCGAGAGGAAACTTTTGGAGCCTGTGTTGATCACGAAGAAAGTTTATGCCATGGCTCAGATTAGGAAGCATTTGCAGGCTGCCCAGGATAGGCAGAGGAAGTGGGCAAATATTCATTGAAGGCTTTTGGAGTTCGAAGCGGGGGACCATGTGTTCATCAAAGTGTCACCATGGAGAGGCATCATCCGCTTTGGTGATGGGGACAAGTTGAGTCCCCGATTTATTCGGTCGTTCGATGTTGTGGAGCGAGTGGGCAAGGTGGCCTACATGCTTGCTCTACCCTCGGCACTATTTGGAGTCCATGATGTATTCCATGTTTCCCAGCTCAAGAAGTACATTAGGGACGATAGTCATGTGACTACTCAGAATTGTCCTGTGAGGCCGTACTTGTCTACAAGATTCAACCAGTATCTATCGTAGACTGACGGGAGAAGGTGTTGAAGAATAGAGTCATCAAACAGGTTAGAGTTTCTTGGAATCGTCACTCGTCGGGTGAGTCAATTTGGGAATTGGAGGAGGAGATCCGGGAGAAGTTCCCTCATCTTTTCGAGTAGCTTCCTTTTGTTTTCTTTTCTCTTCAGGGTTACCCTATGTGCCACTTGTATGAATTTCGAGGATGAAATTCTTCTTGTAAGGTGGGTAGGATTTGTAACCCCTGTTTTCAGTTATTGTATTTTTCTTGGTATTACTATTTATTGTTTTCTTCATCGTCTCTTCCGAACCCTTCTAATTTGATTATCTAATAATACAATTTTGTATTTGGTTTCAACTCAATTTTTTGTCTCCCAATCTATTTAATTTTTCTGCTGAAAATCTGTTATTCGTCCTATTCAAAATTTTGCATATTAATATGCCCAATTAATCTATTTATAAACCCTATTTTATTTATTCATCCGTTTCCTCCTATTGGATCTAAACCCAAAACCCTACAACTTATTCTGTTGGATTCCAACCCACAAACCCTCACTCTACCCTATAAATACTGTTCTAACTTAACCCTAATTATCAACCCTAATTAATCACCCTCTCCTAATTACCCCGCCGCTTCTTCATTTTTTCCTCTGTTTCGTGCTCCCCGACCCATCCACTGCCTTCACCATCCCGAGCTACCACAACCGCTATCATCCCTTGCTCTTGCCGTAGTTTCCGCAATCCTCACTCATCCTCATCCAGTGCCTCGTCCTCCTTCCGTCTTCTTCTTCATCTTCTCTGTGTGGCATCGGAACCCATCGCCCGCCGCCATCACTTCATCTCTCATCCTCGTCGACCTTCACCGGCCTTGTCTCCATCCCGCTCCTCCATCCTCGTCGCCCTCCAGCCTCGACACCACCCTCGACCTCGTCATCCATCGCCACCATTGTTGATTCTTGGTTTTGATGATTACAACACAATGAAAAGTTGTTGTGCTACATCATATATATTGCAGGTTTTATTACACAAAGACAAAGTATTCAAACAAAGCTCTCAAAGCAAGTTGATCAAGAAAAGCTACAAACAAAGCTCTCAAAGCAAATTGATCAAGAAAGCTACAGGGTTGCAAGCTTCAAAGACAAAGACAAAGGCTAAAGCTCCATCTCAAGACTCAAGACTCAAGACAAGACCTATGCTTCAATATGTTATATTACATGTCTTGTAAAACAATTGTAATTTTCCTTTTTTGAGTCATAGATTGATGCAACAGCCTTGTCACACACACACACACACACACTCACACATCTTTAAAATTGAGTGTTTTTCAAAAGATTAAAGGTTGAAACAATTTGAATTAGATTAGCTATTGAGTACCAGTCGACTGTCTTATGGCACCAGTCGACTGTACCAGTACGAAACTGTCTAAACTCTTTCAAACTCTGGCCAGTCGACTCACATGGCAACCCAGTCGACTGTTCAAGTTGTTTCACTAGTTTACTGATTTTAAAACTTGTTTTTCAAAATCAGAATTTTTATTTCCGTTGGTTGACAGTTGGTACAACTGTTTCTCAACGTCTAGTGATTCTAACTCTATAAATAGAGTGTAGAAATCACTTGGTAAAAAGTTACTTTTCTTTTCCAAGCATTTGATAAAAAAAAGTTTAAGGTTTTTTGCTTTCAAAAGAACAAGCATTCAAAACTAGCACTCCAAATCTTCTAAGTCTTGGTTCTCTGATTTTCAGTACAATATAACATTGAATTCGTTTTGGACTGAATTCAGAAGTTGACCGATTAGCCACGTACAAAAATCACAATCACAAAACAAGGCTATAGGTTGATTGTAACATTTACTGTTTTCTTTTCACTCTCGGTTGTGAGAGTGGTCCTCTCGATTGGAGAGTAGGGCTCTAGGTTGTAGAGTCAGGTTTTCACTCTTGGTGGAAGAGTGGGTTTGTTCTCTCTAGTGGTGAGAGAAGTCTACGGGTTGGACAAGGTTGTTGTCTAAACGCCGTAGAGTATTCTTGTAATTTTTTCAAGAATAATGGAAAATCTCAAGTGGGTTGCTTGGGGACTAGATGTAGGTCGGGAGGACCGAACTAGGATCCATCGTGTGTACTCTGTGGTTGTATTTCTCTGAACTTGCATTTTCTTATTTGCTTTTTAATTACTCTGTGAAACTTGTCTTGACAGTCGACTACTTCCCTTATTTAAGTCGACTGGTATAATATACTCTTCAAAAACTTTTCTGGCAAGTTGACTGGTTTCTGCTATAAGTCGACTGATCAGACTTGTCTAAAATACTTTTCTGTTCTGACGCCTCAGTCGACTTCTTTCTCTTTTCAAGTCGACTGAACAGAAGAAAAAGTTCAATTTTGTTTTTATTTTTTATACAACACTATTCACCCCCCTATAGTGTTTCTTGCCTTGCCTACAGGATCCAACACTTGGTATCAGAGCCTGGTTGAGTGCAATGACAACTACCTCCAATGCAAACCAATACCATGAAGGCCAATCCACACAAAGGCCACCCCTCTTCGATGGAACCAATTACAACTATTGGAAGTGTAGAATGAAGATCTACCTTCAGTCCATCAACTATGAGATATGGAACATGACGGAGAAAGAGTACACCGCTCCTACCATTCTATATACACAATGGAACGATGACATGAAGAGCCAAACAATGAACAATGCAAAGGCGATGAATGCACTATTTTTTGCTCTTACAAAGGAGGAGTTCAACCGTGTGTCCAATGCAACAAATGCACATCAAATTTGGCACATACTCGTGGTAACTCATGAAGGAACAAATAAAGTAAAAGAATCTAAAATATCTGTTCTTATTCACAGGTTTGAGATGTTCTGCATGAAGGAAAACGAGAATATGTCTGAGATGATTACAAGGTTCACGGACATTACAAATTCACTTGTGGCGCTTGGAAAGACGTACACTCAAGCCGAAATGGTAAGGAAGGTTCTTCGTGCACTAACCCCCGAATAGGAGAAGAAGACCACCACCATAGAAGAGGCCAACGATTTAACACAACTTTCTCTTGAGAATCTTGTGGGAAATCTTATGGCGTATGAGGTACAACTTGAAGAACGTAAGAAGGATCTAGAACCTCAACAATCAAAGAAGAAGACACTAGCATTCTAAGCCATGTCGGACTCCGAAGATGAAGAAGAAGATGAGGAAGAGATAGCCATGTTCACGAGAAAGTTCAAAAAGTTCTTAAGGAAAAGTAGTTCAATTCAAAATCTAAAGATACTAAGAATTACCCACTTGTTTCAGGTGTAACAAAACAGGTCATATGAAGAAGGATTGTCCACTTGAGAATGCCAATTCTAAAGGAAAGGCTTCCAACTTCAAGAAAGAAAAGTACATAAAGAACAAGTTCATGAAGAACAAAAAGGCATACCAAGCAACTTGGGATGATAGCGACTCTTCATCGGAAGAAGAAAATAAAGAGACAAACGAGGTTGCTAACGTTTGCTTTATGTCATCTCAAAATCAAGTAAGTGATAATTATGATTCTAATGATTTACTTGATGCTTTCAACGAGATTTTTCTCGAGTTTAAGAAAGAAAAAATTAGAGTTAAGAACTTGGAGAAAGTAAATCAAACACTTTCCCAAGAGAATCTTGACCTTGATAAAGAAGTGAAATCTTTAAATTCTCGTCTTTCTAGTTTAGATATAGATTTTGTGTCTCTAAAGAAAAATTATGAACAGATATCCAAGAATGTATCTAAATTTAACAAAGGAAAGGAGAATTTAAAATATGTTCTCCAAAATCAAGTGCAATCCAATAAAAGGTTTGGACTTGGTTTTCAAAAGACTCATGAAAAACCTCATGTCTCTAAGAACACTAGTATAAATAAATCTGTATCTATTTCTAGTGTTAAGAATAAACTGTATGAGTTTTTTGAAAAGCCTAAAACTGTAAGTTTTAATGATAAAGATAAATCTATAGTTCAGGCCAGTCGACTGAACCCAAGTATCAGTCGCCTGTCCAGGGGTTCTGAGTTTCATTCAACGAAACGAAAACCTCAAATAAGTCGACCTACTCTACCTCCCAGTCGACTGGATTTAAGTAACGGTCGACTGAAAGGTTCGATAAAGTCGACTTGACAGAGCAAAAATATATGGGTTCCAGTCAATCTGAGTCCGAAAGATAGAATTACTTACATTAATTCATACATTCTTTCTGTATGTAGTTCTGTTAATTATATTTCTGCTTTTGGTGGAAAATCAAACTCTCTTTGGGTTTGGTTTCCCATAAACTAATCTCTTTTGGACATAATAAAAAGGGTACCATATTCACACTGAAAATTTTATAGGTACCTAAAAGAGATCGGTGGATACTTGACAACGAATGCTCAAAGCACATGACTGGTCATACCAGCCTTTTATCTTTCATACAAAAATTGATGGAGGAACAGTCACATTCGGTGACAACAACAAAGGAAAAGTGATGGGAATAAGCATGGTCGGTAAGCACACTAACCCTTCAGTAGAAGATGTTTTTCTAGTTAGTGGACTTAAGCATAACTTGTTAAGTATTAACCAATTATGTGATAAGGGTTATAAAATCGTGTTTGAAAAAGATGCATGCTTAATATATAACTCTACCATGCAAAATATAATTTTTCAAGGATGTAGGAAGAATAACATTTATGAATTGTGTTTAAAGTCATATGATTTTTCGAATGATTTCTGCTCAGTAGCTTCTAATAATGATTCTTGGTTATGGCATAAGCGATTTGGCCATGTGAATATGAAAACTCTTGCTAAATTGTCTAAGTACAACCTAGTTAAAGGGCTACCAAGACTATCTTATAAAAAGGATAAGTTATGTGATGCATGTCAACTAGGTAAACAAATTAGATCTACTTTTAAAACAAAAAAAATAATTTCTACTGGTAGGCCTCTCAAATTAATCCACATGGATTTATTTGGCCCTACTAGAGTTGCTTCTTTAAATAGAAGTAGGTATGTATTTGTTTTAGTAGATGATTTTTCACGATTCACTTGGACTTTCTTTTTAAAACACAAGAATGATGCTTTTGTTGAATTTGCTAATTTTTGTAAACGAATTCAAAATCAAAAGTCTCTAACCATAGTCACTATTAGAAGTGATCATAGTGGAGAATTTGAGAATGAAACGTTTGCAGAATATTGCAACAAGAATGGTATAACTCATTCATTTGCATTTCCTAGAGCTTCACCACAAAATGGAGTGGTAGAAAGAAAGAATAGGACTTTGTAAGAATGTGCATGTACCATGCTTGTTGAAAGCAATTTACCTAAGTATTTTTAGGCTGAAGCCGTTGCTACATCTTGTTATGTTTTAAATAGAATATTGATTAAGCCTAAACTTAAGAAAACATGTTATGAACTATTTTTTGATAGAATTCCTAAAGTATCTTACTTCAAAATATTTGGATGTAAGTGTTTTATTCTGAACACTAAAGATAATCTAGATAAGTTTGATCCTAAATCTAATGAGGGTATCTTTATAGGATAATCAAATAGGAGTAAGGCATATAGGATCTTCAACAAGTCAACATTGACTATTGAAGAATCCATGCATGTTGCATTTGATGAATCTCTACCTTCATCAACATTAATTGAAGATGATGAAATTGATTCATCACCTTTAAATAAAGTTATTACATCTTTAGAGCAAACTACTCTTGCGGATAGGTCGACTTATAAGGAAGTAAACATCAAACATCAAATTCTGAAACAGAAAATATCAAATTTAGTTCCACGATCCCAAAACAGCAAATATCAAACAAAGATAATCAATTCGTATTTTATTTTGAAATAGCAAATAGAAAATAAGGAAAAGTCATTAGGAGCAAACTACTCTTGCATTATCTTTTGTTGTTTCAGAATTTGATGTTTGCTGTTTTGGGATCGGCTGTTGCCTATGTTGCTGGTTGGATCACTGTTTGCTATTGTGCTGTTGTTGCGTGTTGGAATTCTTGTTGTGTGTTGCTGGTGCGTGTTTGCACGTACTCTTGCGGGTTCGTGCGTTGTACGTAGCTTGCACGTGTCACCGTCGGGATTCTCATCTCGTTATTCTCTTCATATTCGAATTAACCGTCTATCAGGCAAGTCACCGTCTCTTTCTTGAATCGTTCATTGTGTTTGTATTCAAGAATGTTTATTGAAATTCTCGCAAGTAGATCTCACCGTATTCATCGTATATTGTTATTGTCTTGCTCCTCGTTGGGAATGTAGAGGATTTACATGAGCTAATCCCCTTATTCTTGACTTCGTGCCGATATTTGACTCTAAAGATCGTGTCTTTCATACATTTCATGTAGATCTTTTGATGTTAGGAATTATTCATGCATGTCATTCCACCGATAAACTATTGTAGAGTTGAATTTTATGTTGCTATTGATTGAACCATTGATTTGATGTATTGTTTGGCATTAGATTGATACATGGTTGTGTTTCTTCGCTGTGATTTCCATGTCATCATGCTTATCATGTTAATCTTAGATAATCGACTAATTGAATTGATAACTATAACCCTATATCACTTTTATACCATGAAATATGTTAATCCAAAATTTTTACTGCCTGTCTGAAATTGGTATGATCTTTTTGACCCATCTATTGACACTGAACCATGAACATTTGTAAAAATGAAATATAGCTCTATGTTTCTAGTTTCCAGACCACAAAAAATTATTGAATTCCGACTTATATTGCATGAGATATGATTATTTTAATGCTGCAGTCGTTTATTTCTAGAATTTCCTGATTCATGACTATACCATGTTAAACTGATTAAATAGGTGAACTAATGATCAAATATTGCCATGATAAATTCCAGATTGATAGTTAACATGTTTAGGGCCATGATAATTATTTTTACTCATTTTTAAAGTGATTATTTACTGATTTTATAACTGTAACTAATTGACATCGATAACCATCCAGAATCAGTAATCTGTAAAGAATCCTGTAAGTAACCTAGCTACTGTTATCGGAACTGTGACTTTAAATATGCATTGGAACCGGGAGGAAGTCTACTTTCTGAAGCTTCCTACCGATCCACATTTGCTATTCTGTAGTAGCGAGAAATCTGATTTTGGTAAAGCAACCTACTACTGTCCAAAATTGAGTTTCCATGTTTGATAATATAATCGAATCTATATTGTTGTTTTTGATGCATTGAATTATTTGAATTGCATTGCATGATCTTAGTGTTTTATTGTCATCGTTCTAGTGTTCCCTATTGATCGTCTTATCGTTTTCCCATTGATATTATTGTCCATGTTGTTCCGTATTGGTATAGTAATATTGCCAACCGTTATTGCACATTGAATAAATAAAAAATTGTTAATCAAGCCGGGGTTAAGGGTTGACTTGAATAATTGATGATATAAAAACTGTACTCGGGAGAGGGGGCCATGTTTACCCAAAATATTGTATCGTTTTAGTGTTTATCGATTGATAGTTGGATTACTGACCACAGTATCCTAATTCATCGTGTATCGTTTCAGTGTTATCGTGTAATGAAGTTGCTATCCTTTTAGTGTTATATCATACTGAATACATGATGTATAGAATCTACCACCTTAGTCTAAACGAAAGTGTTTGTATGCATTGAACCTGTGGTATGGGACGCAGTAGTACGTGTATTAGTTAGGACTAAATTGAATAACAGACTTAAGATTGTCATCGCATCATCATTACATATTATCATCGTTATTGAACATTGTTATCGTTATTGTTTACCGTTATGTTATCGTTTGTTGTTATTGTTATTGACCATCGTTATTGCATATGGCATTGTTATCGTTTTGCCTCTATTCATTGCTATCGATCCTATTGTTTTATTGAATTCATTGTTATACCGTTATTGCCATTGTTTCACTACTTTCCTCTACTTTCCGTCAATGACTTGCTCTAAGGACATATTATTGTCTCTTTTTAGATGAAGAACTTACAGGTAATCAAGGAGAATTGCCTGATGGATTGATAGAACAACACCGGTGAAGGAATTGATAGCATCGTCGCCTATTTATTTATTGTTTTTGTTATGGAGACCTAAATCATTGAATGTTGTTATTTTTATTGTATTGTGGGCATTTGACCCAGAATTGTTACTTTTTCTAGATTTGGTTATCTTATTGCTATTTCATGTTTCAATTCGTTTTGTTATTCATGTGATTATTCTTATATGCATGCATGGTTGTATTGCTTTCTTATTTATATTGTTGAGTTGAATCAGTAACAGCTTATGAATGATGCAAGTCATTTGCTGGGCCAATGTCACGCACTTGTGTACTGTATTTTTGGGAATCGGGCGTGGCAGATTTGCTTTGAGATTCGCACTTGAGAGGACGATGGAGGCTTCGCCAATGGAATGGAAGCGAAGGTTTAAGAAAATGGTTTTAGGGATTTGGAGTTAGCAGCTTAAAAATCCTAGAGGGAGAGAGAGAAATTGGAGCTTTCTTTTTTGGGGAATAGATGGAGCAAACTGATCTGAATAGGGGAGAGAGAGAGAGAGAGAGAGAGAGAGAGAGAGAGAGAGAGAGAGAGAGAGAGAGTTAAATAAATAAAGGAGTTAATTTTTTTTTTTTTTTGGGGGGGGGGGGGGGGAGAGTTAAATAAATAAAGGAGTTATTTTTTTTTGGGGGGGGGGGGGGGGGGGGGGGAGGGGGGGGGAGTGGTGGGATTTGAATTTGAGTTTTGGGCGGGGGGATGTCTTTTAGGAGCTTAGATCTGGACCATTGATTTCGTTACTATTGAAGGATAACCACTTGATAGCTTTTCTTTGTGTCACACACACACACACACACACACACACACACACACACACAAATTTAGATTTCAGATTTCAAGTTTGTGAATTTTTGGATTTTTCAGTTTTTTAATTATTTTTTTGATTGCTCATGCTGAAAATTTCACTGAGTTTCATGATTTATTTCAAATGCAGTAGAAAATTTAAATAGATATTCATTTGGGTAAATTTCAATCTCTAAAATTTTATTGAAAGTAGCAAATATCTCCTCAAAAGTTATTTTTCATCATTTTACACCCTCAAAATTCTAAGAAGTTGGATTTTACACTCCTATTTATAATTATTCAGACATGGACTTTTATTTACAGCTAATTGTTGTCGTACTATTCAAACTTGAGCTACATGAACTCCATGATGGAAGTTTCAGATTCATGCATCCGAAATGCTGGAAAGTAAATGTATCCCGTATTATACATGAATATTATTATAGTGTACATCTCAGAAAGCATATTAACATTTGATAGTAGAATACTTTGAGAACACCAAAGTTAATTGTCAAATATTTTTCATCATTCATATATTGAGCAAGTTATTCATCAGAACTAAACAACAGTATTTATCTGGCTTCTCACTACTTCCTGCAATGGATAACATCACTATATTTGGTCATGCAAGTTTCCTTTTTTTGTATGACATCTACAACTCTTTTATATTAGATCAATTAATTATTTCTTTTATATTCCTGATATTATAATGCTTACTTTCATATGTTGCATTGTTTCGAAGACGTGTCGTAGGGACGTGTCGTAGGCACGTGTCCACGAGAAAACCTAGTGTGTGTGTGTGTGTGTGTGTGTGTGTGTGTGTGTGTGTGTGTGTGTGTGTGTGTATATATATATATATATATATATATATATATATATATATATATATATATATATATATAGTTCCCTTTTGTTGTGCACTAGCCTCCATATGCACTCGACCTTCACGCCTTCGTATCGATGATCAGAACCATTCATATTGATCTATAGGTCTAAATTAGTCTAAATATGAAAAATCAAGTCATTTGAAATTCATTTGTCCATCCATTGTAGTGTTACAAAATTGTATGGTTGAATATCGTTTATTTTATGGTTGTGCATCCATTAAAGTGTTACACTCTCTACTCTCATTCTTCAAACATACATTCGACACTCATATGGTATTTATGTATTTGTTTAATTTTTAGAATTAGCATTATTCTCATCTCTTTCTCTTTATTAGATTGTAGTAGTAAATATATTACTAGTTCATTACTCTCATTTTGTGTTTTGTTGTACTCCTCCTTATTTTTTAAAGATTTTTTTAAACATACACTAGTTAATCTCTTAATTGTTGGTGTTTTATTGAACTCTCTCATCTTGTTTTTTAGATTTTGTTTAATAACATACACTAGTTCATATTTATTTTGTAGATTTGTTTAGTTACCTTTACTTATTTTTGTAGATTTTTTTTTAGAACATACACTAGTTCATAATTTGATTATATATATATATTTAAAATTCTCTCCTCATTTCAAGATTTTGTTCTCTCCATACATACATACACTAGTTATTAATTAGATGACATCTAACCGATCACGCGGTACACATAGTAGTCAAGAATCAAAACTCATCCCATCACATTCCTTCCATTCCATTAATTCCACAAATAGATAGTGAAGAAACATTTGTTAATTTTGATAGTATTCCCGATTTTCATGATATTCCACACACAAATGGAAGATGTAGTAGTAGAAAACATACAATCACAAGACACGGAACAAGCCCCTTCTCAATCATGTAAAACAAGAGGACCCACTTCCAAAGTACACAAATATTTCACTTTTGTCCCACCACAAAATGATAAAAATGTAGGACTTAAAATTTGTCAGAAGTGTCAAACACCACATAAGTTTAAAATAGGATCGGGAATGGGTACACTTAAACGTCACTTAGAAAAATGTCAACCCGAATTTTCTAAAGACACTCCCACACAACAAAAAATACACCCAAGGACCGGTCAAGTAGATAATCATAGCTACGATCACGATATCGTTCGTAAGGAAATTGCTAAATTAGTAATTAAGGATGAATTACTTTATTCATTTGCCGAAAATAGGAATGTAGAGACTTTTAACCAAACCGCATTAAACATCCATTATAAAAAAATTGCTAGGAATGTTGTTAAGGATGATTGTAAATTAGTATATAATGAGGCTAAGGATATGTTAGTTGCAACACTAACATCACTAAATACTACAGTTTCTTTGATATCGGATCGTTGGGTATGAGTTAACGGCGTACCAATGATGGGTGTAACATGTCAGTGGATAGATTCCGATTGGTTATTCCAAAAAAGGATTATGTCATTCGGATTTATTAGGTACCCACATAAGGTTGAAGTAATTGTGACACAAAATGGAAGCATATAATAATTTCGGTATTTGTCACGCCCCGCTTCCCAAAAACACGGAATACGAGCGCGTGACGAAGCCCAGCGAATAGTTTTAACATCATCCATAAGCTGTAGGATCGACTCAGCATCACAACAAGAATATAACAAGTATACACAACCACGCATGCATGAATAATTTATTAAGCAACAGAAAACAATTGAAACAAATAATAATATCCAAATAGTTTTCAAGTCTGGATCAAAAGATAAAACTCAGGAATATAAGCCCGTTACAAGTTTTAAGTAACAAGAAATAAATAACTCAAAGGAAATAAATAATTTAAGCATGTCCTTTATCCATTTGAAGCCTAAAATCTCTGCTCACCAATTCCAGCAGGCAACACGTCTCCAAAGACTATTTAATAATTATAAAAAGGAGAAAATAGAGAAAACAAGATAAATGCCCTTAGTACAGGTTAGGGCCACAAATAGTGAAAGCAAGTACAAGCAACATGGAACAAAATTTGGAAGCAAGAATGTAATATGGATGCAACAAGTAGTGGGGATTCAAGAAACTAGCTAGCAAGAAAGACAACTCAAGTGACCAGGTTGGGTAACAAATACTAATAGTAGATCAAGTGGCTAGTGAACATGTAATGGTATCATGCATCAAGTGACAAGTATCAATTACAAGTGTCAAGTAACGAGTCTCAAGTCTAGTGTCAAGTTGTCAAGTACAAGTACCAAGTCTCATGTATCATGTAGTCAAGTGTCGAGTAAGCATGTATCAAGTTCAAGTTTCATATATCAAGTCTTGTGGTTATTACTATCTAGGTAGCACTCCATGCATCCATACTTTTACTATATGGTTGCTACAGTCAATACAATTTCGTTTATGTCTAGTAATAGAGTTTATAGGGCGGTGTACTTAGGTATCAAGTATCAAGCAAGTGATGCTCATGAATCGGGTAATCATATAACTAGTTCATGTGTCAAGTCATAACAAGACAAGTCATGAATCATATATATACTAGTTCATGGATCAATAATATACTAGTCCATGAATCAATTTATAATATACTAGTTCATGAGACATGTATCAAGTGGGAAACATGGACCCCCTTCCGAGTACACTTACCTATATTGTCTACCACTATGGTCTTTCCTTAACCCCGGCTTATTATTTATTATTATCATCAAGTAAGCATGAAAGTGCACGAAACAAGTCAAGTAAACATAATCATGTAAATGGAACAAGTCTAGGCTAGGTAGGGTACATGTTCGAGGGTCAAAATAAATCAAAGTATCAAGAACAACGAAAATCTCAAATCTGGACAACATGAGGTTGCTGCACCAAAACTGTGATTCCCGTTGCTACAAGATAGCAAATATAGATCCGTCAGAAGGTCTAGAAACTAGACTCATGTCCAGTTCCAACGCATATAATTAAGGCATATAAGAGTTGTGGTAATATATGTCCAAACAGCAAACTATACGGTATTCGTGTTCAGCCAGAATTTGTGAATCTGAGTTTATACATGTGAAACAAGGTTGAAACATTACAAATTAATTTTGAGAAAATTAGAGAATGTTCTTTAGGGTGTCCAGCAACAGCATGCAAAATTTCAAGTCAATTACTTACTGGTAGCATAGTTAAAATAATTGCAAACTAAAAAGGTGCAGCAGTTTTTTTGTGAATCTGCGATTACCGACACAGCAGCAGTAAAACTGCGATATCTCCTAGACCATAACTCGAATTCAAAAACTCTGGAAGTTATTGACAACTAGACATTTAGGGCTACATTTCATGTTCAGGGTTCAAGTTCAGATTTTGATTTTAAAGGGGTCGAAACAGCAAGTAAAGTCCAGAACAGCAACAAGTGTGAATGTCTTTCATATATAGGTTGCATGATAATTGGTTATTATGAGTCTAGATTAATGTGTGATACAAATACGGATGTAGTGGTTATCAAATCATCAAGTAACATCTATTTCTCAACTCAAAGGAATGCAAGATCATCACATACATGATACAACACACATCTACAATTCTAGGATTTCTTAGTTTCATGTGTTCAAGTGACTAGGAGATAAAATGAGTCCAAGTAGCTTGTATAATATATAAACGAAGGGTTGTAACTATTGAGATCATGGGATTGATGATGAATAATTCAAGATCAACAAATGATGAGACAATGAGTCACAACTACAACCTATTTGCAGTATTTTCAATTAAACACTTGTACTAGAACAAAAATTTGTACAAGAAGAATACTTGCCTTAAGGGAGTAGTCGACGAATCCGATGAAGGAATAACGGGATGGGTCCCGAGCGACGAACTCAAAACACGGATCATGATCGCAACCACGAACACAAGCACGGATCTCGATGATCAAGAGGATGATCAAGATGAAGATCAAGCGAAACCAACAGCCGAGATCGAACATAAAATATATAAGAATTAGAAGAGTGCCAAAAGAGTAAATATACCATGATTGATAATTGATGAATAAGAACAAAAAATGGATCAAATGTTTAACTCACCAAGCAGAAGACGAACGAGACGATCAAGGGCCAAGATCAAGTGTGATCGGTCGATCGGACGGCTGAGATCGAAGATCAAGATCAAGATCAAGATCGCGATGATCAAAAGAATTCCGACGGTCGAGATCGAGATCTTGATGATGATGGAGATGATGGAGATGATGATCGCGATTGTACAGCCAAGATCTAGGAGATCAAGATCAAGATCACCAAGGCGATCGGACGATCCAGATCAGAAGCTAATGATCATGATGATCAAATGATCGGATGGTCCAGATCAGATCCATCAGATCATGATGATCAAGATGATCAAAGAATCCGAAAACCAGGATCAAGAGATCAAGATCTGATCGAATGGACGGCCCACAATAGACACGTTCAAAAGCCCATGATTAACCACAACGGTCCTCCGGCTGTGCTGCGGTCGGCAACTGGAGGGAACCTCAGTGATGGGAGGTCACTGCCGAGGGCACGACGAGGCTGTCGGCAGTGAGGAGAGTGCAGGGCGGTGCTGGTGCGACGAGAGGTCATGACAGGGAGGGCGCGCAGGGAGACTGAGGGCTGACGTTGGGCTGCTGTGCTAGCGTCGCACAGGAGGAGGTAGGCACAGAGGAGCTGCGAGCTATCGTGGATGCAGGGTGCTGGTGCTAAGGGAGGAGTCGGGGTGGTCTGGCTGCTGTCGGCGATGCACTTGCGCGGTGCGGTAGGGCACGACACAGGAGGGAGGGGGAGAGAGCAGGAGAGACGAGGGAGAAGGGAAGGAGAGGGCAGTGGTATGCAAGGGGATGAAGGAGAGGTGAAGAGGCGGCTGTATATGGGTAAATACGAATAGAACAGGTTTAGGTAAAAGAGTATATATATGGGGATGGGTCAGGGTAGAGTAGGTTAACGGGTATAGGTTGTACAAGGGTAAACGGGTATGGGTTGGGGGCTTATTGGGTTTGGGTTTAGTTAGGGTAATTGGGTAGTGGATATTGGGTTTTGGGGTTTTAATCGGTAAAATCCAATAGGGTTTTAAAAACTAATAGAAAAATAATTAACCAATAAAAATGTAGGTTTACATAACAAAATATTTTTTTTATACAACAATATGGAAATAATTTGAAACAACTACATAGAAATAGATGTTTAATAACCACTCAAAATTTATAACAATAATAACAATAATACTAATGATAATAAAAAAAAATAAGATTTGCATTACAATATAAAATCATAGAAAATAGTTACAATAAAATTTTTGATCGAAAAATAGGTTTTTAATGGAAGATCCAATAATACATTTTGACAAAAGAATTTGAAAACCGAAAAAATAATTTGCGAAAATTTTAAATATAGAAAAATACACAAAAAATATGTTTTTGGGAAAACAGGGGTTACAGTATTTATGATAAGGTTATTGTTATTGGTTTTTGATAACACCTCTAATAATACTAAGTCAATTACTAGTTTGAAAATTACTTTAAATCATATAGAGCCCGATATTTTTCATGTTATGTGTGCTTATTATATTTTAAATATTTGTGTACAAGACACACTAAAATATGGACACGTTGAAATTAATGCAATGAGAGATTGTGTTTATTTTATTACTTTGAGTGGTCCAATATATCATGCTTTTCATAATTGGTGTCGACTTAAAAGTATTGTATTTAAACGTTTTCCTAAAGATGTTAGACATCGTTGAAATTCTACATATAATATATTAGGTGTTGTTCTTCATTATCAAACTCATTTGAAAGAATTTTGTGTTGCAATGGGTATGCAAGATTGTACATTAGATGATGATTTTTGGGCTTTTGCCGATAGTTTGTATAAATTTTTTGAACCTTTTAGTGATGATAATTTAAATTTTTGAAAACATATTCATCTACATCTAATGGTATTTTACATGCAATTATCACTTGATGACAACAATTAAAGATTTGGTAAGCGACCCTCATATTGGAACAATGGTTTATGCCGCTTATTTAAAATTTTTAAAATATTTTCATCTAATTCCAATGTTATATTGTGTTGCTAGAGTAATGAATCTAATAATTAAATTAGAAGGCATAAAAAATTTAATTGAGATTTTTTATTCATATGCTCCACATGAAGAAATACAAGATTTTGATTATGTTTTTTTACTACACAATTTAAGCATGTTTTGAATAATTTATATGATAGTTACAATAGGCTTTTTTTCATCTAGTACTACACAAACACATAATGTTAGTTCTTCTTCTTCTTTATCAAAGAAAAATGGTCTTGCAACTAGTAGTGTTTTAAATCTTATTAAATAAAAAAAACCAAGAACTAATTCACTAAATGAGTTGAATTGGTATAATGCACAACCTCTCATTGATGATATAGTTGATGTGTTAACTTTTTTGAAAAACAATGAAAATATTTTTCCTATTCTTTCTCGTATGGATGGCGATTTGGTAACAACACCGGTGTCAACTTTTGCATCGGAAAGTGTTTTTCTTTTGGTGGCAGGATAATGAGCCCAAACATGAATCGCTTGACATCGAAGAATTTGGAGATGTTTGTATGCTCCAAAGATTAGATGAAAGCGGAAGAGAGGACCCAAAATTTACTACAAGAAGCACAAAACGGCTCAACAAGTAGCGATGATTGAAGATCTACTAGAAGTTCACTACGAATCATGTATTGTAAATAATTGAGAAATTTAAGGGGATGAGTTCTATATTTAGGTTAAGTAGAAGTGCATGATAGTAGTCTAATGCCCTCTCTTCAATCTAAATAGAGACAATCTCGGTCTCTAAATAC
Source organism: Hemerocallis citrina (assembly GCA_017893485.1). Lineage (NCBI taxonomy): Eukaryota > Viridiplantae > Streptophyta > Magnoliopsida > Asparagales > Asphodelaceae > Hemerocallis > Hemerocallis citrina. The sequence goes on from CM030359.1 coordinate 166,689,397, forward strand.
AAATATTCCCCTTATATTGTAATTTGATAATATTTGTATGAAATGTTACTTATTAATTGATTAAATTTAAAATTTTGTACTTCATTAAAACAATTTAATTTTTATGAATTTCTCTTTAATCTATATGTTCTTACAATTGCTGTCTTAATTAACCTCCTCCCTTTAACTTTGTACTCATAATAATAATAATAATAATAATAATAATAATAATAATAATAATAATGATAATAATAATAATAATAATAATAATAATAATAATAATAATAACAGTAGTAATAATAATAATAATAATAATAATAATAATAATTAGTAAAAAAAAACGACTCAAAAACTTGCGAACCCGCGAACTCGCACCAGCCCGGCTCGGCTCCCGACCAAGGGGCCGGGTCCAGGTCTGGGCCCCCTACCCTTCCCCTGGCCTGGCCCGGTCAGCTTTTCCCCTTGAACCGGCCCGGCCCGACCGCGGGTTTTCGACACGGCCCGGCCCGGTCGAACCGGATGCCACCCTACTCGATCTCACTCTCACTTGGATCACTCTCACTCTTTCACTCTATTGTTCATCTCTCTTTCTCTTTTCTTCTTTCCCCGAAACCCAACATTGTCCGATGAAATCTGAGCTCTAAAGCCCTGTCAACACCTCTCCTACTCCTCCTCGCTCTCGCTCTCACTCTCACTCTCCCTTGGTTCACTCTCACTCTCCGCTATTTCTCTCTCTTCTGAAACCCAGCACCCACAAAACCCCTCCTGCTCTTCCTCTCAAAATTTGTGTATTGTTTTGGTTGTTATTATTGTTATTGTTGTTGTGATGATTGAATGAGATAGGGGATGTGAATGTATTGTTGTTGTTATTGTTTTATTGTTGTCATATGAAGATTGAATGATGAAAAAATGTGGATGGATGAGAATGTGGATGGATGAAGTTAAGTTCTTGAAAAAGATGTATGTTGCTGTTATCTTTGTATGCCGCTGAATGCAGCTGTGTGTTTGTATTTTTTTAGTTGGGACTCAACATAACCCACTATTGACTATACCAGACTAAGTTCACTTAACCGTTATCACCAATAGCGGGTTATATTGAAAATTTCAAACAGATACTTGTTTTTTAAAATCATATTTGAACAATTTCATCTTCAACTTAACCCGTTATCACCAATAACGGGTTAAGGTTGTTCAAATAAATATATTATCTCTTACAACGAGTTAAGTTGAAGAATTCCAATTTAGAACTTGATTTTCTCCCTCCCAAGTCCAATCCTAAACCTTATCCTAAACCTAACAGTAACCCTACCGCTAACCCTTGCATCTTAACTTTAACGAACACAACTTCGATGTAATCCTCTCTGAATTTAATTTTAACGAACATAACTTATCTTTAACCCTCACAACTCATATTAGTCCTCCAACCCTAACATGTTAACTTATCTTTAAACGTCATAACTTCTCAGTTATCCTTTCTATCTCTCTATAACACTCTTTTCACTGTTAACCCGTTGTAACCAAACTCAGGTTATTGTTGATTTTGATTATTATTATTATTAACTCTATAAATATAATTTCTCTATTACTTTTAAAAAAATAATTATTGAAAATATTTTTTTCATTATTTTAATTTTTTAATATATTTTTAATACTTTAAAAAAAATTAATTTGCATTTTAATTGATTTTTTAAATTTAATTTTTTTAAAACTCTCCTAACTTCGCAGTTGAACTCTTCATCTCTCTTCACTGCTAACTTAACCCATTTTAACCAAACTCGAGAAGATTGACTTTGAATATTCTTATTGCTCTTATTATTATTGAGCAATCTTCCATTGCAAACGCCTTTGTGTGCAAACGTTCTTATTATTAACTCTATAAATATAATTTCCCTCTAACCCGCTATTGAATAAACATTTTTTCAATTCGTCTTTTTCGTTATTTAAAAATTTTAACTTTTAAAAGTATTTTAATTTTTAAAATTTTAAATTTTAAATTTTTAAATTTTTTTTAATTTTTTTCTAATTACTGTTATTTTTGTTTATTTTTTATTTTTTAAAATAAAACCTCATTAAAATATTTTTTATTTTTAATTCCTTTTTAAATTTATTAAATTTATTTATTTATTCATTTGAAGAATGAGAAGAGGAAAAAAGTTAATTAATTTTTTTAAAAAATAAAATTTGTTAAATTATAGATAAGGGACTGAACATCCCATAACTTTTGGGATTAGTTACTGCCATGATTCTTTCTCTTTTCCAACAAAAGTTGGCAGAAGATAATAAAAAAATGAGAACAAGGCGTACAATAGAACTTGACTAATCATGTATTCCTTAAATGTCATGGTCGAACTTTGTTCATATTTTTTAAAAATCATGTAATGAGAAAAAAGTTGAAACATGACTCTCTAACCCTAACCCTCAAACCCTAACTCTAACTGTCACGCTTCGCTTCCCAAAAATACGGAACACAAGCGCGTGACATTGGCCCAGTGAATGACTTGCTTCATCCATAAGTTGTTATTGTTCAACTCAACAATATAACAAGATTGATACAACCACGCTGGAATAAAAGAACAATCACATGAATAACAATACTTGGAATAAAACATGAAATAACCAAATACAATAATCCAATGTCTGGAAACAAAATAACAATCTCCGGGTCAAAAGCCCATAATACAATGTTAATAAAACTCAATACAAGAAGTCCAATAAAATAATGATTAATCTAGAAAGCAATAAATACTCAAAAAGACTTTTCTCTAAGTCCTGCAGGTAACTCTCCTTAATCACCTGTGAATACCTCATCTAAAAAGAGAAGAAAAATTGTCCTAAGAGCAAGTCATGGACAGCAAGCAGGGAAAGCAATGAAAAATAGAAATACGGTATAACAATGAATTCAATAAAACAATAAGCATCAATAACAATGGACGATTGCAATAATCAATATCAATGGTAACAATGCGATGGGTATAACAATAAACGATATTTCAATTTTCGATGTCAATATTCAATGGTCGATGTTGTAACACCCCGGATCTGGCTCGCCGAAATTTGTGGCACTCACTAGAACCTTTGCCTTCAAATGCATCTCAACACAGTAAATAACACGGAAAATCAAAAACTTTCATTGCCATCAGAGTTATTACATCATTAGTTACACACATTATTTTGTCATTGAACAAGGAATACAAATTACATTAGCTTATTACAACTCATTAAAAATTATCAGACTCCTCTTGTGAAGTTAACAGCTGTCTTCCGGATTAGTAATTGACTGGTCACTGCCGAACCTCCACTGGGTGGTCGATCTACTTCCCTGGGACTTGCCCCTCGGCTTGAGCCTTCTGCCGCGTGACTCCGATAATTCTGCACCTGCTCGAATGGTAGGTAAGTATGCCGTTCCTTCTTTTGGATGTCGCGTTCCTGATTTTGGTTTCCAGTACCTAATTAAGTAGGCACGTCAGTAATTCTACTGACGCAATGCTGATAAGAAAACGTGATCTCCAACTAGCATACCCACAAACCATCATGAATGGAAAAGGAAATGTGCATCCTAATTTCCTAGTGTTCGTGTATGCCATGACCAGAAGTCTAATGCATAATACAGAGTACAGAACGGATGCACTTATTCTAATGTCAACAAGACTCTTGATACGCATGCATCCCATATTACATACGTTCGAGATCAAGCCGTTTCCTCCAGTTTCAGGTTTTCGAACCCTCGCCATGCAATGCATTCTACTACTGTACACTTCCTGTTCTTGATAAGTACAACATGATTGAGGAGGTTATAAAATTCGGGGAGCCACCACTTTTTTCACTAATAATTATTGCATCAGACCTCTCTCAAAAGTCGTGACGAACTTACAGATACACCGCAGCATACCCATAGCGCTGAAGATCCACCTTGGTCTGTTCGTGTCCGCCAACATAGAATGAGGGAATATCCCGTTCTTATCAAGGTACCTCAGGAATTAACAGAGCGAGATACGGATCCAGTGTCTTACCATTGAAAAGACACAACCCATATCACTTTAACAGAAAGAGACAACCCTGGTTATCACCGCCTAGTGCTGGCTTTTAGAACGAGTCGGATTATAGGGAATCACCCTTAACACTAGTTCGGTCTTCAAGCGAACAGTAAAGGAAACTTAATTAAATACAGTTACTGAAAACACATTATTACTCAAATCATGCATGGTGTCATATCAAACAAATGTTTGAGCCTGACTGGTCTGTCAAAAGCAAATAATCACGAGAATCACATTCACCGATTCCTAATACCTTCACCGGTCTTCGACCATAGCCCCGGCCCGTAACTCTCAACGAGTAGTCCATTGGCGCCCAAAAGATGCAAAAAAGTTGTGAATGAAGGTAAACATACGCAAACACCAATACCTGACCATTGACAGACTCAGGCATCAAGACACCAAATCACAATCGACTATAGCTACTCTCTCAACTCACTCATGTGTCCACTATGAGTACTAAGCACAAGAATCTTTTCTAAGTTCCAAAGAAGTGCTCAAAACATTTTAGAACTCAATAGGTTACAATCACCACACTGCGGTATGTAGAGATTTCCTTATCAGTCTTCCAATTAAAAGCAGTTCAAGATAAAGCAGTTGCTGCGAATCAGGCTACACTTATCAGAATTCAACAAAATCAAGTTTTCTGGAAGGGTAGGAGACTCTAATGCAATCCCCTAGTTGAAACTTCCCTCAAATTCCTTATAGAACTCAAGTCCTCTGAGTTAATGCATGCTTGAAGTCGATCGAGACAGCAGGTTGCTAAACTTGTAGCCTTCATAACATCCAATATACAATTCAAAATTTCATGATATTACCCATTCTGGAAACCTAAGAGTCTAGGCTACAACTTCCCAGTTGACCATTGCATCAGATTCATCCATCTAATTTCTCTAGAAGGTCACTCAAGCATCAGCCCGTGTACTCCCCTTACACTGGCTGCACCTTGCCGATGGCTTAAAAACCTACTCGCTCATCGGAAAGGCACAAATCTAGGTTCTATGGAAAGGTAGGAGTGTCTAGTACAACTTCCTAGTTGAACACATCATCAAATTCATCCACTAAGGTCCTCAAAAACTCAAATCTCTACCAGGTTCATACACAAGGAAGATTGATTCATTTAACAAACAGGGCCTCGACTAAGACTGGATCTGCCCCAGTCTTAGGAAAATCACAACTTTCAAACCATAAACTGGAATTACATAATTCCAGATTTTTTGGAAAACTATGACTCTAATACAAATCTCTAGTTGGTCATTCTTCCAAATTCTTAACACATACTTCCAGAATTACACATATTCTCAGATCATGCGATCTGAACTAGAAACTGAACACAGTCTAGTCTAAATTCAATGTAAAATCAACCCTATGTCCAAAGCTTATAAAATTTGAGATTCTGAAACTAAAAATACACCATTCCATTGTGTTCAACAATTGCATCTAGATTCATCTTGCACAGAGAGTTATGACCCTTCAAACATAGCACAAGGGTCTCTACCACTTCACACTATTCATTTTTGAAACTTGATCAAATGCTATCTAAAAATTCTAATATTTGAGAATCAAGATGTAGACACATACTAAAATCTAGTGCAAAATTTTAATTGCAATATCATGCACACACAAGTAGTTATGACTAGATGAGCTTCTGTCTCAAAACAGACACAGTTTATGTCTTTTAGACCAGTTGCAACATACAAATTCTTTAATGTACCAAACGATCTCAGAAAATTATGAAATTTGAAACTATGCTTGTAGACACATACAAGAACATTCAGAAAAACTTTCAATTTAAAATACCCTACCAATACGGAGTTATGATTTTTGAAAGACATGACAAACACAAACAACAACTCTTTCAGCTGCTCTCTGTCCAAAATTTAAGGGGGTATTTGACCTACCAAAAGGACTTCAAATATTATGAAAAAATTTATGTGAGCTCTAGATCCATAGAACAATAAGTCCCCAAATTTTTGGTCCAAAAGTCCAAGCCGTTTGTAAGCTAGAAATTCCCAATCTCACATACTCATACATGTTCTTTAAACAAAAGAATCATGAAAAAGTTGTTTTACCATACAAACTTGTTTTCTTAGCACATCACATACTCATACATGGTAACAAAACTTCATAGCTACTACTACATATCAATTTCACACACAAAAGTAAACACTAAGTTTTAGAGTTTAGAGAATCACCCACTTTGTTTCAAAAAGACTCCTTGTAAGCTTGCTCCTTTCCTTTGCTCCTTTCTCTTGTAGAAGGTTTGGCCAACTCCTCCTACACTTCTTATTCTCCACTATAACTTCTTTCTACTACTATCCAAAAAGACTTCACCTTTCTTTCCTTCTCTTCTTTCTCTCCTTTTTTTTGAAACAAGATGAGATAAGAAAAGATGAAAAAGGGATGAGAAGTGAAAGGAGTGGGGGATTTTATAGGAAATGAAGGAGCTAGGATTTTGGGGGAATGGAATGGGCCGGCCAAAATGGTATAGGGTGAGGATTAGGGGGAAGTGAGGTAGTGGAGATGGATGGATGAGATGGTGCCAACATATCAACTAGAAGCTTCTTGAATCCTTTGGAAATTTCATGAAGAAGTCTTCATGGTGGATTTCCAACCATTAGATATTCATCAAGATTTGGTCCAAGGGTTCCATTATGATGAAGGTTAGCTTTAATCTAGGTCACCATACACTAACCCTAACCCTTGAGCACAAGTGAAATCAATATTCAGTTTAGTTTAAAATAATTAATAATAAATAATTTAAAATTTATAAAAATATATGCTTTATAAAAATTATTATTTTCTCCCGAAAATTGTCTTGTTAAAACAATCAGGGCAAATCTATAGTTTAATTGAGAAGACATCTCGAATTTATCTCATCTGTTTCAGAATAGCTCATATATCTGAAATTTCTCAATTAAAACTGATAATTATTAGAAAAATATGTAATCGTGTGCAACTCTTGACTGTGCATGGATTACTATGCAAAAATAGCTATATTCTATTTTGCGGGGTATTACATTACTCCCTCCTTAGAATTGTTTTGTCCTCCGAACGATGCTAGTAGAGAGGAAAACAAACACGATCACCAATGGTTCATGAGATGTTTCCCTGAACCATCTCCAGTTTCTCGAGTGATATTCTTGACAAGCTGGTCTCCTATCAAGTAGAATTGTTGCTCTTCAGTCTTCTGGGTGGATCCATCAAGATTTTGATGCTGACATTCTTTTCCTTCTGTACTAGAGTAGATAATAGCCGCATTATTTGCTCGTCTTCGTCCACATGTGATGCTGATTCACTCCTTGATTACGACTTCTACTGGTTGGTGACCACTCCCTCCTTAGAAAAGGACGAAGTCACAATTGCTGCTTCGGCCTTTTAGCTGCTTTTTTGATGATTTTGTCGAATGTGTGGCTTGGTCATCCCATGTCTGGGTGAGATTTCCTCCTTGGCGTGCTCCTGGCGGCTGCTTTATCATAAGTTGATCTTGGAGAACTCGGCCGCCTCTTGGAAAATGATTGAATTGGTCGTCGACAGATCCTTTCTCGAGCCTAGTCTTGATTGGTTCCTGGCGATGGCGTCTGGTTTCTGCTGATTTCCACTAGTGCCTCCCTTGGTTACTGCGAATTCTAGTCTTGATGTTGAGTCATCGGTGCGGCTTTGTTGTTCTTCCTCAACTCCTACTACAAATCCTCATTGTTGTTTGGTTGCAGACTTGTTAGACTAATATCGAGTTACAGACCTTCTCCTTGACGTCTGGCTGCAGGTTATTTGCTGAATAGTTGGTTGCTAACATCCAGTTGCATCACAATTATAAGGAAAAGTCATTCATCCAGGAAGTAGTACATCGAAAGGTTTTCCAAAATATAATATCATTCATAGTTGAGTTGAACATTCATAATACAAAGTGGATTACATCTTTCTTCAATTTCCAAAACATTTCAAAATATAGTTGGTCCACATAACATTAAACCCTTTTAATGATATTTTGTTACTTGTTCACCGGGCATCCTTCTTGTAGTCGTGGGCATGTTGACTTGATGTGTCCGAGTTTTCCACAGTTCTTGGCTAAAATTTCTGGGTAGTTTGACTTGAAATGTCCGACTTTTCTGCATTTGTAATAGCTCTTGGCTGTAAGTGCTTCCTTGGGGTGTTTTCCTTTAGAATTTTTGGTAATTTTCTCAGTTGTTCTTGGCTTGATGTTTTTCTAGAGACCCTAACAACGATCCTGTAAGCGTGTCATATCAGATTGAAGTTGCTCTCGTTCTTCTTTTAGGCGTGCAATCTGTGCTTGGTAAGTGTTGATATGCTGTTTGGCCTGACAGATCGCCTTGTCCCTGCGCTTCTTCATCTTCCTCATTCTCAGATATAAGATGGTTGTCATCTGCTGTTCCGCAGTTGAGTCTAGAGATGGTGGAGGTGAGTCTTCATCATTTTCAGTCTGCTGTGGAACTTCCCTTATTTCTTCCTCCACTGCCATTGGTCCATTTGTAGGCATTGGTTCATCTGCTGCTACTGACACATTACTGATGAAGATATCTTCGAACACCATTCTGCAAAACATAACGAGTTTAGTTCTGATTAGAGAGGAATCACAGATATATATCGATTACTCGAACTATCTGAACATAATCCTGCTTCTAACTGGCATTTTAAGTTTCAATTTCCAACTGTGTTAGACTGCAATTTGAAGTCAGCTCTGATACCACTTTGTAACGCCCCAGATCCGGCTCCCCGGAAATCCGTGGCACTCACCAGAATCTTTGCCTTCAAATGCATCTCAACACAGTAAATAACACGGAAAATTAAAAACTTTCATTGCCATCAGAGTTATTACATCATTAGTTACACACATTATCTTGTCATTGAACAAGGAATACAAATTACATTAGCTTATTACAACTCACTATGAATAATCAGACTCCTCTTGTGAAGTTAACTGCTGTTTTCCGCATTGGTAATTGACTGGTCACTGCCGAACCTCCACTGGGTGGTCGATCTACTTTCTCGGGATTTGCCCCTCGGCTTAAGTCTTCTGTCGCGTGACTCCGATAATTCTGCACCTGCTCGAATGGTAGGTAAGTACGCCATTCCTTCTTTTGGATGCCGCGTTCCTGATTTCGATTTCTAGCACCTAATTAAGTGGGCATGTCAGTAATTCTACGGACGTAATGCTGATAAGAAAAAAGCAATCTCCAACTAGCATACCCACAAACCATCATCAATGGAAAAAGAAACGTGCATCCTAATTTCCTAGTGTTCGTGTATACCATGACCTGAAGTCTAATGCATAATACAGAGTACAGAATGGATGCACTTATTCTAATGTCAGCAAGACTCTGGATATGTTTGCATCCCATACTACATACATTCCAGATCATGTCGTTTCCTCTAGTTTCAGGGTTTCGAACCCTCGCCATGCAATGCATTATACTATTGTACACTTCCTGTTCCTGATAAGTACAATTTGATTGAAGAGGTTATAAAATTCGGGGAGCTACCACATTTTTCACGAATAAATGTTGCATCGGACCTCACTCAAAAGCCATGAAGAACTTACAGATACACCGTAGCATTCCCATAGCGCTGAAGATCCACCATGGTCCGTCCGTGTCCACCGACATAGAACAAGGGAACATCCCTTTCTTATCAAGGTACCTCAGGAATTAACAGAGCGAGATATGGCTCCAGTGTCTTACCATTGAAAAGACACAGCCCATATCCCTTTGACAGGAAGAGACAACCCTGGTTATCACCACCTAGTGTTGGCTCTTAGAACGAGTCAGATTATAGGGAATCACCCATAACACCAGTTCGGTCTTCAAGCGATCAGTAAAGGAAACTTAATTAAATACAGTTACTGAAAACACGTTATCACTCAAATCATGCACGGTGTCATATCAAACAAATGTTTGAGCCGGACTGGTCTGTCAAAAGCAAATAATCACGGGAAACACATTCATCGAATCCCAATACCTTCACAGGTCTTCGACTATAGCCCCGGCCCGTGACACTCAGCGAGTAGTCCATCGGCACCCAAAAGATGCAAAAAAGTTGTGAATGAAGGTAAACATACGGAAACACTAATACCCGACCATTGACAGACTCAGGCATCAAGACACAAAATCACAATCGACTATAGCTACTCCCTCAACTCACTCATGTGTCCACTATGAGTACTAAACACAAGAATCTTGTCTAAGTTCCAAAGAAGTGCTCAAAACATCTTAGAAATCAATAGCTCACAATCACCACACTACGGTATGCAAAGATTTCCTTATCAGTCTTCCAATTAAAAGCAGTTAAAGACTTAACAGTTGCTGCAACTCAGGCTACACTTATGGAATCCAACAAAATTAGGTTTTCTAGAAGGGTAGGAGACTCTACTGCAATCTCCTAGTTGACACTTTCCTCAAATTATTTATAGAACTCAAGTCCCCTGAATTAACGCATGCTTGAAGTCGATCAAGGCAACAGGTTGCTTAACTTGTAGCCTTCATAACTTTCAATATACAATTCGGAATTTTATGATATTACCCATTCTGGAAACCTAAGAGTTTAGGCTAAAACTTCGTAGTTGACCATTGCATCAGATTCATCCATCTAATTGGTCTAGAAGATCACTCAAGCATCAGCCCGTGTACTCCCCTTACACTGGCTGCACCTTGACGGTGACATAAAAACCTACTCGCTCATCAGAAAGGCACAAATCTACGCTCTATGGAAAGGTAGGAGTCTACTACAACTTCCTAATTGAAAACATAGTCAAGTTCATCAACTAAGGTCCTCAAAAACTCAAATCTCTACCAGGTGCATACACAGGGAAGATAAATTCATTTAACATCTAGGTCATCGACTAAGACTGGATCTGCCCCAGTCTTAGGAAAATCACAACTTTCAAATCATAAATTGGAATTACATAATTCCAGGTTTTTTGGAAAGCTATGACTCCCTACTACAAATCTCTTGTTGGTCATTCTTCCAAATTCTTAACACATACTTCCAGAATTACACATATTCTCAGATCATGCAATCTGAACTAGAAATTGAACACAGTCTAGTCCAAATTCAATATAAAATCAACCATATGTCCAAAGCTTATGAAATTTGAGATTATGAAACTAAAAATACACCATTCCATTGTGTGCAAAATTTGCATCTAGATTCATCTGACACAGAGAGTAATGACCCTTCAAACATAGCACAAAAATTCCTGCTGCTTTCATAGAGGGTCTCTACCACTTCACACTATTCTTTTTTGAAACTTGATCAAATGCTATCTAAAAATTCTAAAATTTGAGAATCAAGATGTAGACACATACTAAAATCTACTGCCAAAATTTCATTGCAATATCATGCACACACAAGTAGTTATGACTAGATGAACTTCAGTCTCAAAACAGACATACTCAGTTTTCGTCTTTTAGACAAGTTGCAACATACAAATTATTTAAGGTACCAAACGATCTCAGAATAATATGAAATCTTGAAACTATAGTTTTAGACACATACAAGAACATTCAGAAAAAATTTAAGCTCAAAATACCCTACCAATACGGAGTTATGATTTTTAAAGACAAGACAAGTTTTCACAAACAACAGCTGTTTCAGCTGCTCTCTGTCCGAAATTTAAGGAGATATTTGACCTACCAAAAGGACTTCAAAAATTATGAAAAAGTTTATGTGAGCTCTCGATCCATAGCACAAGAAGTCCCCAAAGTTTTAGTCCAAAAGTTCAACCCGTTTGTTTGCTAGAAATTCCCAAACTCACATGCTCATACATGTTCTTTAAACAAAAGAATAATGAAAAAGTTGTTTTGCCATATAAACTTGTTCTCTTAGCACTTCACATACTCATACATGGTAACAAACCTTCATAGCTATTACTACATATCAATTTCACACCCAAAAGTAAACACTAAGTTTTAGAGTTTAGAGAATCACCCACTTTGTTGCAAGAAGACTCTTTGTAAGCTTGCTCCCTTCCTTTGCTCCTTGCTCTTGTAGAAGCTTTGGACAACTCATCCTACACTTCTTCTCCACTACATATATATGAATTTTATCAATTAAAACTGATAATTATTAGAAAAATATGTAATCGTACGCAACTCTTGACTGTGCATGGATTACTCTGCAAAAATAGCTATATGCTATTTTGTGGGGTATTATAGATGTCATTATCAATAACAATGTTCAATATCAATATCAATGATGATGTTCAACATGTAGTGTCAATATTGTGTCAATTTCTAAGTCTATTAGCTTTTAGCTTAACTAATGCACGTATTACTGCGTCCCATACCACAGGTTCCGTACATATAATCAATATCGTTTAGACCTAAGTAGTGTACTCTATAGATCATGTACTCATCAACGATAATCAATATTCAATAATCAAGATTCAATATTCAATGCATGATACGATAATTTGGCAACGATATAATACACGATAGATTGGGTTACTATCGTATGCCATAATCAATCGATAAAACAATAGCTGATAACAATATTTAAGGAAGTACAGGCCCCTCTTCTGAGTATAGTCTCTACATTGTCCACTACTTAAATCACCCTCAAACCCCGACTTGTTAAACATTTTATCGATGCAATCAATACATTATATAATTTAGAGAAATTCGATAAACGATGGTATCACTAGAAGTAACAATAGAACGATAAATTAGAATGTGACAATTAGAATGGTTAAAATGGTATATTAGGATCATGCAATGCAATATATACACTTCAATCTATTCAATATTGAGATATATATGGAAACACAATTCTGGACAGTAATAGAACACTGTACCAAAATCATGTTTCCTGTCGCTACAGGAATCCAAAGCTGGATCCTCACGAACTCTCGTTCTTTTACCATCTTTCATGCGATTTGACCAACTTCTTGATCAATTGTTTTTGCTCACCATCCGTCAGAAGTTCTAGAAAGTAGACTTCTGCCCGATTTCAACTCATATTTAAAATATGAAATCCTATAACAATAGATAGGTTAGTTACATCGTTCTTTACAGATTATACGTTCTGACCGAAAATCAAGATCAAGTTGTTATATTTGTAAAATCAGTAAAAATCCAATTTCAAATTCATCAAAAATATTTGTTAAACCCCTAATCATGTTGACTAACAATCTGGAAATTATCAGGGCCATATTCTAACATTAACTTAGCCTGTTCATAACTTAAACATGAAGAGATACATGAATCAGGAATTCTGGAAGTAAAAAGGCAGCAGTAGTAAAAATACCATAACTCTTGCAATAAAACTCGGAATTCAAATATTTTAGATGTTCTGGAAACTAGAAACACAGGGCTACAATTTTCGTTTAGAATGTTATAATTTTTTATGTCAAATACTGGGTCAAAACGATCTCACAAGTTTTAGGCAGACATTGAAAATTAGGGTTTAACATATTTCATAAAATAAAAGCGATCTAAACATGATGAACTTAAACTCAATAGTTAATAAATCTTATATTCAGTGTGGTAAACACAATAACATGGTAAGCACAATGAAGAATACATCCATACAGTATTTTAACATCAATGAGGCATCAATCAATCATTCAAGTACAACAACCTAATAATCAATTCTACAGTAGTTTATTTGTGCGGTGTCATATATGAATAACTTCTATTGTCAATACTACTTGTATGCATGAAAGATTAGATATTTAAGAGTCAATAATGGCACGAAGTCAAGAATATCTTAGGTTAGCTCCTGTAAACCCTCAATATACTCAGAAGAAGATAAACAGTATAACAATTCGATAAACAATTTATGATCTACTTGCAGAGTTTCAATAAAAACCTTGAATTTAACACAATATGCAATTCAAGAGGAAAGTGACTTTCCTTTAATCTGATTAATCCGAGATAATAGAATAACGGGATTAGGATCCCAGGACAACGATGCACGTACTCGCAAAAGCACGTGCAAACTCGTGCAAAGAAACACACAGCAACAATAAAAGTGGCCACACAACAGGAGACAACAAGTAACCTACAACAACAAATAGCGGCTACGGCTTGGCTCAACTTCGACGGCGGTTGTGTGCGGCGCTCGGCGGTGGTGGACTACGACCGAGGAGAAGATGAGAGGGTTGGCACTCAGTGGTCGACGAGGAGGACAGCAACAGTGGGCTGGCGGTGATGATGGCGAGGTGCGAGGCAACGGAATTGATTGCTGCTATCAGTGAGGGTTGGATGATGGTGGAGGGATGTAGGGCGGCAATGCTAGAGGCAATGGCAGTGGAAGGTGGAGTGGTTCGACGAGGTGGATCGGAGGTAGGGCGTCGATGCGTGTAGTCGAGGTGGGTTTCGGTGAGACGAAACAGAGGAGAAGGAGATGCGGGTAGGGGGTGAGCAGCTGTGGTGGTGGTCAACTTCAGTGGTAGTGGGAGAGATGGTCGGGGGTTTGGGAGCTGGCGTTGGGTTTCGACGCCATACAGAAATAAGAAGACAGCAGGAGAAGAGGAAGGGGAGCGCTGGAGGTTGAAGATGAACAGAGGGATCAGGGGGCTTGCGACTGCAGGTGTAGCGCCCCGAATTTCCAATGTGATATCTCAAAAATACGTGGCACAATTCCCAGCATCAACTTTAATTGTAATAGTAAACATAGCCAAAAACACAGATAATTTTTATTTCAACTTTTATTACAACACTTATTTACAAAACACAGCGGAATACAAAATATTTTGAATTACAAACTTTCTTTACAACACTTTCTTTTACAATTTACATAAGCTCTAACATCATTTTAGCACAAGCATCCAAATCCCAAGCTACAAGCACTTACATGTAAAACATGAGGCTAGAGATAACCCTAACCCTCAAAACTACAGGGATCAGCCATAACGGTGTGAGTGACATAAGAGAAAAAAACATAAATAAAACATAGAGCATAGAGTCATTAACAACATGTATTAACAGTAACAATAAATGAAATGAGAAATAACAATAAGTAAAGCATGAAAACATCAAGGAATATAAGATAGTAAATAGTAATACATGAAAACATCAAGTGAATGTAGACTAATTGTCAAGTGTAGGAAAAACGGGAAAACACAAGCATAAAACCAAGTCAAGAAAACATCAATGCTATATGCTGACTCTCTAATGCATACTTGTCGGATTCTATGCATTCCATAGTACACAGGTCCGACGCAAGCCCTTATCGATTTCCACTTTATAGGGTTAAATCTCTCGTTATGCAACTAATCCTATTACGGTGATGGAAACAAGATTTAGAATACTCCGCGAATAGGCATCACAGCCCTCGACGCGAAAGCATCATGTCAGAATAGCTCTAAAACTGGAGAATTAACTCCCAACCGTGTACCTCACAAATAGGCTTGCAAGGTCCTCGACGTGCAGATACACCAAGTATATTCCGTGAATAGGCATGCCGACCCTCGACACGCGAATGCATCCTGCATGCTCCGGGAATAGGCCTGCAGACCCTCGACACGCGAACATACAAATGTCCTCTCGAGACAGAACACAAACAGTCCTGGAATGCATCCGTTGGACTAAACAGACCAGAGCATATACTTACGTTTCCCAAGTTCCATCACATCCCCACTAGTGCCTGTTCTTAGGTTGGTTATTATTAAAACACAAAAAATCCCCATATCTAGAGTTAGTGTATCCTACCGGACTTAAATACTCAACAACAACCCTAAGAACCAACTGGTCTAAATCAACAAATCTCAACTGCCGTTTCACAGGACTCCCATTCAACTCCTAGAGATATCATCAAGACCAAAGCTAAAAAAACCATCGTCAAAACGATCATATGAAGAAAACTTCTCCAATCAACAAAACCAAATCTTTTATAAAATTTCAGAATCCAAACCCAACAATAAAACATCTTGAAAACATATGTTCTGTAGAAAGGATAATATTTAGAATAGTAAGTTATAGATCCAAAACTTTTAAAGAATCAATCGTTTAAAGAACATCAGGATAACTCAAGAAAACATCAGTAACAGTCGACTGTAAACAGCAGTCGGTCGACTATCCAGAGCGAAAACCCAACACTTTAAGAAAATAATTCTAAGTAGTAGCAGTCGACTGCAAAAAGTCATCGGTCGACTGTCAAGAGCAAAAATCCAAAACTTCGAGAAAACATTAAAACAAAGTAGTGACAGTAGACTGTAAAAATTGATCAGTCGACTGTTCCGCACGAAATTTTAAGAAAACGAGAAAACACAACAGCCAGGTAGCAACGGTCGACTGTAAAATTCACTCGGTCGACCGTCGACCTGCAGACTGCAGTTTAAGTTGTGCACATTTCAACCGATACGGTGTTTTACTTTATAAAAACGAATTCTGTAAATAGCATATTTCTGAAATGATTAAATACAACTTATAGGATATACAAGGATCCATAAAAACCAATCAAAACTACTTGAATTAATCAAAGTAGCAAATTTGTTGATTCTCTTCAAAAAGAAAACAAATTTGTGCATACATCAAAAGTAGAGTTTTTAAGAATCAATCATACTTCAAAATAACTTCGTTTTTATATTCCAAACCAAGTCAATACCAAAATAAATTGGATACAGTCAAACTCTTAGAAAACACATAAAGACTCAATTTCTTCAAAAGCAATGGAATACGATATTCATGTAAAATGTTTGTGCATGTTCGTGCACCAAAGAAAACTTCACAAATCTATCGATTAGAAATAATAACATATTCAGATTTAATCTTAGTCTTTGAGAAATCCAAATTCAAATAAAACCTTTCACAAATCACAAAATCCCCAATTTAGTCATATTGCATCAAACCCAATTCGATTTATCAAATTTCAATTCTCAAGACATGATATCTTAATTCATTAGTCATCCTCAAATTTCCTCAAACTCAATCACCATGATTAACTCATGAACATAAACAAATTTAACATTAACATGACCAAGTTGCATTTATCCAACTCACCAATAGTCAAAAATCTCATTTTAAATCTATTTATGCATAACATCCACCATATTCAATCAAATAAGCAATAATCCAAAAGAAATAGCCTACTCATGATTTAGAATAGGCTAAACAACAATCTCAAATATTCTACATGAATTTCTACTCATAGGTAACTAGGGTTCAAAAAAGATCACATTTTAATTCACCAATTCATCCAATCCATCATATAAATTCATACCCAAACCCTAGCATGCTTTCTGGTAGATAAATTACCACATACAACATTCAAAGAACAAAAAAAAAAAAACAAAACAAATTCATCACTCACCTTGTTGAAGAGATCAAACGAATATGATAAAGCAATAGGAAAAATCCCTCCTTCGTAAGAAATCCAAGATCTTCTCTTTAAATCTCCAAGAAATAATAATAATAAAATTCTTTGTGTTGTGCAGTGAAAGACGGCTGCACTCCACCTTTTAAATAGGCCGGAAATTAAGAGAATTAGGGTTTTGAACATATTTGCAAAATACTCATTTTAAAATATATCTTTACATAAATAGATCTCCATACTAGGAAATTAGTTAAAACCAATTTAATCGAGTTCAAAATCAAAAAGATTTCCACTTTATAGGGTTAAATATCTCATTATGCAACTAATCCTATTACGGTGATGGAAATAAGATTTAGAATACTCTGCGAATAGGCATCACAGCCCTCGACGCGCAAGCATCATGTCAGAATAGCTCTAAAACTGGAGAATTACCTCCCAACCGTGTACCTCACGAATAGGCTTGCAAGGTCCTCGACGTGCAGATACACCAGGTACATTCCGTGAATAGGCATGCCGACCCTCGACACGTGAATGCACCCTGCATGCTCCGTGAATAGGCCTGCAGACCCTCGACACGCGAACATACAAATGTCCTCTCGAGACAGAACACAAACAGTCCTGGAACGCATCCGTTGGACTAAACAGACCAGAGCATATACTTACGTTTCCCAAGTTTCATCACATCCCCACTAGTGCCTGTCCTTAAGTTGGTTATTATTAAAACACAAAAAATCCCATATCTAGAGTTAGTGTATCCTGCCGGACTTAAAAACTCAACAACAACCCCAAGAACCAACTGGTCTAAATCAACAAATCTCAACTGCCATTTCACAGGACTCCCACTCAACTCCTAGAGATATCATCAAGACCAAAGCTCAAAAAACCATTGTCAAAATGATCATATGAAGAAAACTTCTCCAATCAACAAAACCAAATCTTTTATAAAATTCCAGAATCCAAACCCAACAATAAAACATCTTGAAAACATATGTTCTGTAGAAAGGATAATATTTAGAATAGTAAGTTATAGATCTAAAACTTTTAAAGAATCAATCGTTTAAAGAACATCAGGATAACTCAAGAAAACATCAGTAACAGTCGACTGTAAACAGCAGTCGGTCGACTATCCAGAGCGAAAACCCAACACTTTAAGAAAATAATTCTAAGTAGTAGCAGTCGACTGCAAAAAGTCATCGGTCGACTGTCAAGAGCAAAAATCCAAAACTTCGAGAAAACATTAAAACAAAGTAGTGACAGTAGACTGTAAAAATTGATCAGTCGACTGTTCCGCACGAAATTTTAAGAAAACGAGAAAACACAACAGCCAGGTAGCAACGGTCGACTGTAAAATTCACTCGGTCGACCGTCGACCTGCAGACTGCATTTTAAGTTGTGCACATTTCAACCGATACGGAGTTTTACTTTATAAAAACGAATTCTGTAAATAGCATATTTCTGAAATGATTAAATACACCTTATAGGATATACAAGGATCCATAAAAACCAATCAAAACTACTTGAATTAATCAAAGTAGCAAATTTGTTGATTCTCTTCAAAAAGAAAACAAATTTGTGCATACATCAAAAGTAGAGTTTTTAAGAATCAATCATACTTCAAAATAACTTCGTTTTTATATTCCAAACCAAGTCAATACCAAAATAAATTGGATACAGTCAAACTCTTAGAAAACACATAAAGACTCAATTTCTTCAAAAGCAATGGAATACGATATTCATGTAAAATGTTTGTGCATGTTCGTGCACCAAAGAAAACTTCACAAATCTATCGATTAGAAATAATAACATATTCAGATTTAATCTTAGTCTTTGAGAAATCCAAATTCAAATAAAACCTTTCACAAATCACAAAATCCCCAATTTAGTCATATTGCATCAAACCCAATTCGATTTATCAAATTTCAATTCTCAAGACATGATATCTTAATTCATTAGTCATCCTCAAATTTCCTCAAACTCAATCACCATGATTAACTCATGAACATAAACAAATTTAACATTAACATGACCAAGTTGCATTTATCCAACTCACCAATAGTCAAAAATCTCATTTTAAATCTATTTATGCATAACATCCACCATATTCAATCAAATAAGCAATAATCCAAAAGAAATAGCCTACTCATGATTTAGATTAGGAAAAACAACAATCTCAAATATTCTACATGAAATTCTACTCATAGGTAACTAGGGTTCATAAAAGATCACATTTTAATTCACCAATTCATCCAATCCATCATATAAATTCATACCCAAACCCTAGCATGTTTTCTAGTAGATAAATTACCACATACAACATTCAAAGAACAAAAAAAAAAAAAAAAACAAATTCATCACTCACCTTGTTGAAGAGATCAAACGAATATGATAAAGCAATAGGAAAAACCCCTCCTTCGTAAGAAATCCAAGATCTTCTCTTTAAATCTCCAAGAAATAATAATAATAAAATTCTTTGTGTTGTGCAGTGAAAGACGGTTGCACTCCACCTTTTAAATAGGCCGGAAATTAAGAGAATTAGGGTTTTGAACATATTTGCAAAATACTCATTTTAAAATATATCTTTACATAAATAGATCTCCATACTAGGAAATTAGTTAAAACCAATTTAATCGAGTTCAAAATCAAAACACCCCCCCCCCCCCCCAACTAGCATCATCCGGCACTGTTTAAAAAGCCCAGAAAATGAATTTACACTTTTACCCCTCAAAATGACAATTTTGCAAAAAGATCCTCTTTTATCGAAACATGTAAAATAAGTCAAATTCATCAAAAAAAAATGTAAAATTTTTAACACTTAGTTGACTAGGCATTATACGCAGCCCAAAAATCCAAAATCTGGAGTTTTCACCCCATTTGGTAATTTTGCACAAAAGTCATTCTTTTTGAAATAATTGCAAATAGGTCCAATAAATATCAGAAAAATCCAGAAAATTCACAAATAATATCTAATAATAAATAATAATTTTCTACAAAATAATTTTGGCTTTTGAACTTCCCGAGAAAACATTTGCACGTGTTTTGCACGTGTAAAAAGATAAATCTTCAGAAAAATATTTATTAAATCACCAAAAATCATTTTAATTTATTTATAAATCATAAAAATAATATTTTAAAATATGGTGTACTACATCACTCTCTCCTTAGAAAATTTCTGTCCTTAGAACTACTACTAATAGGGTCCAAACAAAAATAAGCAAGGAAATTGAAATCTCATAAATGGAAACATAGTTTAAGAAATACAATCACACAAGAGAATACATTCCAACAAAGAAATACAAACATACAAGAGAATGTAATCTAACAAAAGAAATGCAATTCAACTCAAAGAGCACAATCATACAAAAGAAAACAATCATACAAAAGTTTAGGAAAAACCTTCCATTGCGCAACTATGATAACTTGCCATCGGAAACCTACTGCAACAACCTCTGAATCTCTGCATCTAGCTCTGACCTTCCACAATCTGCTTCAACCTTCTGAGGATCAGTGGCCACTCCCTCCTTAGAAAGGACATGACTAAGAAAAGTCACCGCCAAGACCCCGCCTGGAAACACCTTAGGTACCACACCTAAGACTTAAGCAAAAATTGGGCGACAAAAATGTATGCAAGAAATCAGTATCAAATAAAACTTTTGTTTTTATTCCATTAACCAAAACAAATTCTATTACATGGAGAATTCAAAATTCTTGCTCACCCCGGATCACATCCCTTAGTTACCCACATCCTCCTCAGTCAATGCGAACACTCGCCCTTGCCTCAGAACTTTGCCTCCGCCTACACCATCCTTCTTCAACTGCGGACAGTTTGGTCTGAGATGCCCTTCACGACCACACTGATAACAAACCTGCACCTTCCGAGGCTTGGTGCATGCTGCCTGATAATGACCTGTCTCTCCACAATTGAAACAAGTTACGCCTTGAATCGCAGGTGCCAACTGCACTGGCCCACTGAACATGCCCTGCTCTCCTGACCAGCTTATCAAATCTTCTGATGCCCAAAGGAATCATCCTCGAACTCAAATTCGGCCTCAAGCTCTGCTCGAACTTCTTGGCCTTCTTCGCTTCATCCACAATCAGCTCCAGTGCATACCTTGACAGCTGAGCGAATTTAGTCTCATATTCGCGCACTGTCAAATTGCCTTGCTGCAGATTCAAGAATTCCGTTGCCTTCTTCTCCTGAATATCCAGAGGAAAGAAACGATCCCTGAACTCATCCAGAAAAGCCTCCCAATTCACTTGCTGATCTCCAAGAGTCCTCTTCACCGACTGCCACCAAACGCCAGTATCCTTCTCTAACTGCATCACAGCCAACTTCACCTTATTGACTGCTGGGGTCTCCAAGACCATATCCATCTGTCTAATCCAATCATCAGCCCTATCTGGATCAGACTGCCCCTCAAACACAGGCGGCTTCATCTGCTTGAAGGACTCAACCTGCTTGATCAGATCAGCATTAACAAACACTGGTCTAGCGCCCTGATTCTGATTCTGATTCTGTGCCATATTATCTACCATGAATGTGTTCAAGGTCTGATACACCCTGGCAATCTCAGTCTCAAGATCAAGTCCTGCTCCATGGGAGCCTTCAGCTCCATCACCATTACCACCATTCCTGGTTCTGGATCCTGCCATTCTACTGAATACTACAAAATGAGGGTAAAGTTAGAGCATCACAACACAATTCATATTCACATCAATACCCTATGGCAAAGCCTCAACCATGCCCCAAATCAAAACACCATGTTCTAACTCTATGTGATACTCACACTCTAATGTCCACACCTAGGCACTCACGCTCTAATGCCCACACCTAGGTTCCTTTTTACACCATGTTTATTATTACTATTGAAGCATGCTCTTATACCAATCTCTGTAGCGCCCCGAATTTCAATATGATATCTCAGAAATACGTGGCACAATTCCCAGCATTAACTTCAATTGCAATAGTAAATATAGCCAAAAACACAGATAATTTTTATTTCGACTTTTATTACAACACTTATTTACAAAACACAGCGGAATACAAAACATCTTGAATTACAAACTTTCTTTACAACACTTTCTTTTACAATTTACATAAGCTCTAACATCATTTTAGTACAAGCATCCATATCCCAAGCTACAAGAATCTACCTGTAAAACATGAGGCTAGAGATAACCCTAACCCCCAAAACTATAGGGGTCAGCCATAACGGTGTGATCATAAGAGAAAACAACATAAATAAAACATAGAGCATAGAGTCATCAACAACATGTATTAGCAACAAAAATAAATGAAATGAGAAATAACAATAACTAACGCATGAAAATATTAAGGAATATAAGATAGTAAATAGTAATACATGAAAACATCAAGTGAATCTAGACTAAGTGTCAAGTGTAGGAAAAATGGAAAATTACAAGCATAAAACCAAGTCAAGAAAATATCAATGCTATATGCTGAAACTCTAATGCATACTTGTCGGTTTCTATGCATTCCATAGTACATAGGTCCGATGCAAGCCCTTATCGATCTCCACTTTATAGGGCTAAATCCATTGTTATGCAACTAATCCTACCATGGTGATGGAAACAAGATCTAGAATACTCCGCAAATAGGCACCACAGCTCTCGACGCGCACGCATCATGTCAGAATAGCTCTAAAACTGGAGAATCACCTCTCAACCGTGTACCCCACGAATAGGCTTGCAAGGCCCTCGATGTGCAGATACACCAGTATCATTCCGTGAATAGGTATGCCGACCCTCGACACGCGAATGCACCTTGCATGCTCCCTGAATAGGCTTGCAGACCCTCGACACGGGAACATACAAATGTCCTCTCAAGACAGAACATAAACAATCCTGGAACGCATCCGTTGGACTAAACAGACCAGAGCATATACTTACGTTTACCAAGTTCCATCACATCCCCACTAGTGCCTGTCCTTAGGTTGGTTATTATTAAAACACAAAAAATCTCCATCTCTAGAGTTAGTGTATCCTGCCGGACTTAAATACTCAACAAAAACCCCAAGACCCAACTGGTCTAAATCAACAAATCTCAACTGTCGGTTCATAGGACTCCCACTCAACTCCTAGAGATATCATCAAGACCAAAGCTCAAAAATCCATCGCCAAAACGATCATATGAAGAAAACTTCTCCAATCAACAAAACCAAATCTTTTATAAAATTCCAGAATCCAAACCCAACAATAAAACATCTTGAAAACATATGTTCTGTAGAAAGGATAATATTTAGAATAACAAGTTATAGATCCAAAACTTTTAAAGAATCAATAAAAGAACATCAAGATAACTCAAGAAAACATCAGTAATAGTCGACTGTAAATAGCAGTCGGTCGACTGTCCCGAGCGAAAACTCAACACTTCAAGAAACTAATTCTAAGTAGTAGCAATCGACTGCAAAAAGTCATCGGTCGACTGTCCAGAGCAAAAATCCAAAACTTCAAGAAAATATCAAAACAAAGCAGAGACAGTCGACTGTAAAAATGGGTCAGTTGACTATTCCGCGCAAAATTTCAAGAAAACGAGAAACACAACAGTCAGGTAGCGACGGTCGACTATAAAATTTACTCGGTCGACTGTCGACCTGCAGACTGCAGTTTAAGTTGTGCACATTTCAACCGATACGGAATTTTACTTTTTAAAAACGAATTCTGTAAAAAGCATATTTCTGATATGATTAAATACAACTTATAGGATATACAAGGATCCATAAAAACCAATCAAAACTACTTGAATTAATCAAAGTAGCAAATTTGTTGATTCTCTTCAAAAAGAAAACGAGTTTGTGCATACATCAAAAGTAAAGTTTTTAAGAATCAATCATACATCAAAATAACTTCGTTTTTATATTCCAGGCCATGTCAATATCAAAATAAGTTGGGATATAGTCAAACTCTTAGAAAACACATAAAGACTTAATTTCTTCAAAAGCAATGGAATACGATATTCATGTAAAATGTTTGTGCATGTTCGTGCACCAAAGAAAACTTCACAAATCCATCGATTAGAAATAACAATATATTCAGATTTAATCTTAGTATTTGAGAAATCCAAATTCAAATAAAACCTTTCACAAATTACAAAATCTCCAATTTAGTCATATTGCATCAAACCCAATTCGATTTATCAAATTTCAATTCTCAAGACATGATCTCTTAATTCATTAGTCCTCCTCAAATTTCCTCAAACTCAATCACCATGATTAACTCATGAACATAAACAAATTTAACATTAACATGACCAAGTTGCATTTATCCAACTCACCAATAGTCAAAAATCTCATTTTAAATCTATTTATGCATAACATCCACCATATTCAATCAAATCAGCAATAATCCCAAAGAAATAGTCTACTCATGATTTAGATTAGGCTAAACAACAATCTCAAATCTTCTACATGAAATTCTACTCATAGATAACTAGGGTTCATAAAAGATCACATTTTAATTCACTAATTCATCCAGTCCATCATATAAATTCATACCCAAACCCTAGCATGCTTTCTAGTAGATGAAATACCACATACAACATTCAAAGAACAGAACAAAACAAATACATCACTCACCTTGTTGAAGAGATCAAACGAATATTATAAAGTAATAGGAAAAATTCCTCCTTCGCAAGAAATCCAAGATCTTCTCTTTAAATCTCCAAGAAATAATAATAATAAAATTCTTTGTGTTGTGCAGTGAAAAACGGCTGCACTCCACCTTTTAAATTTGTCAGAAATCAAGAGATTAGGGTTTTGAACATATTTACAAAATACTCCTTTTAAAATATATCTTTACATAAATAGATCCCCATACTAGGAAATTAGTTAAAACTAATTTAATCGAGTTAAAAAATAAAAATACCCCCCCCCCCTACTAGCATCAGCCGGCACTGTTTAAAAAGCCCAGAAAATAAATTTACACTTTTACCCTCAAAATGACAATTTTGCAAAAAAGATCATCTTTTATCGAAACTTGTAAAATAAGTCAAATTCATCAAAACAAAAGTAAAATTTTTAACCCTGAGTTGACTAGACATTATACCCAACCCAAAAATCTAAAAATCTGGAGTTTTCACCCCCATTTGGTAATTTTGCACAAAAGTCCTTCTTTTGGAAATATTTGCAAATAGGTCCAATAAATATTAGAAAAATCCAGAAAATTCAAAATAATATCTAATAATAAATAATAATTTTCCACAAAATAATTTTGGCTTTTGAACTTCCTAAGAAAATATTTGCACGTGTAAAAAGATAAATCTGCAGAAAAATATTTATTAAATCACCAAAAATCATTTTAATTTATTTATAAATCTTGAAAATAATATTTAAAAATACGGGGTACTACATCAGGGGGTAGGGGTTGTACAGGGTTAGGGTTAGGGGGTGTTGAATAGTATTTACAGGGTATTAAGATGTGGGTTATTGGGTAACGAGTTTTGGGTCTGGGTTAATGGGTTTCGGGTTTAAATCCAATAGGGAATAAAAATTAGGATTGAGGTTAAAAATTGAAAAAATAAATCAATAGTAATAATATAATAATTAAATCAATAATATGCATTACATTAATACTCAACTATAAATAAACACAATCGAATGTATGGATTCACAAAATAAATAAGATTGGATTTAATTTGGCCAACATATAAAAATATAGTAGTACATATTAATTAATTAAATCAAATAGTATACATAAAATCCATACTCCAATAATAATAAAATGTAGGTTAAGATCTGTAGGCTTTCACAATAATAAATAACAAAAGATGAATTTTTAATAAACAATCAAATAATAATAATAATAATAATTAATGATAATATATATATATATATATATATATATATATATATATATATATATATATATATATATATATATATATATAGGATTTGAGTTTAACAAATTTATTAAAATCCAAATAGTATTAACATATTTGATTTGGGCTAAAATATAAATAGTCAATCAATTAAGAATAGAAAATAAAGTTAAAATATATCATTATTCGAAATAAATATAATTGTCGATTAGAAAAGACTTTGATAGAAGATCCAAAATGAATTTAAACAAAATGAGTTTATAAATTCTCAAAATACAGAAAATACTCAGGAATATGTATAGATGGAAGCGGGGCTTACACTAACTCTTCAGAAGATAGCAAGAGTACTTAACCCATTGTGTTAACCTAATTGGTTTATTTAACCTAACCCGTTATCGCTAATAACGGGTTAGGTTATGTGATTTTTTTGAAGAATTACACGTTCTATGTTTGAATTCTTCAACTTACCCGTTGTTGGTGATAACGGGTTTATATAACTTTACCAGTTATCGCCAATAACGGGTTAAGTTATGTGGATATTTTGAAGAATCGCAAGTTCTCTGTTAGAAATCTTCAACTTAACTTGTTGTTGGTGATCACGGGTTTATTTAACCTAACCCAATATCGCCAATAGCGGGTATGTGAATTTTTTGAAGAATCGCAAGTTCTCTGTTAGAAATCTTCAACTTAACTCGTTGTTGGTCATAACAGGTTTATTTAACCGAACCCATTATCGCCAATAAAGGGTTAGGATATGTGAATTTTTTGAAGAATCACAAGTTCTCTGTTAGAAATCTTCAACTTAACTCGTTGTTGGTGATAACAGATTTATTTAACCTAACCTGTTATCGCCAACAACGTGTAGGTTATATGTTTTTTTTGAAGAATTGCAAATTCTCTGTTTGAATTCTTTAACTTAACCCGTTGTTGGTGATAACAGCTTTATTTAACTTAACCCGTTATCACCAAGAACGGGTTAAGTTGAAGATGAATTTGTTCAAATTTTCTAAAAACAATGGAGTTTATGTTTCAAATGTTGAACTGAACCCGTTATATGGAACAACAGGTAAATTTAACTTAACCCGTTATTGGTGATAATGGGTTAAGTTGAAGATGAAATTGTTCAAAATTGTTATAAAAAAAAGTATTTGTTTGAATTTTTCAATATAACCCGCTATTGGCAATAACGGGTTAAGTGAACTTAAACCATTATCGGCAATAGCGGGTTAGGTTGGGACTCCAACTAAAAAAATTTACAAACACACAATAGCATTTAGCTGCATAAATAGACAACAACAACTTACATTTTTTCAAGAACTTAACTTCATCCATCCTCATTCTTTCATCATTCAAGCTTCATATGATAAAAATAACCACAATAACAACAATAATACATACACAACCCCCATCTCATTCAATCATCACAACAACAATAACAACCAAAACAATACACAAATTTCTGGAGAAAAGAGGAGGAGGAGAGGTTTTGTGGGTGTAAAGTTTCGGAAAAGAGAGAGGCAGCAGAGAGTGAGAGTGAACCGAGGGAGAGTGAGAGTGAGAGCGAGGAGGAGGAAGAGAGGTGTTGACGGGGCTTTGAAGCTTGGATTTCGTCGGACGAAGCTGGGTTTTGGGGAAAGGAAAAGAAAAAGAGAGAGATGGAACAATTGAGTGAGAGTGAGAGTTTAGAGTGAAGGGGTGAAGGGATATTTGGTGTGCAATCCTCAAAATACCCCTCACCCTCTTAAATGAAGAGGCCGGGATGGGTGGGAGTTGATCTAGCCGGTGGATCTTGAGCAACTTGATCCAACGGCCACATACGCCGTTTGCACAGATCCGTTTGCACAGCGCTCGTTTGCAATGGAGCATTGCTTATATAATATTATAATGGGAGAGTTGGAGTTATCATTTGTAAACATACCAACTTACGTGTATCGCGCATACATAACTACGTCTCAGGTTCGAGGCCAAACTACGTCGGAGTTTTTACTTTAAAAAAAATACTTATTAAGACGTGCATCACACGTGTAAATTACTAGTATATATAAAAGCTAAGTTTTGATTCCTTCTTGCCCTACATAGGCATTTTTAGAGAGTTAAATCTTCAATTTTTCCACCACATGGCTTTTTAATTCCCCTCCCCCCCCCCCCCCCCCCCACACACACACACACACGCGCGCGCGCGCGACATTTTTGTACTAGACAATTTTAACTAAACTACTTCTAACTACTTTGATGTTATCTTAGGCCATATACCAAACTACCCTCACACTAAAGCAAGAAAGGGGAAAAAAACATTAAACTAATTTGAAAGACTTGGCCTTATCATAGACCGTACAATCTTTCCTTTTAATAAGGAAAATGGAAATAAATTTTGTTTTCAAATAAGCTTGATACCCAATCTACAATGTCTGTACAACTATAACTCAAGAGTTGGAGTTGTGTAATTTGTAGACAAACAACCTCTGTTTGTAAATAAAATTTGTAGACAAATTAACTTGATTGATTTAATCTCAACCACACATTTTTAAGTGAGTGATGTAACCATTCATTTCTAATTAATTAGAAAGTTACCATAAAACCCCCAAACTTCAAATTTATTTATGACATAATTATTTATGAAAGTGTCATTCATACAAAATAAAAGTTGGTGCCACTAGGGGTAACTTTTTCATCCAGTTTGTGATTATCATTACTCCAAGTCATGTTCTTCTCCACTTTCTCTCTTTCTCCCCCATCTTCAATATCTATCTTTTTCTCTCTTTCAAGTTTAGGGTTAGAATTTGGATGGTCGGATTTGGGGATCGATGTGTGTGTTTCCTTTGATTTATCTCATTTCCGAGTTGTAAGTTTTCAGGTATGGGGTTAAGGTTTGGGAGATCGAATTTGAGGTTCGAGGTGAGTATTTTATTGAATTTCATTTTTTGGGGGGCTGTAATCATTGTCTTTAGGTTCAATTTTTTGTTTTTCTCTCCTTTTCTCTTTCAGCTTTATGATTAGGGTTTAGGTGCATAGATTTGGGGATTAAGATGTGTTGGGTTTGTATGTCTTGCATACACATGTCTGATGAAGAAGACGATGAAGCGTTGAGATGGATCAAAGCGAGACATCATAGAAGAAGAAAACCAGTTAGCAGAAGCAAACAGGTGTAGTTGCGGTCGACTGCACTTGGGGTCGGTCGAACGCTCCGACTGTGCAGGATTCCCAAGAGGGGAACGGTCGACCGACTGTTATGTACGGTCGACGACCGCGATGCTGATGAGTTATTTGGGTCGGGTCTTGGAGGTTCGTGAGAAGCCAAACTTCATCTTCAAGTCATTAGTACGACTCCCAATGCAGGATTATCTCTTCAGTAGTAATCGGATGGTTAATATATCAAGTGTATCAAACTAGGGTTCCTCTAGATCTATAAATACAATGTAAACAGATCCTAGAACGATATGATTCTATTGAGTGCCGAATAGAAGAAGATACTTCATATGAGAGGGTGAGAGAGTTTCTCCGTCGTTAGCAGCAACCAAGTTCCAGTTAGGCTTGAGAGAGGGTCGTGGTGAGAATTGTAATATTCTTGTATCTTCTCTAGTTGAAATAATATTTCGGTTCTTCCCCCGGATTAAGGCAAAAGTCGCAACCGGGATGATTGTTGTGTACTTTTGTGTGATTGGTGCAATCTAGTTTGCTTGGTGGTTTGTGTTGATTGTGTCGAAGACTCAACAGAATCCCCAGTTTACCTAACAAGTGGTATTAGAGCAACCAGGTTTGTGGGTTTGTTCGAGTTCCTTGGAGGACATGGAAGATTAAAAGACGAAGATCAAGCAGTTTGACGGTAAGATCAACTTCAATCTATGGAAGGTGGATATGTATGATGTTTTGGTTCAGAAGGACTTGGAACTTGTCCTAGAAGAGAAGAAGCCAACCGACATGAAGTAGGAGAAGTGGGATGAAAATTGTTTGGAGGACTTGAGTTTAATCCGGTTGCATTAGCGGACGAATTCAAGTGTAATATTCTTGGTGAGAAAAGTGCGGCGAGTCTATGGGCGAGACTCAAATTTGACCACTCAGGATCGTCGTTGCTAGATCGGATGTATTGGAAGAGAAAACTGTTTAGTTTCTCAATGAAGAAAGGTACCCATCTTCAAGATCATATTATGGAGTTCAATAAGGTAATATTTTAACTGAAGGCGATTGATGCTGATGATCTTATCGAAGAGGATAAAGCTTTCAACTTGATACATTCACTGCCAAATTCTTATGATCACTTGATAACTACCATGTTACACGAGAAGTCATCTAAGGAGACACTTACAGTAGCCGAGGTGATTAAGGGTCTGAAGGAAGATGAACTAAGAAAGGAGACTCATAAAGGATGGTCTATTTCTACAGGGTGCTTTGCGGTGGATGGTGATACTTCAATTCGAAAGGATGCGGCACACAAGGATAAGATTTGTTGCCACTATTGTAGAGGAGTTGGATATTACAAGAGACACTGTCGCAAGTAGTTGAGTCAAAAGAGTGCTACTAAAGAAGGGGAACAAGCCCATATAGTTAGCACAACTGAGTCAGGTAATAATGATGACCTATATCTTCTTATTTCAAGTTCTTCAGATGTGGATTCAAGTTGGTATCTTGATTCAGGAAGTTCTTCTCATATTTGCTCTGAGAGGGAGATATTTTCTACTTACAAGTCATCAACAGACCGTAGTGTGAGAACAGGGAGTGGTGAGATTTGTGAAGTAGTGGGTGAGGGAACAGTTGAATTGGAGACACCAGATGGTAAAGGGTTCATACTAGAAGAGGTCATGCATATTCCTTCGATATAGCAGAATCTGATATCATTGGGGACTCTTGATGCTCGTGGATGCAAGTACACAGCTCGAGGTGGAGTTTTGACAGTTTGGGATAATCGTCGTAAGGTAATGAAGGGTAAGAGGGGAATTGAGCAGGGTCAGCACAACCTTTACCAATTTTGTGGGAGTAGGAAAACTTGGCCGAGTGTATGGAAACCCATTGTTCCTAAAACATCATCCAGTAAGCCGTCATTAGAATTACCAAATCGAGACTGCTACGTTCGAATACCATTGGAAGGTGGAGAGAGCCTTGAAGTAGGTGGAGTTCGTGTGGAGGTTGGCACCTCCATGATTACATCTACAGGGGTGTGCCCTTGAGGAGGACATACAGCTGGAGGAAAACAGATGGAGGTTTGTTCAACTAGTAGAAGAAGCCATAGAAACGTGTTGTTTACAAAGCAGAGAAGAAAGGTCTAGAAGAGTTTTAAATCATACAGGTATAGATTCATGAGTATGCAATCTAAGGTGGAGATTGTTGGGTTTATATGTCTTGCATACACATGTCCAATGAAGAAGACGATGAAGCATTGAGATGGATCGAAGCGAGGCATCGAAGAAGAAGGAAAGTAGTCAGTAGAAGCAATCAGGTGGAGTTGTGGTCGACCGCACTTGGGGTCGGTCGACCGCTCCGACTGTACAGGGTTCCCGATAGGGGAATGGTCGTCCGACTGTTGTATACGGTCGACCGACCGCGGCACTGATGGGTTATTTGGGTTGGGTCTTGGAGATTCGTGAGAAGCCAAACTTCATCTTCAAGTAAGATTGTACGGCTCCCAACACAGGTTATCTCTTTCGTAGTAATCGGATGGTTAATGTATCAAGTGTATCAAACTAGAGTTTCTCTAGATTTATAAATACAATGTAAACGGCTCCTAGAAAAATATGATTCTATTGAGTGCCGAATAGAAAAAGAGAGTACTTCATATGAGAGGGTGAAAGAGTTTCACCATTATAAGCAACAACCAAGTTCCAGTTAGGCAGGAGAGAGGGTCGTAGTGAGAATTGTAATATTCTTGTATCTTCTCTAGTTGAAATAACATCTCGGTTCTTCCTTTCCCGGATTAAGGCGAATGCCCCAACTAGGACAATTCTTGTGTGCTTTATATGATTGGTGCGATATAATTTGCTTGGTGGTTTGTGTTGATTGTGTCGAAGACTCAACAAGGTCCCCAGTTTACCTAGCAAGATGGGTATTGGATTTGATATCTTTATCGAGCTATAATTCGATGATCGGATTTGGGGTTCAAAGTGAGTCTCTCATTGGATTTCGTCTCTTCTTTGGGCTGGATGCATCTTATCTTGCTAGATGGGTTGATGTCAGTTCATCTTCTTCTTCTACTCATTCTTAGATTTGTATTCTATGTTTTGATTGCAAAATTTCAAGTCTGATTTGGGGTTTCTTTGTTTATTAAATGCTTAATAAAGATATATAATAATCTTAAGGTTTTATTTTTCTTTAGTTCATTGCGTATGTGTACTTTCTCACTCTTTTTTCTGTGTGGAACAATCGTAGTCTTTACTTAAATTTAAAAAATTGTTATGGTGTGCATTGCACGTGCAAATTTCTAGTTTGCTTTAAATATGAAATGGTTGGGGCAATACGATCTAATAAGTTGGGGTGCATGGAATGTGTTGGAAATACGATCTAACACATTGAGGTGTAATATGTTGAAAATACAAATGAATACAGTAGACTCATATCCATCTAATATCATTTACAAAATCTAGATGTAAAGTTTTATTTATTGTTAATTTATGCAGGAGTATTATTCATATGTTATTCAACAAAACAAATTATTTCTATTTCCACTTAATTATTATTTTTTAAATTTGATGTATAATTTAGAAAAATGATTTTCTTCTTTGTTGTTTATCTACCTTGAATAAGTGAGAAATTTATAGTAAAAAAAGTGAGAAAGTTAAAATGTTAATTTTAGTATCATTATCCAACAACCTGAAAATCATGAATATGGTCATTCGTGCATCGCATGGGTTACATGCTAGTAAAAAGGATTATAAGGGACTCATTCGGTTGGTTGCTTCTTGTTTGTGGTGGCCCCATTCACACAAAGTCTATCAAAGTAGCAGAAAAACTATGTATTTGAGTGGTCCCCAAGGGCTTTCATTTGATATCTTATACTGGACCAATTTTTATAGAAGGAGATTCTTTAATTTTTATTAATCAGATCTTGCAAGCATGATTCTTTTTCTTTTACATTGATTCTAAAGATCTTGCTATTTATTTAAATTTCTTTATATATTGGCTTGTACAGATCTTAGATGAGTCATTAGATACACATGTGCATGTTTTGTACACATCAAACATAGAGTCAACAATCTCCCCCTTTTGGTGTGGACAAAACATGCTAAGAGTTTAATGTAAAGCTCCCTCTTAATCCGATATTGCCCCTTAATCTGATATATGAATAAAAGATAAGTTATAAGATCATATAAGAGTGTATAAATGAGATGATATGCCTATATGAGGAAAAAACATACACACACAATCTACACTAATCATAAAGTGACACTTCTTAAAACGATTATCAATAATGGAGCAATTTTATAACATGTAAATTAAGCATGAAAATTTTCACTTCAATTGAAAAGATATGACATTTGAAAGATCAATCCCATAAGAGTGAAATACAAAATACAATAAAATCTCAAGATCATAAACTTGAAGTAGAAACACTGATATTTCAAGAAACACAAAATTCTCCCACTTCTTTGGAACACACCAAAGGAAGCTACCAACTATCGTCGTTCTCATCATTATCGCCTTCATCCCTCGCCACATTGGTATCCTCATTTCCATGCCCTCTACCATCGCCAAAGTCGTTGTCGTCGTCGTTGTCATCACTATATCAAAAAGGGTGAGGAAACGGCTTCCATCCCAATTTGATGTTCACATAATCTAGTGTGTTGATGTAGTAGTATTTGTGCAAGAGATCCTCCATACGGTCAAAATGTTCATTAATTGCATCGAAGGATTTTTCATGCGAAGATGAGTCAGGTTTCTTCTTAAGGGATCTCCCGGCCATAGGCGCTCTAATACCCATTTGAGATTGAATGATATGTTTGTTTTGCTTGCTAAGGTAGTATTTTCCAATAAAATGGCTGGAATTTATAGAAAGATTGTAGATAGGTGTGCTAAATTGAAGGGAATGAGTATGAGTGGGAGCGGCAATCATGGTTTGTATAATAAACGAGAGGTCAAAATTATATTCACCAAGAACAAGAAAGATGATGAAAGATTGATCTATATGGATGTCGGTCTAATCATTGACCTTGGGCCAAATGTTGACATTTAAGATTTTGTTAAGAGGACAAGAAACAACGGTGAAGTCAGTAGGCTTAGGTTTCTTGGTGAACCGAATATTTGGCTTGAGTATCATACTAAGAATAGAATTGCGGTCAAAACTGAGTTTGTATTGTATTCAAGATTATCAAAACAAAGATGATATGCATCAAAGTCTCCATCATGAAGAGAATAATAGGTTTTCAAATAAGAGGTTGTGATTTTGATGGGTTTTTGAAATATAAGGGTTTTAATGAGAGGTTCTTCAGAGTCAAATAATAAGTTAGCATTAAATTGACCAGTTACAAACTCGAAATGGATGCTTTCGATTTCTAGGTATTTCTACCATCCTAACCCTTTAAGAATCCTAACCAATCCTTCAAAAGGTCCCCCAAGTTTATCAAGGTCCACACAACTTGGAACTACAAGTTATTGGCTAAGGTATTGAAATAAAGATTGACACATGCTTGGTCCCTTGACCTCGGTGGGAGGACCGGTCCTCTCCCTCGAAGCTCTTGAACTCCCCCAAGGGAGTAGCCCACCTATATTGGAGCCGGCCGATGAGTTGGAAGAGGTGGTCTTCTCAGAAGGAGATCCGACCCAGAAATTTCAGATTAGCAAAGTCTTTCCCCCTCCCGTTCGCTTCGACATTATCCAGTGTATAAGGGGAAATTGAGTGCTCTTCGCCTGGACTGCTACTGACATGCCGGGAATCTCTGAGGAGCTCCTTATGCATCACCTTAATGTCGCTTCGAGGGCCAGACCTGTTTAGCAAAAGCGACCCAAATTTGCCCCCGAGCGCCAGCAGGCTATTAAGGAGGAGGTTGAGATACTCCTTAGAGCACGGTTCATATAGGAGGTTAACTATCCGGAATGGCTGTCCAATGTTGTGATGGTCAAGAAAGCCAATGGGAGCTGGAGGATCTGCATTGACTTCACGGATCTAAACAAAGCCTGCCCCAAAGATCCATTCCCGCTCCCGAGCATTGATGCCCTGATTGATGCAACCTCGGGCCACAAACTCTTAAGCTTCATGGATGCGTTTGCTGGGTACAATCAGATAAGAATGTTCCCTCCCGACATTCCGAAGACCTCTTTCGTCACCAATCAGGGCCTATATTGCTACCGAGTCATGCCCTTCGGGCTTAAGAACACCGGTGCCACCTATCAACGCCTTGTTAACAAGGTCTTCAAGGAACGGATTGGACGGAACATGGAAGTCTATGTAGACAACATGTTGGTGAAGAGTGTCAGCAGATCGAATCATATTTCTGATCTCCAAGAAGCTTTTAACATGTTGAGGAGACACAATATGAGACTGAACCCGAACAAGTGTGCATTCGACATCTCATTGGGCAAATTCTTGGGGTTCATGGTCAGCCAAAAGGGCATAGTGGCTAACCTCGAGAAGATCCAAGCCATACTCAACATGGCTCCCCCCTCCAGTGTTAAAGTTGTGCAGAGACTCACCGGGCACCTCGCGGCGATAGGTCATTTTCTCTCCAAATCTGGAGAAAAATGCCTCCCATTCTTCATGGCCCTCATGGGGGATAAAGGCTTTGAGTGGGGGCAGCAGCAACAAGAGTCCTTTGATCAGCTCAAGGCCTACTTAGTCAACCCCCCACTCTTGTGCAAGCCTAAATTCGGGGAAGTCCTCTACTTATACCTCGCCGCTTCGGAGCAAACCCTCGACGCTGTTTTAGTAAGAGAAGAAGACAAGACTTAGAGACCTATCTACTACGTGAGTAAAGTCCTTAGGGACGCTAACTCCGTTATTCGAAGCAAGAGAAGATGGCCTATGCCTTGGTCATGGCGTCCCGAAAGCTCTGCCCCTACTTCCAGTCTCACTCAGTGGTCGTTCTTACCGACCAGCCGCTCAAACAAGTCTTCCACAAGCCCGAGACCTCTGGGCGCCTTATGAAGTTGTCCATCGAGCTGAACCAGCATGATATCAGCTACCAGCCTCGAACCTCTATCAAGGCTCAAGCCCTAGCGGAGTTCATAGTAGAGAGCACAATTACCGATGCCAGCAAAGCGATAGAGGAACCCCTGTTCTGGACAGTGTATGTTAATGGGTCCTCCTGCGCCGATGAGAGTGGAGCAGGAGTCATACCGGCTGGTCTAGATGATTTCATCCTCCAATACTCACCTCGTATCAACTTTCGGGCGTCCAACAACGAGGTTGAGTATGAAGCCCTTATAGCCGGCCTGTGCATGGCTCGCAAGGTCGGGGCCAAACGTGTCAAGATATTTAGCGACTCGCAGCTGGTCGTGAACCAGGTATCAGGGGAATACGAAGTGCGAGACAGTCACATGGCTAAGTACTTGGCCAAAGTCAAGGAACTAATGGTCTCTTTCGAGGACGCGCAGCTCCAGTGAATTCCCCGAGAAGAGAATGCGCAGGCGGACGCCTTATCAATGCTAGCTTCCTCATCCCTCCAAGGGCTCGAACAAACTATCTTAATAGAAGTTCGGCTGAGGCCCAGCATCCAGGAAGAAGGCCCCGAGCCAATGGAGACGCTGCCCTTACAGCTCAGGGAGAATTGGATGAGGCCTCTACTCGAGTTCCTCAGAGATCCTTCCCTTAGACCCTAAAGAAGCCCAAAAGATTCGAACCAGAGCCGAGCGATACACACTCATCGAGGGAGTCTTGTACAAACGCTCCTACACCCAAGTAGACGGCAGACCCTACTTGAGATGTCTCTCCCAGAAGAAGCCCAGTATGCTTTGAAGGAGGTCCATGAAGGAATGTGTGGCGCGCACTTGGGAGCGAGGTCCCTACCTCGAAAAATCTTGAATTATGGATACTTTTGGCCCACTCTCCTCCGCGATGCCGAACAACACGTTCGCCAATGTGGCTCGTGTCAAAAAATTTTAACAATCCACCGCCTACCGCAAGCTCAGCTCTCCGCTCTGTCCAGTCCTACCCCTTTCGCAATGTGGGGAATAGACCTGCTCGGGCCTTTTCCTCTAGCACCGGGCCAGCTAAAGTTTCTTATTGTGGCAATCGACTATTTTTCTAAGTGGATCGAAGTCGAGCTCCTAGCAACGATCACTGAGAATAGGGTACAAAGCTTCTTTTGGAAAAATGTTGTCTGCATATTCGGCGTGCCCCGAATTATGATAACGGGCAATGGAACTTAGTTTACGGGGGCAGCCTTCCGCACTTTTTGCACAGACCAGGGAATTCAGCAACGATTCTCCTCGATCTCCCACCCCCAGTCCAACGATTAGGCAGAGAACGCCAATCGGCAAATTCTCTTCGGCCTGAAAAAGAGACTCAGCAGGTCGACTAAGGGGTTATGGGTAGATCAGCTCCCCAACGTGGTCTGGAGCTATTGCACTACGAAAAGGACCCCCTGGGAGAATCTCCCTTCAACCTCACTTTCGGCTCCAAAACCGTTATCCCTCTGGAGGTGGGTCTACCGTCCCCCCCGCTTGATTGCTTACAACGAAGAGCAAAATGCGAACGAGCTTCGCAGCAACTTGGACCTCATTGATGAGATCCGTGAGAGATCCTCCATTCGGCAAGAAATCTATTGGCATAGGATCGAGCAGTCCTACAACAAGAGATTCCACCTTACTAATCTCAAAGAAGGAAATCTGGTGCTCAGAAAGCTATCAATTTCTTTCCCCAGCAAGAAAGGCAAGTTGGCACCCAATTGGGAATGACCATATAGGATCTCCAAAGTTGTCCGCCCAAGCACATATCAACTTGAAGACCCGGGGGGCAAGAGAGTGCCGACGACATGGAACGCAAAGCACTTGTTGAAGTACCAAGAGGGTGTTTGAACACCGCTCCAAGCAACTTCTCCTAGAGCATTCTTAAAACATTTGAAGCTTGTTTCTTTTCTTTGTTAAGTGTAATAATGGCTCGCAACTCAGAAGCAACCACTTAGTATTTGTTTTTAATAAAGAGCAGTTCTCTCTCTCTCAGAAAAACTATTGTCTTAATATTCTCTCACCGAGCACATACTCTCTAAACGACAAGTTCTGAGTCCAACACTTGATTCGATGCAACTTTTCTACTTGCGAACAAGCGAGTACAAAGTAGCTCACCATTCAGAATTGTTCCTAAAACTATTGATACTCTCTAAACGACAAGTTTGGAGTCCAACACTTGGTTCGATGTCGCTTTAGCTACTTGCGAACGAGCGAGTACTAAGTAGCTCACCATTCGGAATTGCTCCTACAACTGTTGATACTCTCTAAACGACAATTTCGGAGTCCAACACTTGGTTCGATGCAACTTTTTCTACTTGCGAACGAGCGAGTACAAAGTAGCTCATCATTCGGAATTGCTCCTGCAACTGTTGATACTCTCTAAACAACAAGTTCGGAGTCCAACACTTGGTTCGATGCCGCTTTAACTAATTGCGAACGAGCGAGTACTAAGTAGCTCACCATTTAGAATTGCTCCTACAACTGTTGACACTCTCTAAATGAAAAGTTCGGAGTCCAACACTTGGTTCGATGCCGCTTTAGCTACTTGCGAACGAGCGAGTACTAAATAGCTCACTATTCGGAATTGCTCTTACAACTGTTGATACTCTCTAAACAACAAGTTCGGAGTCCAACACTTGGTTTGATGCAACTTTTGCTACTTGCGAATGAGCGAGTACAAAGTAGCTCACCATTCGGAATTGCTCCTACAACTGTTGATACTCTCTAAATGACAAGTTCGGAGTCCAACATTTGGTTCGATGCAACTTTTGCTAATTGCGAACGAGAGAGTACTAAGTAGCTCACCATTCGGAATCGCTCCTACATTGTTAAAACATTTCTAACAACAAGTTCGGAGTCCAAAACTTGGTTCGATGCCACTTTAGCTACTCGCGAACAAGCGAGTACAAAGTAGCTCACCACTCGGAATTGCTCCGACAATTGTTCATACTCTTGCAAACATTAGCAAAACACAAATTCTTACAAGAAGCTCGAGAAATGGGTATATTATTTGATCAAAATTTGAGGTACAAGTCTAATTCTAGACCAAAAACTCATATTATATCATCAAGATTTGAGATGCAAGACTCATATGAAACGAAGACTACAAGATTACAAAATTTTGCCCTAGCCCCTCCTAGGGAGCGGGATGCTTCTATTAAGCGATACTCGGGGTCGGCGAGCGCTGTGTTTCTGTCGCCTCATTTCCATAGAAGTCTCTAAGCCGGCGAGCCGAGTAGCGCTAACTCGTGGAACGACCTTCCTTGGGCATACTCACCCCGAGGGCAGGAAGTGCTTCTGATGTTACTTCCCTCAGAAAGACATCACAGACGAAGGTTCTCCGCCTCTAGCTTCACAATCCACTCCTTCAGCAAGTCGTCCGTCACTTTAACCTTCAGGCGAGGCATTCGGCTCGAGCTATCCCCACGAGAAGCCTCGGAGATAGTCCTCCGAAGGTGCGCCGCAAACCTCTCCTCGAGGTGCCTCATCTCGATTTCTCGACGAGCCAAGGTCAGCTTCAGATGACCTAACTCCCGCTCGGCTCTATAGAGCATCTTTCGAGACTGAGCTAGCCCCAACTTGACGACACCTAGATTAGACCGGAGACGAGACACCTCGCTGATCTGTGAAAGTCGAACAAAAAAAGGGGAGGAAGCGTGAATTTTTAAGTCCGAAGAACCAACACGACAATACTAAGCCTAAATAAAGCTACTGAGACAGCTCGAAAATAGAGAAAACCCACAAAAGTTTCTGCAAGTCCATAGCTTCTGCAACAACAACAAAAAAGGTTAAGAACAAGTAAAGCCAGACTTAAGAGGAAGGGGAACACGAAGCTAAAAAACTGCATACTAGGGTTTATATGGCTGAGACCCCCCTGAAGAGCACTTCCTCAATTAGTTTCCTCCAATCAAACTTCGGCCGATCGAGGAGCGTTCGAACTATCTCGTCTTCTTCGGGGCTGAGCATCGGGCTCTCTTTCACCACCCTCTTCGAGACTTCTTCGACCCAAGTCACCGGGATGACCCACGACACTCGACTCCAGACAAGGAAGTACTCATCCCTCCAATGCTTTATCGAATCGGGGTAGCTAACGAGCTTGGCGCCATGCCTCGGAGCCAGGTAAAACATAAACTCCGACTTCTGTTGTTAATGAACCCGATATATGGTCCGCAGCACCCTCAACTCCGGCTTAAGCCCTGCCGCCTCGCAGTGAAGGATGCCTCCACACGTTCGACATGTACTTGACTGGGCTAATCCAAAACCATCGCAATACTTCGATGACGAGGGGATGAAGAGGGAGCCGCACACCGGCTATGAAGGCATCGATGGGCCAGAAGCACATGTCCACTAGCATCAGAGAATTGGCCCTCACTCCGGTCCCAGGCAACATCAGGTCGTACTCTTTCGGGATCTGAAAACATTCTCTAATCGATGCCAGATCCTCCTCGTTAAGTATGGAGATCGTTTAGTCGACCTCCGAGGTCTCTCTGGCAGCATTCTCCTCGAAGCTCTGCCCCATGACGTACATAATACGCTCGGCCTATTCGTCCGGAAGGTCCCGAACCCTCTGAAGTCCGGTTAGTTCCCGTGGCAGTCTGCCGAACTCTCCCATCCTCTGTTGGCTCTCAACCATGGTCTCCACTACGACCGAAGAGGACCCTACCACGGCCTTGCCTTTGTCGATTGGAGGAACTTGGCTCGAGGTTGGCTCATAGGCGAGAGTAGGGGAGGTCTCCTGCCTCAAAGGAATGCTAGACATTCTCTAAAAATAAACTAAGTATGAAATTACCTTGATTTCACAATGACTGCCGGAACAGTTCGCCAGAAGTAGAAGATTCTCGCCTGAAGCTCCAGTAAGAGAAAGAAATCACCTGATTAAAAAAACTAGAGAGTGAGCAAATGAGAAGGGGGTGGAGTTTTATAGAGAGGGGCATATTAAACGAGACTAAATGGCCCTTAAAAGTGTGAAGGCCCGGCCCATTTACCGCAAAACGACAGAAAATATGGAAAACTCCATAGACCTTTGACTGGTCAACGGTCAACGGTCAACGGTCAGTGTACCACATGTCGCTCCTAGATTTCGGCAAACTGTGCCGAGCACTCTTGCCACCGACGTCCAAATGCGAGAAAAAACTCTCCTGGACTTTGGCAACCTGTGCCGAGCACTCTTGCCACCGACGTCCAAATGCGAGAAAAAATTCTCCTGGACTTCGGCAACGTGTGCCGAGCACTCTTGCCACCGACGTCCGAATGCGAGAAAAAATTCTGTTGGACTTCGGCAACCTGTGTCAAGCACTCATGCTACCGACATCCAAATTCGAAAAAAATTTCTCCTGGACTTCGGCAACTTGTGCCGAGCACTCTTACCACTGACGTCCAAATACGAGAAAAAACTCTCCTAGACTTCGACAACCTGTGCCGAGCACTCTTGCCACCGACGTCCAATTGCGAGAAAACACTCTCTTGGACTTCGGCAACCTGTACCAAGCACTCTTGCCACTAACGTCCAAATGCAAAAAAAAAAAAAAAAAAAAAAAAACTCTCCTGGACTTCGGCAAACTGTGCGAACACTTTTGCCACCGACGTCCAAATGCGAGAAAAAAATCTCCTGGACTTCGGCAACATGTGCCAAGCACTGTTGCCATCGACGTCTAAATGCAAGAAAAAATTCTACTGGACTTCGGTAACCTGTGCCGAGCACTCTTGCCACCGACGTCCAAATGCGAGAAAAAATTCTCCTGGACTTCGGCAACCTGTGCCGAGCACTCTTGCCACCGACGTTCAAATGAGAGAAAAAAATCTACTAGACTTCGGCAACCTGTGCTGAGCACTCTTGCCACCAACGTCCAAATGCGAGGAAAAAAAAACTCTCCTGGACTTCGGCAACCAGTGCCGACCACTCTTGCCACCGACGTCCAAATGCAAGAAAAAACTCTCCTGGACTTCCGCAACCTGTGCCGAGCACTCTTGCCACCGACGTCCAAATGCGATAAAAAATTCTCCTAGACTTTGGCAACCTGTGTCGAGCACTCTTGCCACCGATGTCCAAATGCGAGAAAAAATTCTCCTGGACATCGGCAACGTGTGTCGAGCACTCTTGCCA
The DNA here is from genome assembly GCA_017893485.1 of Hemerocallis citrina. Lineage (NCBI taxonomy): Eukaryota > Viridiplantae > Streptophyta > Magnoliopsida > Asparagales > Asphodelaceae > Hemerocallis > Hemerocallis citrina. The sequence goes on from CM030359.1 coordinate 166,731,704, forward strand.
CCGACGTCCAGATGCGAGAAAAAACTCTCCTGGACTTCAGCAACCTATGCCGAGCACTCTTGCCACCTACGTCCAAATGCAAAAAAAAAAATCTCCTGGACTTCGGCAACCTGTGCCAAGCACTCTTACCACCGACGTCCAAATACGAGAAAAAATTCTCCTGGACTTCGGCAACCTGTGCCGAGCACTCTTTCCACCGACATCCAAATGCGAGAAAAAATTCTCCTGGACTTCGGCAACCTGTGTCGAGCACTCTTGCCACCGACGTCCAAATGCAAGAAAAAATTCTCCTGGACTTTGGCAATGTGTGCCGAGCACTCTTGCCAACGACATCCAAATGCGAGAAAAAATTCTCCTAGACTTCGACAACGTGTGCCGAGCACTCTTGCCACCGACGTCCAAATGCGAGAAAATGCATTGACCGATCAATGGTCAACGGTCAACACGCCACGTGTAGCTCTCCTGGACTTCGGCAATGTGTGCCGAGCACTTTTGCCACCGACGTCCAAATGCAGAAAAATGCGTTGACCTGTCAACGGTCAATGTTCAACGCGCCATGTGCCGCTCTCCTGGACTTCTGCAATGTGTGCCGAGCACTCTTGCCACCAACGTCCAAATGCGAGAAAATGTATTGACCGGTCAATGGTCAACGTGCCACATGTCACTCTCCTGGACTTTGTCAACGGGTACCGAGCGCTCTTGCCACCGACCCCCAATGACAAAAAAATTCTTGCCTCCCGATGCGCGCTCGTGATCTGAGCGCTCAGATTGTGCCACATCATCAGGCAGCAGATCTACCGTTTGATCGCCCAGGAAATCGCGCTAGAGCTCCGATGGACGCTCCAAATCGCTCCACATCGATAATAGCTGATTAATCTTTTTTTCATATTAATTCAAATTAATTATTTAAAAAATTGTAAAAAATAATTTTAAAATTTTAAAAATTAATTATAAATTCGGAAAAATATTTTGAGCTCCTGGAAAAATAATTATTGATTAGAATAATTAATTGGTGCTTTTTGAAACTAGATTGTTAATTCGCAAAATTAGATAAATAATTCAAAAAATAGCTTAAAATCTGGAAAAATCACAAAAATCCAAAAAAATCTAAGAATCATTTTGGGCATTTTGCTAGCTCAGAAAAACACCATTACACCTCGAGCAAGATCCACACTCCCTTAAGAACTTCGATAAAGTCCCATACGGCATTGAAACAGTTAAACTACTCCCCAAAGGCTGTAAAACACAGTCTTTAGGAGTTGGGGGCTCGTGATCTGACTAAAAATAGGATTAAATTGGGACCATTCAAATCGTTCACGAATCTTAAAGCTCTCAGGGGTAAAACGGTAATTTTACCTACAAATAGGTCCGAACGGGAACCGGGTCTCTTCTTCAAAGCCCAATAAACCATAAACAGGTCTGTCCTATTGGATACGGGTACCAACCCGTTACAAACCAATTCAAAAGGATAAAAAGTAATTCAAATTCGTGATTATCCTTAAGAGGCGATTTTAACCACTTCTTTGCTTATCCATCAGCACCGGGAAGTAGAGATTTGTCCTTATCTCGAAATGGGTCCCTAAGACGACTATAAATACCCCTCTCCCCCCACCATAATAAAGTAATCAATCTTTTTCTACCTAAAGCTCTTTCTTGATCTTTGAGATTACTGAAAAAGCGTCGGAAGGTTCGTCGCTGGGATCCATCCCAGTGTATTGAACTTTGTGCAAGTTCGCAGCAGTGGCAAGAAACAAGTCAACACATAGGTGAAGGTCAACAGGTTCGCTTTACTATTTTCCTCAAAAAACTCACAAATTCATCTGTTTGCTCCCACACCCGAAATCAGCAGCAACAATCACCTAAGTGTGAACCCAGATGTCAAGCAAGTCCAACAAAGCACCACAAATTTGCTCCTGATAAACAACAAGTGGGCCTGCAATTTTTCTGCTTTCTCCTTCTGAGTCTCCACCTGCCTCTGAAGAGATTCGATGTGATCTGTCGGAACTGGTTCTTCCTCGTCGGATGAAACGTCTGATGATTCCGGAGGCAGAGTGATTTCTCGGGACTCAGGCCATTCTCCTTCATACTCCTCGGGATCTTCTTCGTCAGAATCTCCTTGTCCGGGGTAGTATTCCTCTTCAATTATGTGCCAATCATCATCGCCTGCTGGTTCGTAGTGGTTTGCCATCTTTAGGGAGGGAGAAGAAGAAGCATCAATTATAGACCAACACAAATGTAAATAGCTTACATTTAAATCTCTATACCCAACTCATACTCTAATGTCCACTCTAGGGTGTCATTCCTTGTAAATTTGTACTAGTTGGAAGCGTGGCTCTGATACCACTCTGTGACACCCCGAATTCCAAATAAGTCTGAATTCAACGTTCCACAGGATCTTTACACTTCACTTTGTACAATTTTACAAGGAATTTAAAACTTTTATACAACAATATTTACATCAATGCAGCGGAATTATAATTACAACATGATACATGAAATAAATAACAATTTGAACATTTCTTTAAGCAACATTCCTTCTTTAGTCCTTTCATTCATTTTATCCTGCACAGAAACTGTGGGCACGTCGGTTGCATACAACTGATGCTAGGATATAATACACCAATTTTCCTTGGAAAGTACACACTTGATCACAAACAAAACTAAGGAGGACTATCTTATTGATGTCGTGTGTGAATGTGCACTTAGTCTTAAATGCAGTTACTTATTATTTAATGACACTAATGCACACTTGTTCGAACTTATGCATTCCATTCTACATAAATCTGAGGGCAAGCCCTTAACCGTACTTCATCTTGTAGGGTTGGATCCCTCGCTATGAGTTTAACTACTATGATAACTACGGTAAGTATCCTAGATGTTTTATGAGTTACGAGCTCATGTCCAGTCCAGACAGCCTGGAGAGAAATCTCACGTCGTGACATGACGCATCATGCAGACAACCTATGGACAATTCGCTTCCGTCATGGAACGATGGCACTATGTAGTCACCGAGTACCCCACAAGCGTAGCCACGGTCCCGATAATTCCGGAGATATATCTACGTCATGACATGACGCATCATGCAGATATCCTGTGAACACTCTCATACCGTAGATCCGAGGCCCTCATACTTGTGTTTTTCTCTTACTTTCATCGCATCTTTACAATAGTGTAGTCCTTATATAATTGAATCATGAGTAAAATTAACACTCTAGAGTTAGCCTTTCTTCTACACCGGTCTTAAACATCAATTAATAACAACGACCCAATCTTGGTCTTTTTCTACAACATTTATTTTTCAAGAATTCATACATGCCGGTATAAGGACTTAGCTACAATCTAGTTCTTAACCTCTTTTCATGTTCACTAAAAATTTGAGTGTTCGTACTCATCAATTTCTATAATCCATCATAATCTTTTTGCTTCATTTTCCAAGCACAATTTACATGCACAAAACATCAATTTCATTTTCCAAGCACATCTCATAATTTAATCAAATTTGTCCTCTTTCTTTAATTATACTAAAACCATATTTTGAAGAAGATTCATCAAGTTCTTTAATCCATTTTATATAAAAAAACCACATCCAATCTTCAAAAAATGCATTAAAATGTTGTAGAATTATTTTTCATAAAGCCTAGATAAAATATAAAGAATAATAGAATTTCTTCCAATTTTTATTAATCTTAAAATTCAAAAATAAACCCACAAATCGAATTATATTAAAATATCCAAAAAAAAAAAAACACAAATAAAAGGCAGTGGTCGGATTCAAACCCAGACCAAACCCCCCACCCAGCTACAGTAACAGACCCAAAGCGCACCCGAAGACCAAAAAGTCCAGAGTGACTAACTGCTATAAGGTGAGCTCGAATTATATTTACATATGCTTTCGGTGATTTGATTTAAAATCGAAATTCAATAGAATAGAGCCCCTTCAAGACTCTAACCCAAGACCTCCTATACTGTTCACAGCACTATAAACCCACACGGTAAACCAGTATGCCAAATTCTATTTTCTGTTATACTCATGAGTTAAAATTGTTTTATTCTACTAATCTGTATCTAACTCCTTTAATAAACTCGATTTCTCAATCAAATTGTACTTATTTAAAATGTAGATCTTTTCCAGAATGTGTTCTTTTGAAAAACAATATAGTATATTTGTTTAGATTTCCAAAATTCTCATTTTTAACAACATAATGGAACTATTCCTCTTATTTCGTTTGAGAAAATGAAACATTAGTGTATTTATTGACATTGAAATTTCTTTTCTAGATAAATCTTTTATCTACTTATTCCCACATTTATTTACAATGTTTTTGTACAATTTTTTTCATTCTTTAACATAGTTAATTCTCTTATGTTAATTTTAACTTTTACAAAACTAACTCATTTTGTTATGATTCTAAGAGAAACATATTTGACAATCAAGTGGATATAATACTACTCATACAATATAATTAAAATCAACACTTATTGCAACTTTCTATACTAATCAATTGATTTTACAATCCATAGGTGCTATTTTACATTCTACAATTCATTCACAAGCACAATTCTCATACAAGCATGGTTCATTAAATTATATATTCTAGCATGACAATATATTAATAAAGCATCGTGATAAATCTTAATTAACAAATCTCAATCCATTTTACCAATTTTCTCATTTAGACAAACAAGAGTTTTTTTTTTCTTACTAGTCTTTTCAAGCAATTATATGGCAAGCTTTAATTAGTTTCTCTAGCATGTTCATGAAATTAAATTCCTAGCATGGTAACTATATTAGAAGTAGAGAAATCACCCACCTTCTTGGAGAAACAAAGAAAATTCCTAAAGAAAACTCCTTGAAAGCATGATTGTCTTCCCTTCTCCTCCTAGCTTTTGCAAAATCTGAGCCTCCTCTCTGTACAAAATCCGAGACTCCCCTATCTTCTTTGGCCAGCCTCCAATGGAAAGGAACACACACTCTCTTCCTTTCTCTCACACAATTTAAAGGAACACACACTCTCTTCCTTTCTCTCACACAATTTTCTTTTCCACACTCAATCTTTTTCTCACAATGCCTTTTTTCTTCTCTTTCTCTTTAAAGTTTCTAAATGCAAGTGATAAAGAAAGACAAGGGAGGGGTATTTATACACATCTCAAGAGCAAATGAAGGGTTGAGATGAGTTTGGATGAAGGGCTAAGATATATTTGGGAGTTAGAAGAACCACCCATTATCAAGCAACCAACTCTCCACTCTCTCCATTCTCCCACTCCAAGCATGGCCGGCCTCCCTCTTGTCCCATTGCACGTGCATGTTCAATGCACGTGCCCTCACATGCACACTTAGTTGTTTGTTCATTTAATTGTTAATTAATTAGTCACTTGATCATGTCTACCATACAAGTTGTCTTAACTAATAATAGAATTAATTAGTGGGCTAGTTAGTTGGGCTAAAAAATCCATGGGCTCTGAATTAATTAATTAATTAATTTTGGGTGGGTTAGAATTAAGCTATTATGCCTAAGAATTAATAATAGATAATAATAGGCTTTTTAAAAGAGAAATGAAAAATAATTTTTAAAGCCAAAAACACGCATTAGTTTGCACGTGCAAAACACGTGAAAAAAAATGAAAATTTTATATTTAATTATTTAAAAATTCAGGATGTTACACTCTTAGTGGGCCTGATTTGTCACTTTTAATGGGTTTGAAGGTGGCCCATGTTTTTGTAGATGAGCCTGAAGAAGGCCCAAACATGTTAAAGAGGACCGTTATGACTAAATCAGCCTGTATAAGCTTTAGGATCTGTGCCAAAATCGTACGGCCCTGATTTGCTGTGATTTTTACCCCATTAGATTTCAGGGTGTATTGGAGATACCGAGGACTGATCAGAAGCTTATGGAGGGGATGAATATTTTCCTGAATTTTCCTGAAATTTTCCGTAACTTTTCGGACTTTCCAAATTTTTAAATATTTTTTCCCAATTTTAAAATCTCTTTTTCAATTTTTTAATTAATAAACCCAAATTTAAATTATTTTTTGAAAATTTTAATTAATTTTCCAAATTAAATAATTATTTTTAGATTTTTAAAATTAATTTTTTGAATTTAAAATGAAAATTTGGGATTTTTAATGAATTATCAAACCTCGCGAATTTTGGCGCGATTTACAGCGTTCATCATGCATTTTCTCCCCCGCTGTGTGAAGTGTGCGACTGCGGAGGCACCATGCGACGTGGCCATTCCAAAACCCTTGATCATGCACTAGCACTCTTTTTTGAAGCAATCAGGCGGCCGATATTTGAGCAGAGTGATGCGGATGAAAGAAGCGATGTGGCATCATCTAGGATGATGATCATGCACAGGCTTGGGGATTTGAGAGATCCGACGGTCATAAATGGCTACGAGAGACCCCCCCCCCCCAGCTCCGCTAACAATTTTGCCGAGCTCCTCTCATTTTTTTGGATTTTAGGCATTCGTTTTGGGCAAGCTCGACCTTGGTCGAGCTCCCCTTGGACAAGATCCCTTGGGTCGAGCTCGCTTTGGTCGAGCTCCCCTTCATCGTCGAGCGGCAAGGTTGTGGGCGAGCTAGTTCTTTCGTTAAGCTTGCTTTAGTCAAGCTCCCTTGGGTCGAACTCGCTTTGGTCGAGCTCCCCTTGGTCGAACTTCCTTGGGTCGAGCTCCCCTACGTCGCCGAGCTGTGAAGTTGTGGGCGAGCTACTCATCTTTTTCGAGCTCAAACTTCAGGAGAGCAATGGGTTATTGGTTGAGCTACGACTTCCTCCCTGACCTGAGTTCTTCGTCAAGCTGTCACCGCTGAGCTTCATGGTCGAGCTACAGTTGTGGGCGAGCTACTCCTCTTTGTCGAGCTCAAACTTCAAGCGAGCTAGGGGTTTTGTCGAGCTCCTCCACCGTCAAGTTGATCGTCTCGAGCTGCTTTTTGGTCAAGCTGACTTCGACGACCATGGGTTTTGCGATCAGGTTCGAGCGAAGTTGGTGGAGTTGGGCTTCGAAGGTGGGCTTTAGAAGGTGGGTCGGGTTCAAGCCCCGTTTGTTTACTTGGTTAAAACAAGAATAGATCAGGGCTTCATCTGTTGTGTGTTTTTGAAGTTTTTGAAGCCTTGATGTCACGCCTTGCTTCCCAAAAGAGAATACAAAATACGGATACGCGACAAAAGCTCAGCGAATGATTTTCATCATTCATAAGTTGTTCAAGAATCTTTACAACATTTCACATGAATAATCAGAGTCGGAAGCAAAAGAATCAACCAACATGCACATATGAGTTAAAACCAACAAGAATACTTGAAACCAAAATATATTAATCTCAAATAATCCCAATCTGAATAAGTCAAATATTCTGTGTCACATTGCCCAAATACAAAATAAATCCAAGTATCAAATACAATTGTTCAAAACAAGTAACAAGAATAATAATAGCAAAATCCAGCACTAGTACTTCAAATCACCAACATCATTTGGTACCTGTTCTCCAAAATCTGCAATTTAATAATTGCAGGAATAGGAAAAAGAAAACAAACTTCTGTCAATGCAAGTTACGGATCACTTGTAATGCAGGAAACAAGTACATGGGAAAAACTAACAAACAACATGGAATATGCATGATAACAAAATATAACAAATAGCATGGTAAGGTGAACAAGTACAAGTAGCATGTATCGAGTGTCAAGTGAACAAGTATCATGTAAATAAGTAACAAGTATCACGAATAAAGTATCACGAAATCAAGTAACAAGTAACAAGTGTCAAGTGATCATGTATCAAGTGTCATATATCAAGTCTCATGTATCATGTAGTCAAGTATCAAGTAAGCATGTATGATGTTCAAGTGTCATGTATCAGGTCTTATAGTTATTACTATCTAGGTAGCACTTCATGCAGCCCATACTATATGGTTGCTATAACAAACAGTTTTGCTTTAGATTTCATAGTGGACCATAGAGGGTAGTGTATTCAGGGATAAGCTCTCAAGTATCAAATATCAAGCTCCAAGTAACCAGATAACAAGCTCCAAATAACCAAATAACAAGCTCCAAACAAGCTCCAAATTTCCAAAATATCAAGCTCTGTGTCAAGTGTGCAAGTGCAAGTAATCACGTGTCAAGCTCCAAGTAACCAAATATCAAGCTCCAAGTATCAAGCTCCAAATATCACGTAGGATCAATAGATCCCCTTTCCGAGTACACGTTTCTGTATTATCCACTACTAGATCTTTCCCTTAAACCCTGGCTTGGTTATTTATTATTAGTGTCAAACAAGCATGTATATGTCACGAAACAAGCAAATATATCATGGTATAGTCAAGTAACAAGTTCAAGTTGCAAGATAAATATGTACGAGTGCAAGATAACTCATAAAAGGATAAAACAACCAAATTTCTAGTTTAGGATAGCAAGACCATATTGCAGTAAAACAGTGATTTCCAGTGTTACAAACATGCAAACCTGAATCTGTCGAAAGGTCTAGAAAATAGACTCCCTACCGAATCTAGCGAATAAAAATAAGTCATATAGTATTTCACAACAATATAACTCAAAACTGATTTGAATCCAGAAAATATGTTCAGCCAGAAATCAGAAAACCGTATTCAAAGTTAGGAAAACAGCATTAAAACACCTCAAATAAATCCAAAAAAAAATCTGGGGTATTTCCCTATAAGTCTAATATCATAATATAAAGTTTCATAATTTTCCAGTAAGATTAACTTGGCCAATGAAATTCAGAAAACATCAAGAAATGATAGTTTGGCAAATCTGGAATTCCCAACACTGCTGTACGAAAACTGTAATATCTCGCAAACCGTGAAACGAAATCCAAATCCGCCAAAGGGAGATGAAAATGAAAAAAATAAGATAACTTTCATATTTTATAAATATTTTTCATACAGGAATATGAATTAGGGTGTATATACAAATCTTTACAGAATAGCGAGCTAAATCTATCAAGTATAGTCTTTATAAACAAGCATGAAACGATATATAAAACTCATCAATAAAATCCACCAAAATTATGGGTAATCCCTAAATAGGTCTAGAAATACTGTGTAAAATTTTAGCTCAAAATAATATGCTTAGCACTAGTATCAAAATAGTTTAGTCACCAAAACCATCAAGAAACGAAATCTGGAAATGAAATACACCTCTATAGTAAAACAATCATATCTCACACATACGAAAATTAAATCGGTCAAGGTCAAAGAGTTTGGAAAGAAGACGGATTTCTATAAAAATCATGTTTAATATTGAAATTAAGATACGGAATTTAATATGGTCTAAAATAGTAATTAAAACTGATTGTCGACAAAATACAGATTTTCCTTTTAACAACATACAACATACGAAACTCATTCCAAATACAACTAAACATGTTATAGAGTCTACTAAGTATCCAACCATCATGAAATAGGGTATATAGCATGTCCACAACAAGTATATCACATGGATCCAAACAAACACACAATTTCTCATAATTATCTCACAATTATAATCACATCAAGAACGGTCAAAACCTAAGTTGTTTCATGTCAAATTTGTGTCGTGAGGCAACTATGGTCAATAGCACTATAAAGAAAATACTCATCAAACATACATCACACACGAGTTGTATCTAGAACCCAACTACACTACAAGCGGAATTTATAACATGTATCATACAAAGGAATTGAGTATAAGTTACTTGCCTGAGAGACAACGACGGGAATGGAGCAAGGAGCAAGAATAATAGGAACGGATCCCGAGCAACAAACACAAACGATCGAACGAACGGATCCCACGAACCAATCCGATCACAAGGAACAACCGATCACGAACATGATCGGATAGATCTCAATGATATAGAGGACGATCAAGATGTGATGAAGATCAGAAGACCCAACGGCTAGATCCAAGAGATCAAAGGATCAACAAGATCGGATGGTCCAGATCAGATGATGGAGATCACAATGATCAAGATGAGATGGTGAAGATCCGACGGCTAGAATTCAAAAAGCTGATGATCATGAAGAGATCGATGGCCCACAATGCACCGATGATCAAACCTAATATCACCACAACCACCAAGGGCTTTTGGCTCTAGCTGCGATGCCTAGACTAGCAGTGGTCGATGGACGGCGCACAGGGGCAGCACCTGCGAGGCAGGCAGCGCTCAGGGTGGCAAGGCGGCGACCGGTGTCGGGAGGACAAGCCGGAGGGGGGCTAGCTCTGGCTGGCATCACACAGGGGGAAACCACCGTGGTGATGCTGATGTTGCTGCTGCATCGCGGTGCTGGCTCGCTGTAGGAGGAGGAGCATGGGGGGATGAGTCGGTTGCCGGCGATGTATGGAGGCGCAACTGGCTGAAAGGCAACACACAGGAAGGCACGGGGACGATGGGGTAGGCGGTGCCGCAGGTGACTGTAGGCTGGCGCTGCCTCTGCTGCAGTCACGACGGGGACACCAGGGCTGGCGGGAAGCACTACCGGCAATGCCGCTCTGGTGGTTGGCACAGCCAAAGGAGAGGAGGGAAGATGGGGGAGAAGGATGGATTCGAGGATGAGGAAGGCGGGAGGGTGAGCGAGGAAGGAGACGAAGGGAATAGGAGTAGAAGGCGGCTGTACAGGATTTAGAAGATGAACAGGCTACTAGGTAAATATATATGGGTTAGTTTAGGGTTAGGGTGTAGGTGTACATGGTATTATATTGGGTAACGGGTCAGGGTAATGGATTTAGGGTTAAAACGGGTGTGGGCAAAACGGGTTTCGGGTTGGGGTAGTTATAATAAAACGGGTTTAAAGATATAGGGTTTGGGTTTTGGAAAAAAAAATTAAATAAATAAAGTAACAAATAAGAATATACAATTTGGATTTTATAGAAATACTAAGGTTGCCCGTTAACATATGCCTACGGCACGTCTTCGGAATGGTGCACCTTGTTTGATCATATAAAATAGTTTTGGAGGTCCAGCAAATTAATTGAAATAGCAAACATAGAGCAAAAAACATATTATATGATTTTTTGAATTATTTTTAAAGTTTTTAATTTTTTAAATTTTTTAGTTTTTTAATTTTGAATTTTTAAAAAATTTTATTTTCTTAATTTTTTGAATAGAAGAGGGAGGGATAGAGAGAGGGAGAAAAAAAATTAAATAAATATACAAGTTGTTTTAGGTGGGGGATTTGAATTTGAGTTTTGAGGGGGAAACTTTTGGGAGGAAAATATGTTTTGTGAGGTTAGATCTGGACCTTTGATTTTTGGGGAATGAAGAAGAGCCACTTGATAGCTTTCTTTGTGTTTTATTATATCGATTAATAATAATAAAAAAAACAATAACAATAATAATAATAGTATATAAAAAAAATTACAGTAATAATAGTAATACTAGAAATCAAAGTAACCATATCAAAAATAAGGTTTGTATTACAATATAAAATTCATAGAAAATAGTTACAATAAGATTACTTATCGAAAATTAGATTTTAATTGAAGAGTCAAGAATACATTTTGAACAAAAGAATTTGAAAGCGGAAAAGAAAAATAATTTGCAAAAATTTTAAACACAGAAAATATACGGAAAATACATATTTGGGGAAATGGGGGTTACATTTGAACTTTAGGATTCTTCATTGTTGGGAGTTCGGGTAAGATCAAGTTTGGGTTATATCTCGATCGATCTTCGACGTTCTTCTCCAAAGCCAACATAAGAGTGGTTTTGCTTGCATGTGCTAGTAGTCAGACTTGATCACCTCTATTGAAATTTCGAGATGATATCTTATGCTTTTGACATTGATCTTGGGCAGAATTTTTTGCTGAGATCTTTGAGGATCTAGGGCTTGTGTTTGGGACTTAGTAAGGATTATTGTAGAGCTTGTAGACTTGATCTCCTTGAAGTTTGGATGTGTTGGGTTCCTCTTCATTGATGGTTGTTGTGCCCACCAAGTGTTTGTTGAATTGTCTACTCCATTGTGTTCACCATGTGTTTGTTGAATTGTCTACCCCGTTGAACTGTTCTCTTATCAACTAAGCATCGTGTCGATCTCTTGTATTGCTGATCAAACATCTCGTTGCTTATTTTGATGAACAGCTTTTTCGTCGACCAAGCATTTTGTTGTTCACTTATTTTATCGATCGAGCATTACGTTGTTGGACGAGTGTTCCGTTCAATTTTGTGTATGTAGCTGACCCAGAAGAGCTATTGCAGGACAAAGTTGAACATTTGAAGTTGATATTTGCGCCTAGCAAGTTTGGAGAGGCAACTCTGTGACGGAGTTGAACATAGAGCTTGTTGTTTGATCTCAGCAAGTTTGTTAAGACAACTTCATGACAGATTTGAACATTTGAACTTGCTGTTTCAGCCCAGCAAGTTTGTAGAGAACTCTGTAATGGAGTTGAATATCTAAACTTTTTGTTTATGCCCAGCAAGTTTGTAGAGACCTCTGTGATAGAGTTGAACGTTGAGCTTGTCGTTTGATCCCAACAAGTTTGGAAATCCAACTCTATGATAGAGTTGAATGCTTGAACTTGTTGTTTGTTCCCAATAAGTCAATAGAGAACTCTGTGACGAAGTTGGATGTTTGAACTTGTCGTTTGCACCGAGCAAATTTTGTGGAAGCGACTCTAAGATAGAGTTGGATGTAGAGTTCGTTGTTTAATCCCAGCGAGTTTGGAGAGACAACTCTGAGACGGAGTTGTATGTAGAGCTTGCCCTTTGATCCCGGCAAGTTTGTACAGTTGAACATTGAGCTTGTAGTTTGATCCCTCAAGTTTGGAGAGACAACTTCGAGGCGGAGTTGAACGTAGAGCTTACCGTTTGATCCCAGCAAGTTTGGAGAAGACAACTCTGAGAAGGAGTTGATTGGTGAACTTGCTGTTTGCACCCAACATGTTTGGAGAGATAACTCTTTGATTGAGTTGATGTAGAGCTTGTCGTTTGATACTGGCAAGTTTGTAGAGACAACTCTAAACAGAGTTGAATGTAGAGCTTGCTGTTTGCACCCAGCAAGTTTGTAGAGACAACTCTAGATGTAGTTGGTTGTTTGAACTTGTTGTTTGCACCCAACAAATTTTGTAGATGCAACTCTGAGACGGAGTTGAGAGTGGAACTTGTCGTTTGATCCTGGCTAGTTTGGAGAGACGACTCTAAGATGGAATTGAGCATTTGAACTTGCCGTTTGACACAAGCAAGTTTATGGAGAGGCAACTCTGAGATTGAGTTAATGTTGAACTTGCCGTTTGCACCCAACTATTTTGTTGAGGCAACTCTTTGATCAAGTTGATGTTGAACTTGCAATTTGATCCCAGCAAGTTTGAAGATGCAACTCATGGATGGTGTAACACCCCGTAATTTAAAATTTGAATAAAATTATATATATATATATATATATATATATATATATATATATATATATATATATATATATATATATATATATTAAAGAGTGTGTTGGCTGTTTGTTATTTAAAAAGATGGTATGGTTAAATTTATGTTGAAATGTGAAGTAATTGATGGTATATGAAAGGTGGAGGCCTACGTGCATGGTACACAGCATGAAGAATGTTGTTGAATAAAGAGTTGACATGGCAAATTCCTCCTGGGGCCCACCTGCATGGTATTTCGGCTGTGTGTCTTTAGGATGAGAAAGAACACAGGGAAAGGTAAGATTGATCCCATATCGGTAAAGATATAAGATTAAATAATATATAAATAATATAGCCTATGATCAAGAGTCACCTAATCGGTTAACCAACTTTTGAGAGGCAGCCTGTGGTGGACAGTTGTACTATACTATAAATAATTTGTCTATGTAATTGTATAAATTGTCTGAGCTAGGGGAAGGGGCATTACAAATGGTATCAGAACCAACTTTCGACACCAGGTGTGGGGCACTCTATATAGTCAGGCAATGTACTTCAGGACTATAGACCCAGTCGGGCAGTGTACTCTGGGACTGTGGTCAGCCCTCAATTAAATTCGGGACAGTTATTGATCGGGCGGTGTACTCCGGGATCATAATTAGTCAGGCGGATAGGAGGGCGGCTCAATTAAAATCCGGAATTATGATTGATCGGGCGGTGTACTCTGGGATCATGAATAATCGGGCGGATAGAAGAGCAGATGCTCCACAATGGCTAGAAAGGAGATCCTGCACTAGACTGTGCATGCCCGTGCTCAGCGAGGATGCTGATTTCTGAAGGGGGGGGGGTGTAACACCCCGCAATTTAAAATTTGAATAAAATAGTTATATATATATATATATATATATATATATATGAGAAATGCTCAGTTAAAAACGCAAATGTCTGTGAAAACGTGAAAACGACCCTAGGCCATTGTTGGAGACAACGGCCTAGGTTATAATGCATTATAACCTAGGCCGTTGTCTCTAACAACGGCCTTAGTGGTTTTCTACGTTTTCACAGACATTTGCGTTTTCAACCGAGCATTTCCCTATATATATATATATATATATTAAAGAGTATGTTGGCTGTTTGTTAATTAAAAAGATGGTATGGTTAAATATATGTTGAAATGTGAAGTAATTGATGGTATATGAAAGGTGGGGGCCTACGTGCATGGTACACAGCATGAAGAATGTTGTTGAATAAAGAGTTGACATGGCAAATTCCTCCTGGGGCCCACCTGCATGGTATTTCGGCTGTGAGTCTTTAGGATGAGAAAGAACACAGGTAAAGGTAAGATTGATCCCATATCGGTAAAGATATAAGATTAAATAATATATAAATAATATAGCCTATGATCAAGAGTCACCTAATCGATTAACCAACTTTTGAGAGGCAGCCTGTAGAGGGCAGTTGTACTATACTATAAATAAGTTATCTATAAAATTGTATAAATTGTCTGAGCTAGGGGCAGGGGTGTTACAGATGGAGTTGAAGGTTGAACTTGTTGTTTGTGCCCAGCAAGTTTTGTAGAGGCAACTCTTAGATAGATTTGAATGTTAGAGCATGTTGTTTGAGCCCAACAAGTTTTGTAGAGACAATTCTAAAACAGAGTTGAACATTGGACCTTGCTGTTTGCGCCCAGTAAGTTTGTAGAGACAACTTTTAGAGGGAGCTGAATGTAAAGCTTGTCGTTTGATCCTGACAAGTTAGGAGAGATAACTCTAAGACGGAGTTGGGCGTAAAGCTAGTCGTTTGATCCGAGAAAGTTAGGAGAGACAACTCTAAGACGGAGTTGCACGTAAAGATCATTGTTTGATCCCATGTGTTTGTGGAGACAACTCTTGGACGGAGGTGATGTGGGGCTTACTGTTTGCACCCAGCAAGTTTTGTAGAGGCAACTCTGAGACGGAGTTGAAGTTGAAATTGTCGTTTGAGCCCAGAAAATTTGGAGAGACAACACTTTGACGGCATTGATGTCGAGCCTATTGCATGAGCTAAGGGGTTGTTGGCAAGACTTGAACAATGAGCAGGGCGTTAAACTCATTGTTTGAAGTCAACAAGTTGTTGATGGGGCTCGAACAGAGAGCAGAGAGTTGAAATCATTGTTTGGAGTTAACGAGTTGTTAACGGAGCTCGAAGCAAAGAGAAGAGCATTGAACATGTTGTTTGGAGTCAACGAGTTGTTGACGGAGCTCGGAGCGGAGAGTAAAGTATTGAACTCGTTGTTTGGAGACAACGAGTTGTTGGTAGAGACTGAGCGAAGAGCAAGGCGACAACGAGTTGTTGGAAGAGCCTGAGCGAAGAGCAAGGCGACAACGAGTTGTTGGAAGAGCCTGAGCGAAGATCAAAGTGTTGAACTCGTTATTTGGAGTCAAAGGGCTGTTGATGGAGCCTCAGCGAAGAGCAAGGCTTTGAACTCGTTGTTTGGAGTCAATGAGTTGTTGATGGAGCTCGTGCGGAGAGTAGGGCATTGGACTCGTTGTTTGGAGCCAACGAGTTGTTGATGGAGCTCGTGCAGAGACCATGGAGTGGAACTCGTTGTATGGATTCAACGAGTTGTTAACGGAGCTTCAGCAGAGAGCAAGCTACTGAACGTGTTGTTTGGGGTCAACGAGTTGTTGATAGAGTTTGTGTGAAAAGCAGAGCTTTGGAGTCATTATTTGGAGTCAACGAGTTGTTGTTGGAACTTGTTTTGAGTCTTCTTGATATTTGAAGTGAAGTCCTTTGTGTTTGTTCCGTTTGGAAGTGATTATGTTCTTCTCTGTGCTGATAAGTCGTGTACACCGGATGGGGTCTTCAGGACGTCGAGCTTGTTTCCCTCTGTAATGTGTTGTGCTTCAAAGATTTGGGACTAGTCCGTTTGCACGATGTATTATGCGAGACGGAGTTGGAGCTTGATCAGGTGAAGGTGGTAGGAAAGACATGGAGCTTGCCTGTCTAGGAGAATGCTTGTCTTGAATTTTATCATCGAGAGTTGAGGCAGCCCTGGGAGCTATTAGCTGGCAAGAGGCCGGTGAAGAGGTTTGTGTCTCTTAGGCAAAGCATCCCTCTATTATGTAGTTGGAAGAACGACTTGCAGGACAGCTTGTTGTATAGTATTTGCAAAACTTTTGTAGTGATCCTAAGGCATGAAACACAGACTCATTGTAACTCTGCAGTTGCAATGAGACTTATTATTTTTGAAATAAGAAGTCTCCTACATGTTGGTGCCTTGTCATGTGATTCGGCGTCTTGGGGGTTAGCTAGTCGCATAAGTTGTTCTTAGTGAGAGTTTGAACTTCAGAATTGTAGTTTTGTATTTTAGCTAGTTGTAGGAGCGGCTCTAAGGAAGACTTATTCTCCAAACTAGCTATATGGGTCCTCCAACAAATTGTGAGAGTCACATCGAGTGGTGAGTTAAACTCCAACTGTTGCTTTTGCAAGATTTATTGGGGTAACTACAATCCACAATTTTGGACCTCTAACTGTCTTTAAAGAATTTTAACTAATTTCAGGAACACAATGGCGAGTTGAACCCTGCACGTGCTTGATTGCATGTTGCTAAAGTAACTCTGAGCCATGGGTATGAATTCCGAACTTGTTAGTTTAGGTATTAACAGGTTGCAAGAGCAGATCGAATGGCGAGTTGAACTCCGGACTTGATTTGTCGCAATTTGCTAAAGTAACATCGAGCCATGGATATGGACTCTGAACCTGTTGTCGAGGCGTTAACGAGTTGCAATAACAAATCGAATGGCAAGTTGAACTATGAACTTGCTTTATTGTAAATTACTAGAGTAACTCTGAGCCACGAGTATGGACTCCGAACCCGTCTTATAAGAAGCTTTTAATGAGTTTTTTGTGCCATTTTTAGGAGTAGGCTTGACATTTAACTCATTGTATTCATTCGCAGAATTGTACAAGCATTTTGCAAAAATTAATACTAAATTTTATTATAAAATAAAACTATGTGGCTGCTCTAGTGGCTGGCCTTTATTACATGCAGTGACAGATAGTGAAAGCGGTTTTTATTGAAAAATAAAACCAATCGGTTGCTCTAGTGGCTGACCTTTACTTAGAAAATATTGAAAATATATAGTGGAGGCGGGTGTTAAGCGCGCTTGTTGAAGTTCATGAGGTGTTCCACTTTTCAAGTCCCTACTGATATCTCCTTACCCCCCGGGTCCTCAAGTTAATGAGTCATTAGGCGAACAACTTGGCAGACCTTGTCTGGACTTGCTTATTTTGAGCGAGCCGCTCATTATTTTGCATAAAGAATGGGAGGTCTTTGGATTTATCAATGTGTTTAATCAGGACCATTTTTTTCCCTTGAATGAGCGGAGTGGCTTTGGGTGGGGGATTCAAGTATGTTGTAGTATTTAGGGTTGCAAACGAGTCGAGTCGAGCCGAGTATCTTGAGGCTCAAGCTCGGCTCGTTAAGCAATCAAGCTCCATTTTCAAGCTTGAGCTTTGACCGAGCTTTGACCGAGTTCGAGCCGAGTAGTTCGCGATCTTAGCCTAACAATCGCAACAAGCCCAAGCTTGAGCTCGGTTCGTTAAGCAATCGAGCTCGATTTTCAAGCTCGAGATTGACTTGAGCTTGTCTCGATCCGAGTTTTGACCGAGCTCAAGCCGAGAAGCTCGGCTCGTTTGTAGAACTAGTAGTCTTCTGATGATAATGAACTTGGACCTGGTGGGAGATGATTTTGCAGGTTTGAAAGTTCTCGGCAGGATTTTCTAGTGCTGTAGCTTCATGCATGTTGTGGGCTTGGATTTACTATGACTGATTTCTGGCGGTAACTCTATGGTGTCGAGGGGAGAACCAAGCCCCCTATTGTAGTAGTGTAGCATGCTCGTGCTGCCTATTGGGTCCCTACAACCTGGCCTAGCCTACTATTGTTGAGAACTTCATTTTCATGTGGAAGGCAGAATCAAATGTATGGAAGGTTGCTAGGCCAGGACGGCCGAATATTGCGTTGTATGCGGCTTTGACATCGACTACTATAAATTCCTATGCTTCCATTTGAATAGTAGGGACTTTTCCTGCTGTCACATCAAGTGTGAAGATTCCTTCTACATGAATGGGGACACCGAAGAATCCATGGAGTGTATAGCCAGCTTGCTTGAGCCGGTCTCGGGAGAGCTTGAGGACATTGAAAGTGTTCATGAAAATAATGTTTATCGAGCTACCGTTGTCCACCACGATTATTCATCATACAAAGGTTTATGACCAATGTGTCTCAATGAGGTGTTCGGACACCTTTTAAGTCATTGTCAAAGAAAGATATCAAGAGCCCTGTGGTCTTGGCAGGCAAAATATTATGCACTGAGTTGACTTCCCTGACAAATACTTTGTAGGAGGAGTTGAAATCTTCCCTCATCGGTCCTCCGTGAATAGAGTGAAGAATGATCATATGTTCTGAGTCTTGCGATTCGGAAGGCCTATCTCGATGCTTAGTAGCCCCCCGTGCCGGAGGGGTTTCGGCGTTGTTGGTTTGTTGGACAAATTGAGAGAGATAGCCCTGACGAATTAGGCCTTCAAGTTCTTATTTGAGGGCTCGACAGTTGTCAGTAGTGTGTCCATGGTCTCTATGAAATACGCACCACTTGCTCTTGTCTCTTCTCTTCCTAGCTGTGGACATCTTGGGAGGAGGGCGGGTTTCATTGAGAACTAAAATGGTTGAGAAACAGAGAGTTGGTATATAAAGAAATTAGTAGAGATTAGATTAGTTAGTGGCTTGGACTTTTTGGTTGACGCGTGTGGACTCTGGCACCGCTGGGTTGCGCTCGGGTTCGAGCCAGGTGGGAGGAAACTTGATTTTTCTGTAATTTTCTTTATTTTATTAATAAATTGGGTTTTATTAAAGGATTTAAAGAATGAATTATTGGAAAATATGAGAAATGAGTTAAATATAAAATTGAGATTTATTTTGGATTAAATAAAAGGGTAATTTATAATTGATTAAGAGACATTTGGTTATTTTGTCTAGGGTTATATTATGAGATTTAAAATGTGAATTAAGGAAAAAATTTGGGATTGAGTTGAATATTAAAGATTGAGTTTTGGGAATAAATAAATATTAATTTACATTTTGATTAAGAAGGAAATTTTGATTATTGTTGACTAGAGGTATTCTAAAAATTATATCATTTGAGTTAAACTCGATCTAGAGTTGATTTGAGTTTGTTAATGAATAAAATTGAAAGTTGAATATCATATTGTTTAGAAAAAGTATCTATTGAATGTATTACAACTATATTGAGAATCCTATTGGAAGGGGGTGAATAAAGCATCTATTTTACATAGAGAATGTTGATTTAAAATGTTGGATAAAACTATGAAACTAGCTATACAAATAACTGAGTTGTGTGAACAAGGGAATAATTGGATATGTGAATGAATGAAATTTCAACATGTGAATAAAGAGGGTATGGATAACTTATGAATGATGTGAACATGAATTGTGTTGATACTAGTGGCTAAATGAGACCCAGGTACTGGCAAAGTGATGAAAGTGATTATTGAGATTTGAGAAGTGGCCAATATGGGCTATTATTCTCGGTATATTGTTTAAGACCGGTAAGAGGGTAAGCTATCTCTAGGTGGTATTATTATTCATGTTTAAATTTAAGGGTAGGCACTAGAAGAAGATGTGATGAAACTTGGGCAAACGTAAGTTGGGCACCTCTATATAATCTGACGGTGCACTCCAGGACAGTAGGCCTTGTCGGACGGTGGATGCCGGGGCTGTGGTTGCTTGCCGGGTGAGATAACCCTTAATTAAATCTGGGACTATGATTGATCAAATAGTGGATTCCGGGATCATGAATAGTCAGGCAGATGGGAGGCAAATCTCCAATATATATGTACATACCGGGGCTAGAGCAGCACTAGCGAGATGTTCACACGACGATGATTCTATATAGTTTGACGGTGGACTCCAGAACTGGAATCTGTACTCATAGAATGTCTAAACCTTGCTTTTGTTACCGTAGTAGAATTTTCATAACGAGGGATTGAACCCTATAATGAGAAGTACGATAAGGGCTTGCCCTCGGACCTATGTAGTATGTGATGCTAGAATCAAAACAAGAATGCATTAGTGTCATAGTAGTGTAAATGTCTACATTAGGCATTAAGTCATATTATACACTGACACGACTAGGATAGTCACTTTTCCTGTTTGCATTTAAGTTTATGTTTGCTAAATTAAAGAATCGCTGTACTATAGCATTGCGTCAGTTGTATGCAACTGACGTGCCCACAGTTTCTCAGCTGCTGGATTGGACTTTGTATGGGCTTGAAGTCACTATGATGGGTTGTTACAAGATTGAAGAATTTTTATTATTGTAGATTGTATTGTATTCATTTGTTTTCGTTGTGCTGTTGTAAAGATCATGTTGTAAATAAAAAGTTTTAAATTCCTTGTGAATTTGTACGAATTTGAAGTGAAAGATCTTGTATTTGCTACGAATTACCTATGTTTAGAATTCGGGTGATACGCAACTAAGGCCCAACGAATGATATAAATATGCCAACTCATATCATCCATAAGCTGTACAATGTCAGTAAGCTCAACAAATCAATAATGATCACAGGAACAAGAATATAATATAATAACCGATATATGAGATACAAGAACTTACAGAATAGCCGGAGAATATGCAATGCAATAACAGTTTGCTAAGATTCTTCCATAACCCATCATCAGTACCTGTATAAACAATAACTCAAAAGAAAGATGGAGAGTACCCGTTAGAGCAAGCTTCGGGCGACAAGTAGTAGCAAGTAGTGAAGGAAGTAAAGGACTGTATAACAAGAACAGGAATTAGCACGATATCGGAGTCAATGAATGGCAGACGATAACAAAATCAAAAGTTGATAATCAATAATCAATAAACAATAATCGATTACAATAATCAATAATCGATGACCAATAAGCAATAACAATAAATCAATAATCGATGTTGAGTGTTCATCTTATGTTTATCAGTTCTTTTATTAACCTATCTAATGCACGTAATATTGCGTCCCATACCACAGGTTCGGTGCATGCAAACAGTGATCGTTTAGATTATAGTGGTGAACTATACAAGTCGTGTACTCAACACAGTAAATAATAATTAATAATCAATATTCCACGATCCACAATCAATAACCCACAATCCATAACGATAATAATAACGAGTTAAGGGACCATTCTCCGAGTACAGTCTCTGATGATGTCCACTACTAAGTCGACCCTTATTACCCCGGCTTGTTATCATTTTATTACGATCAATTATGGAGATACAATCAATATGATCAATGAGAACGGTGGTATCAAGAATTATGCAATGGGTACAATTGATGAGAAAGGTAATATTAATAAAGTGTCAAGAAGATATCAAAGTTGTACAATACATGACATATACATGGTTCAATTCATTAAATATGAAAAATATCAGATGTATATGCAAAAACATAACTATACAGGTTCTGGACAGCAACACATATTGGTACTCAAATTCACTTTCCCGCTGCTATGGCAATGCAAATTCGATTCCGTTAGAGATTCTAGAAAGTAGACTCTCTGTCGGTTCCAGCACATATACACATGATACATGATAGTTATAGAAATTAGGTCGATCAGTCAATTCTTTACGGGTTTCGTCCATAGTCTCGGTTCTGGAATTTATAACATGCCAGTACTAAAACAGTGATAATTTCCAGTCTATAAATCGGATTGAGAATTCGTAAAATGTTTCGGATTCAAGACTCAGTGTACTACAATTTTGATGTCAGAAACTGGGTCGAAACCTCTGTGCAAACTCAAGAAAATGACAGGACAACATATTTGAATGTTTAATAATATGATAAATTTACGGTTCAAGTTTTAAATCAATAACAATGGTATTATAAGAAGACTATGAATCAATAACATGGTATTCTAAACAACCACGAATCAACAATGGAATTCAACTAGATGCAATATTCAATTCGATTACTATTTGCCAGATTTTAAAGAATGTTTTCTTGAACTAGAACAATAAAAATGGGTTCAAGAGACGCTTGCCTTTAAGATGACGACTTCAAACGTAAAAGAATAACGGGACGAGAGTCTCGATGGCAACACGTACAAACAACGGATACGGCGAACACACGTGCAAACAACATACACCACAAACACGTGCATACGACGGACATGTCGAACGCACGTGAAAACAACGTACACTGCTAACACGTGCACACAACGGCCATCGATGGCAAAAGCAACGACATCAACACAGCGAGGGTGACGACAGCTACAACAGTGGTAGCAAGGTGGCGAGCTTCGGGTTGCCTGTGGAGATTTCAAATAAGGGGCTGTGGGTAGGGGACCGGAGCAGCAACAAGGGGAGGTCGGGGCGGTGGCTACCGGTGCTCGACCGTAGGCTGAAGGCGGGCTTAGTGGGGGTGCTGCTGTCAATGAGGAGGGACGGCGAGGAGGATGACGACCGGTGGATGAATGGGTTACTGTTGGCGTGGGGGAGCTTCGTGCTTCGAGTGAAGGAGCGAAATGGAGCTTCGACTGTGGTTAGGTGCAATGAAGGCGATGGGGGTGCAGGCAAGGCGCAGGGTGGACGATGAGCAGTGGTGCGTCTCAGGGAAGCTGGCGATGGCAGCTCGACGAGGAGGAAGGAGGAGCAGCGGTGGTGAAGGCATGGCTCGAGCGATGGTGATAGAGCTCAGAGCGAGCGAAGGTGGAGCAATGGCGTGGAGGTGATGGCTCGAGCGGTGGTGGGGGCTGGCGAGGGTGCTATGGGTTCTTCAGTGGAGACAGGGCATCGATTGGTGTTGTGGGTGGTCGACGGTTGTGGTGATGAAGTGGTGGTGACTGTGGTGGCTTCGAGTGCTCGAGGTGGTGATGGGGGCGCTTGGTGAGGCTGCGGTGGTGCTGCAGCAATGAAGGAGATGCAGGCGGGGCTGAGGCGGAGACAGTTGCGGCCTAGAGGTAGTCACGAGAGGGAGCTTGGATGAGAGGCGAAGGGTTGCAGGGTCTGTTGGTTTCGGATGCTGAAAGAAAGAAGAAGAAGAAGAAGAGGAAGTGGGGCCCAGAAGTTAGGGAGAAAAGTGAGGGGGAGAGAGTGTGTGTGAGTTGGGGGAGTTATATTAGTAATATTAATATTATAATGGGTATTGATTATGAGGTTAGTGGAAGAGATAGTGGGCAGTAATTAGGGGAAAGTGGGTGCAGTTATGAGAGATGAGGGGATCTGGTTGGGTTTTGGGTAGTGGGTTTTAAAATGTGGGTTTGGGTTAGGATCCAATAGGATTTGTTTAGGGTTAAAAAGTGTGGGTTTGGATTAATAGACTTGGACTTCACAAAATAAAATAAATAATTATAGAAAGGATAAAAGATTGGGCTCCAATCAATAATAAGATAATAAAATAATATGGACTAGGGATTAAATATGGTTTGTCAAATAAATAATTTAGACAAATTCTAGAATGGACCTGGATTGGTCTTAAGTTCAAAATTATTAAATTAAATAATATTTCATAGAATAGTTTCAAATTAATTAAAATAATCAAATAATAACAATAGACCTAGTCTGGGTTATAAATAATTAAAATAAGAAAAGAATAAAATTTCTACAATTAAAGTATATAATAGTTTGAAAATTACTACAAATACAATTGATGTTTAGAATTGAATTTAATAGAAAGTTCAAGATGTATAAAAACAAATTTGAGAGCGGAAAAGAATTTATAAGGAATTCAAACACAAAAATACGCAAAAAATATGTATAGACGGAAACGAGGGTTACAATCTGATTATTCCGTTATTCTCAACTTCCATGATGATGGCTGATACGTTTGCATTGAGAGGAGTGAATTTAACAAAGCGTGGTGCTGGAGGTATATATAGAGATATATATATATGGGTAAAAGGGATATGAGCAACTTGCTCATTTAGTAAATGAGCAATTGATTATGTGGCATGCATGTGATACATTGGACAACTAACCCTTTTAAGGCTTTTCCGATCACATGTATGCCACATCATCAATTGCTTATTTACTAAATGAGCAAGTTGCTCATACCCCTTTTTTCCTATATATATATATATATATATATATATATATATATATATATATATATATATATATATATATAGAGAGAGAGAGAGAGAGAGAGAGAGAGAGAGAGAGAGAGAGAGAGAGAAATAATTAAATAAATAAATGAGTTGTTTTGGGGTGGGGGGATTTGAATTTGAGTTTTGGGGGGAGAACTTTGGGAGGGGGGGGAGCAATGTGTTTTGTGAGGTTAGATCTAGACCTTTGATTTTGGGGGGATTGAAGGAGAGTCACTTGATAGCTTTCTTTGTGTTTTATTTTATATATATATATATATATATATATATATATATATATATATATATGGGCCATCTTCCGTTACAAATGCAAATGTCGCGCAAACACCTTAACCCGTCATTGGGGATGACGGGTTAAGGCAAAACACATAACCTGTCATCCCCAATGACGGGTTAAGGCATTTGCACGTTTGCAAACGCTACAGTAGCATTTGAAACCGAAGAAGGCCCTATATATATATATATATATATATATATATATATATATATATATATATATATATATATATATACCTATACCTAGCTCTAAACCTTACCCTAACCCTAACTCTCTAACTCTCTAACTCAACTCTTAAACCGAAATCAATGTATATGGAGAATGATGACCAGTTACTAATTTTTTTATTGGAGAATTTATATGGTATACATAAAAATTGAGATATGCATATAAATTCTTCATTAAAAAAATTAGTAACTTGTCATCATTCTCCATACACATTGATTTCGGTTTAAGAGTTAGAGAGTTAGAGGGTTAGGGTTAGCGCTAGGGTTAGGGTAAGTGTTAGAGCTAGGGTAGGGTTATATATATATATATATATTGAGGCCTCCATATAAAATCTCCATAAAAAAATTAGTAACTTGTCATCATTCTTCTTATACATTGATTTCGGTTTAAGAGTTAAAAAGTTAGAGGGTTAGGGTTAAGGTTAGGGTTAGGGTAAGGGTTAGAGCTGTGGTAGGGTTACTGGATTAGAGTTATAGTTATGGTAAGAACCTAACAATATAATCACATTTATTTTTGCATTTTTAGTTAATAATTAAATTTTTTAATGAATAATTAATTATTTTATTAAAGCTTCACATTCTTCGAATTTAAAAGTGAAAAAAAATTATTTTTACAATTTTTCTACAATTAAAAAAAATCTAAAATCAGTTTAATTAAAAATTTATTTGTATCTAAAGTTCTAAATAGGATGTTTAATGTGACTTATGTTAGTTTTTAATTTTTTTTAAAATCACTCTCTTCATAAACACCCCCCCCCCCCTCCTGCTCCAAATAATAGTAATAATAATGATAAATTTAAAAATTTTATTAAAAAAAGGGTGAGAAAAACATGCGAATATGAGAGATTAACTTCAACTTAACACGTCATTGGAGATAACGGTTTAAATTAACCTAACCCGTTATCGCCACGACAGGTTAAGTTATGGAAATTTTTTTAAAGGTTTTTTTCTTTTCTTATTTTGTTGGATTTTTTTTTACTTGAAGGGTGGGTGGGGTGGGTGGGGGAGAGGTGTTTATGAATTGTGTAAAAGAGTAGTTTTTTTAGGGTTTTTTATATCGCAGTTACGAATAATGGGTGCTGGAGTTTCTGAACCCACAGTTACAATTTCTAGGGAGTCTTTCAAAGAAATAATTCCAACGGATACTTCACCTTCAATCTCTAAGAATAACCCTACTCTCCAATAACTACCCTAACCCTGTCCTTATCCCTAACCTTAGCACCAATCGAAAGAATTAAAAAAAAACGAAAATTTAAATTATTAATCAAAATATGATAAAAATTTCTGGTTAAAATAAACAAAAAATAACTTTAAAAATCAACAATCAAACAAATAAAGTAATCATAACCAAAGCCAATATGTAAGTGTTAGGGTTTAGGGTCTAAGGGTTAGGGTTACGGGTTCGACTTAATTGGAAGGTTTGGTGTTTTCTTAATTATAATTTTCTGATTAAACAAGTGGGTTGTTTATGTAATAATGTGAACAGATTTTTTTTTTCTTTTTGCTTTTTTTTTTTCCAAATCGGAAACACGAAAACTGAACACCAACCTAGAATGGCAAAAAACTGTAGTAATAATGACAGGAGAGAGGCTCAGAACCATAACCCTATTCTTACCAAACACTAATCCTTACCCTACCCTTACCCCTAACCCTAACCCTAACCCTTACCCTTACCCCTTACTATTGCATTCTTTTTCCTTTGTGTGTGTGTGTGTGTATTCTGGTTAAAGTAGTTGGTTGTTTGTGTAGTAATGTAAAGAGATATTTTTAGAACACTTTAAGATGATGACATTTCCATGTGCATATATGGAGTACGTGCTTGTTCACTTCACCCCAACCAGGCGAAATGACTCCAACCATTTGACTAGTTAAAACTACATTGGTTACCATTTTCGTAGGCTTCCAACATTAGGTTGAAATCAGTTCTCATTATCGTAAGCTTCCAACATAAACAACCTACACCTTTAATATAAAAAAATTTGTTAAAAAACTCTAAAATTAAATTGTAAAGAAAAAACAACTCAAAATTTTCCTGAAAAAATCTGTTTCACCTAGCCTGCTATTGGTGGCGATGGGTTAAGTTCGCTTAATAACGGGTTAAGTTGAATTATTTGAATAGAGAATTTGTATCACTTAACCCGAAATTTAGAAACTCTTTCTCTCTTTAAATAATAATAATTACGGGTTAGGTTATGTGCACAAAATAAATAATAATAATAAACTTTTGCTCTCTTTTAACAAAGCTTTACCTTAGGATTTACATGATCCCAATAGAAGTGTTCATGCCATTTCTAAGAGATGTCATCACATTTTTTAAATAAATAAACCTAAAAAAACATCTTTTCACATTATTACATAAACAATCCACACCTTTAATCAGATTTTTTTAATAAAAAAAACCCCCTTTAAAAAAGGTGTTCAAGTCAAGTCATAAATTTCTTGAATTAATCTCTTCAACCTAGCCTGCTATTGGTGGCGACAGGTTAAGTTCACCTAACCCGTTATCTATCTACAATAACGGGTTAGGTTGATCTACAATAACGGGTTAGGTTGAATTATTTTAACAGAGAATTTGTTTCACTTAACCCGAAATTCAGAAACTCTGTCCAAATCATTCAACTAAACAAGTTATTGGCGATAACGGTTTTATTTAACCAAACCCGTTATTTCCAATAACGTGTTAGGTAGAAGATGAATTTGTACATTTTCTAATCCAACAATTTTTCTGTTAGAATTTTTATACGTAACCGGCTATTAGCGATAACGGGTTATGTGTTCTTGAACTGCTATTGCCAGTAACAAGTTAGGTTATGTGCACAAATTAAAAAATCAAAATCCACACACAGCAGGTGTTAGCTGCACACATACACAAAATTTTCAAATTTAAAGCAGTTATAGCAACAACTGAAACATCTTATTCATCTTAGCATTCTCATCCAAATCTCCCATTCTCATCTCATTCATCTTCAACAATAACAGCAATAACATACACAAAATTAAATTGATGATGTGGGAAAAACTATGAGCGATCTCCACCGATGATCTATGCATGAATCGCAAAGCACCAAACCAGGACCAACGCCAACCTCCCTATTGGCCCAAGCCAGAAAACTCCCCAGGCCTTTCATGCATCTGGAGAAACCGCCTGCCACTCCAGGTGCTTCGTCAATTACGCATAACTGTACCCCCATAACTCAAGGGGGTAACTAATCCCAAATCCAAGATCAAGGGAATTTGATACTGTGCTAAGAGCGGGGAGTAACGAATCCTTCTCAAAGGATCTATAAACACTGCATGGGGTAGACTATAACCTCCGTTCTCGTTTATACGAATTTCCAATTCTTTTCTTTCTTTTTCTTGTATTCTTGTATTTCAATTTCTGTATAAATTCTCTCCATTGCATTTAGATTCGTTTTGAATCTCCTATCGAAATCCATCCTAATATTTAATTAAAACCCAAATTCATATTCCATAATATAATCTTGTTTTCTCTTTTTTATTTATTTATTTTGAAGCCCAAACCAAGTCTTGTTTCCCTCATCTTATATATATTATTTTGATTTATTTGAAGCCCAATTTTAATCCATACTATCATATTATTTTATTTTAATTTCATGTGAAGCCCAAACCCAGCCCAACAATATTATTATCCTTGTTTATTAATGTAAGCCCAACTATTAAACCCAAACCCGCACTGGTGTACCCAAACCCGTTACCAAACTTAAACTCACTAACTTATTTTCCCCTAGATCTCCCCAACTCCCTCTCACTTCCCCCACAAATCTCCCGAGATCTCTCTATTCATCCCCATTATCTCAACTATCTTAATCACCCCCACTAATCAAATCCCACTAATCCCTCTAATCCTAATCCCCATTAATTAATTACCCTAATTCTTCTCAGCCCCTAATCTTCTCTCTCTCTCTCTCTCTCTCTCTCTCTCTCTCTCTCTTCATCTTCTTCTTCCCCATCCCGATCAACCCACTGCCTCACCATCACCGCTTGCCTCGACATCCCCTCGCAAAACCCCCACCAGTCCCTATCACCCTCCTCGACCCCGCACTCCACCATCGACCTCGCCACACGTCGCCCTCATCTCCAGCACTGCATCCTGTGCACCACCGTCCACCTCGTCGACTCCTCTAACCCGAGCTCCTGCCATTACTGCCTTCACCGCAACCTACGACTCCACGACACCACCGCTCGACCTCCTCATAGCCGCCAACCACCGTAGAACCCATAGAAGCTCCCTCGTTGACCGAATCATCATCGCACCACCTCGCACCGTCGACAGCCCTGCCATTGCCGTCGACCACCCAATCCCCATCAAGCTCCTCATTCCCCCTCGTCTCCACCATCGTCCCCCGCAGTCCTCGTCTGCACCCATCGACCACCAGAGCCCACCTGCAGTACAACGACCACCACCGACGCCCTCACTTGTTGTTCCAACCACCGCTGCCCCAATGCTGCCGCCGTCATTGTCGTTGTTGCCGCTCTCAGACTTACTATCGTTGTTGTCGCCTGTGCTGTCGTTTTCACCCTTGCTATTGTTGATGAGTTTGCAGTTACGTGTTTAGCACGTGTCTTTGTGTACGTAGTTGCAAGTGTGTTGCCGTCGGGACTCTCGTCCGGTTATTCTATCATATTTGAAATCGTCGTCATCTTTAAGGTAAGTACCTTGTACATCTTTATCGTTCCGTACAAGCATTCTATTTGAATCTCGGCATTTAGTAATTTGATCATCGTGTTGAAATCTGTCATTCTTGTAGCATCCATGCTTCGTGAGATTTTATATCTAGTTTAGTCGAATCAAATTCTTTTGCCTCTATGATTCGATGCGGTCAAAAGCATGGTTTTTCATCCCCGCATTCATTACACAAACACAAAATTGAAACATATATGTACGAATGTCCACATAGATAAATAGGTGATTGAATGAATTGAAAGTGGATGTGATCGGATAGTTGCATTCGAAATTAATATTGTAGAAATATGAGCTTCATCATGTGAACAATAGAAACCCCTTACTGATTTCTATATATAAATGCATGTTAAATCATAGTTTTATAACTATATTTTGAAAGTAAGAATCATTTTAAATGGAACCGGCAAGTTGCTGCCCTGCTGTCTGCTGTAACTTGTAGCCAGGTTTTGACCTAGTCACGGTTTAAATCGATTGAAACTTTATAAATGAATGTCGTAGCTCGGTGAATCTAGTTTCTAGAACATTCAACAGATTCGGATTTGGAGTTATAGACAATGAGATATCATGTTCTTTGTACTGCTAGGTCTTCACATTACAGATTGTCACTTATAGTACATCATCATATTTCACAATTTAAAATGCCATATTAATAAGTGAATTAGGACTTGATATTTATCAGCATACTACTAGACTTGATTGGGAGTCGTAATATAGTTTTTATAGGATTTTTGAATAGATTTTCAGATCTGTTATATACATGTAAACTTGACCCTAAGCTACTGTTAGAACACTAGACCAGTAAAGACCTTAACTTTTGACCCAGTAAAAGTTAAAATCACTTAGAGAAATTTAAATAGAAGTTGTAGCCCTCTGTGTGAGGAATCTAGAACACTTAACGGATTCATAATCCGACTTACGGATCACAAGTTATTGTAAATTCACCAATGTAATGTTATAACTCTAGATACACTACTGATTTATGCGTCGTCGTGTTCTAATAATTCATTCAGTAGATTAACTTAAGAATTTGAACCTAGAAATTATAGAATTTGTTGATGAATAGTCTCAGAAGTTTTATCATGATTTTTGTGAGAATTTTAGTAAACTTTCTAGTCGAATTTCACATAGGATAATCTCGTGCTGAGTTGCTGCCTGGGTAGTAAAGCAAATAATAACTAGCCGGTAGACTGTATTTCTATAGTCTAAATGTATCGTGCGAATATGCTCTGGAACTAGCAAGGAGTCTAGTTTCTAGAATCCTTGTCGGAACCAGATTTTCTTTCCTGTGGTAGCGGAAAAGTTGATCATTGTACAGTGACGTCTGACTGCCCAAACTTGTAACTTTGTGCTTGTTTTTACATAAATATGTTGTTCTTTGCATTTATGACTTGAAATATATTAAATGTGTTGCATAGCCCTTGATATCTCCCTGATCATGTCCCGACACTATTTTCGTTGTTGCATCATGTTTAATTGTTGTAAAAGAATCACAAGCCGGAGTAATAAGGGAAAAACCTAGTAGTGGGATATATAGGAGATTGTACTCGGAAGGGGGCCGTGTTTCCCATGATGAAGATACATGATTACAAGTTATATGGAACTAATTGCCACGTGGAACTAAGTGCCACGTCATGGGTGACGGGGGCCACCTCTAGACTTCATTACATGATTACTTGGTTACCTAATTACACGTTCACAAGTCATATGGAACTAAGTGCCACGTAGAACAAAGTGTCACGTCATGGGTGACGGGGGCCACCTCTAGACTCATTGACTACATGATTCCTATTTACATGATTTCTCGAGTACTTGGCCCTGTATAATTCATCACTAGTGTCACGCACCGCTTCCCAAAAATACAGAATACGGGTACGTAACAAAAGTCCAGCGAATGAATATAATCATCCTTAAGCTGTTCAGGAATTCTTTACAACATATCACAGTAAAATCAGAGTCGGAAGCCAGAAAAAGATCAACCACATGCACTTATGAACCAAATACCAACAAGAATACTTGAAATAAAACACATTAATCTCAAATATTCATGATCTGAATTACACAATAATCTTGGGTCACATTGCCCAAATACAAGGAATAATACAAGTTCAAAATACAATATTGTCCAAAATAAGTAATAGGAATAGCAATAGCAAAATTTCAGCCTCTAGCCTCTCATCTTGCCAATACCTTTAGGAACCGTCCTCCAAAATCTGCAATTCACATAATGCAGGAAAAAGGAAAAGAAGAAAACACAGTACCTGTCAATGGCAAGTCCGGGTCACAAAATAGAATAGGATACAAGCACAGGGACACTATCTAATCACAGGATATACTAACAGGTATAGGTAAACGTATGTCAAGTGTCAACAGTTAAACATGTAACATGTATAATTATCAGCTATTCAGGTAATCATGTAATCATGTACCAAGTATCAGGAAAACAGGTAAAAGGAATATCAGGTAACAGGTAACAGGTATACAGGTAACAGGTAATCATGTATTAATATCTTGTATTATTACTATCTAGGTAACACTTCATGTGCCATCTTTTTATCACATGGTTGTTACAGTCAATGCAGTTTTGCTTTAGATTTCATAGTGGACCATAGAGGGCAGTATACTCAGGTACAGGAAAACAGGTTCATGAATCCTAACAGGTACATGAATCATCCGATTCATGCAGCAACAGGTTCATGAAGCAACAAGTACACGACCAACAGGTGCGTGCAGCAACAGGTAACAGGTACATGAACCAAAGGTCCATGCAGCAACAGGTACACGACCAAAAGGTACGTGCAGCAACAGATAACAGGTACATGAACCAACAGGTCCATGCAGCAAAATGGGAAACACGGGCTCCCTTCCGAGTACACGTTTCCGAATTATCCACTATTAGATCTTTCCCATAAACCCCGGCTTAGTTACTTTTATTATTAAGATCATCAACAGGAATGAGAGTATACTAAATAATGTCAAACTAACAGGTCATAATCAGGTATAGACTCAGGGAATTAGATCAGTAAGTATAGGTACCAAACATTCACAAATACGAGCAAAATGGTATATGTTTATAAACAGGACAGCAAGACCAGTCTGTACAAAAACAGTGATCCAAAGATCTACAGGCATGCAAATCATAATCCGTCAAAGGATCTAAAAACTAGACTCCCACACTCTTCTAACAGGTATAATAAATTTATATGCTATTTCACAACATCTCTACTCAAAACACAATTCAACACAGTTTTTATGTACAGCCAGAAAACAGGGAAATAACTTAAACCACATGAAAACAGCATACAAAATCATCAAATAAATCCATGAAAATTCTGGGGTAATACCCTATATGTATAGTCTCAAAATATAAATTTTTATATTTTTCCAGAAAGTATAGACATGTTATCAAAAATAAAAAGTAACACAAAACACGGTTTTGATGGATCTGGAATTCCTCAACACTGCTGTACAAAATTGAACACATCTTGCAAACAGCGCACCGAAATCCACTTCCGCCAAAACGGGGTGAAAGTAGATACAACTACCCAACTTTCATATCTCACACAAAATATTCATACAGTAATTAAAAACAGGGTGAACACGGCATTCAACATACAATCACACGCAATTTACAGCAAAAGTGATCTATAGAAAAGGATATAAGACATCTCTCAAAACTCATCTTTTAATTACCACAAAAATCAGAGAACTACCTAACATCATGGTGAAACACTGGACAAAATCTTGTGGCATGAAATTATGTCTAACTTAGATCTTAAAAATAAATTGGTGATAAAATCTATCCCGAAATGAATCTGGGAACTACCGGCATACAGTTACTAAAATAATCATAACTAATTCATACGAACTCCAAACAGGATGAAACTAGTGGTATTAGAAATTAGATTCAATTCTCTACAAATTACTCAGAAATAGCCATGTTGAGATTCGGACTCTAATCTAGGTAAAAACAGCAATCAATCCAGTACAACCCAATTTTCCAGATTTCTCAACTAAACTTCAAAACGTCATAACTTCCACAAAAATCATCCAAACTCTTCCAAATTCAAAACGCTGTCTACCCATGGTCCAAATGTCATAATGGAGGGTATCTAACATGTCAAAATCTATTATTCCTCATATGGGTGTTCAAACATACATCGGGTATACAATATGTCGCATACGCGATCAAAATCGCGTTTGGGTGAATCCTAAGGCATAAACCTATCAAACTCCATGTCCTAAGTCGTCTATGGCCTGTTTTGAACAATAGAGACGAAACCCACAAGTAAAAACATGATCTTTGTCCGTCTCTAGTCTCAACCTATCCTATGTGTGAACTTTCTACTTGTATCAACCTAAGAAATTTATGTACAAGTTACTTGCCTCGTTGACGAAGAACACGATGCTACGAAGCCTAGCAATGAAAACCCACGAACAAAAGTCCTTCCACGCGCGATATCAAGCAAACCCACGAACCGAATCTTGCCTACGATCGTCTTCTTGAAGCACGAACTCAAACGGACGATACCCACTTCTCCAATGCAGCAAAGGGAGGTGTAGGGGCTATTATGAGATGGTTGGGGGCTGTTTTGGGTAGGGTTCGGCCACACAAAGGGAGGAGAGAAGGGTTTTTTTTTTTTGAGGCGGAGTTGTATTATATGGTGGAAGGGGATGACTATGGTGGTCGGCTAGGCAAGGGGACAGCAAGGAAGTGGTCGGCCTGGGTAGAAGTGCAGGTCGAGAAGGATTGAGAAGGAGGGGGGAGGAGGCCGGTTTGTTTAAAGAAGGGAAAAAGATTAGGGTTTGTGATTAATTAGATGAGGGGGTATATATAGGAGATCAAATGTGGGTTAATGGGTAGTGGATATCAATAGGATTAAATGGGTATACAATTGGGTAATGGGTATTGGGTAGATTTCAAATGGAGATATAAAATACAATGAATCCTATGGCTCCTAAAAAATCTCCTTAAGAGTCAAAAATCTCAAATTGGTCAAAACTCTTCTAAAAATCCACCATGACCCTAAAATAACATTTATACATGAACGAGATCAAGAAATTGAGAAAAGGAGCTCAAAATGTCGAAAAAACGGCCAAACGGCGCGCAAACAGCAAAAGGAGGTCAAACTGCCAGAAAAATATTATAGAGTAAAAATAATTAAATTAATTGTTCCGAAAATACAATGGAAAATAATAATTCACAAAAATGAAAAATACCCTCAAAAAAATACCAAAAGTGAAAAACAGGGGTTACAACTAGAGTCTAAACGTTAACATGATTGTATGCACCCGAACCTGTGGTATGGGACGCAAGATTCCATGCATTAGATAGGACTGATTAAATGGATAAACTTCAGATTAACACTGAGCACCTGCATATTCATGTTTACATGTTGCATGTCCATTTTACAAGCTATATGATTCCTGTTTACTAGTTTCGTGATTCTCGTTTACATGTTACATGATTCCTGTTTACAAGTTACATAATTCCTGTTTACAAGTTTACATGATTCCGGCTTTGCAAGTTGCATGATTCCTGGTTACATGACATGTTTCCCGTTACATGATTCGTTGTTCCCGATTGGTTATATTTTGAGACTTGTTCAGTTCTTATTTCCTTCTTGTTATGGTTATTGTTTCCCGTTACCATGTTGTTCTGTATTTGAATTCCCAGTTCTTATTGCTTTCCCTCTTATGCCTTGTTTCCTATTCCTATTTTGCTTGTACTACTTGCGGCCCGTAGCTTGCTTTAATGGGTACCATCTATCTTTCTTTTGAGTAAATGTTATAAATGTACATATGATGGGTTACTGGAAGAACTCGATAGACTGTTATCTCGACAGACTGTTATTGCATTGTATATTCTTCGGCTATTCTGTAAGTTCTTGTATCTTAGATATCAGTTATGGTATTATATTCTTGTTCCTGTGATTATTATTGTATGGTTGAGCTTACTAGTATTGTACTAATTATGGATGATATGAGTTGGCATACTTATATCATTCGCTAGGCCTCAGTTACGTGCCATTGTTTCCGTATAACGGGAAGCGGGGCGTGACATAGACCATGACGGGTAACTACTTTTTCATCACAGAATCCTCTCCACTCTATAGCTGCTTTCTAACTTAAGCATCGGAGGGTCTGTTACCGGGCACTCCCAGTGTTTCAGACTTGATTTTGTAGGCGGACGAAGCAGCCATCAAAGACCGAACTAACCCAGGGTTCCTTCAGATCCCGAACGAAGTTCAGAATCATTGCGGTTTCCTTCAATCCAAAGAAGTCACATCATCTGTTGCTCCCACACCCCAAGAAAAAGACCGCAACAACTTATAACTTCAATTACATTCCTCAACTTAGCACCGTTATAAAAAATGCAGTTACATCAGCATATATATATATTCAGAACTATAAATCTTTTTGAAGAGAAACGCCTTCCTTCAGCACGATCATGTTCTAATCAAAACCTACAACATAAAACTTCAAAATCTTAAATTTCTTATCAAATGAAATAAGTAATAAAGTTCTCACACTTGAATTTTACATACATAATAAAAAAAATTCCTCACAACGAATCATCACCTTCTTCATCACCACTCTTTTCACCGCTTAGATCTTCTTCATATGCATTTGACCTGCTAAATTAATGACATGAATGAGTTAGTCAACAAAAAAAAAGCAAAGATTGAGTAAGTCAAATTTTTAAACTAAAAATAGATATATTCCTAGGAAATTTGTTTGGACAATTTCTTGAATCGTGTCTGGTTCCCTGCATGCAACATGCATTGCACCATCTAAGTTTTTGGTAAAATTGCTCTCTTATCTGCTTCAATCTCTTTCCTCTAGGCCTTCCCTTTGTAATGCACTATTAAGGGTCCCCCACTGGTACATGTGCATATTCACTGCCTTCAGCATGTTGTCCACCACTCTCAGGTTGTGCATTACCTTTGTGATGTCCGCTAATTCTAGATTGTAGAAGAGAAATGCCTTCAATGCCTTCAAGCATGTGGTCGAGCATGTATTTGTAACTTTCTTTGGAAGAACAACCATGATCAACCATCTGTTTTGAGTAATGGCTCAATTCACAAAAGCGAGAAACAAAATTTTCACTAGTACCATCATGAACGGATGTATAGATTCTTCTCATGAGATCCTGAGTCCATCTTCTTGTAATATATTGCTTCGGTAGTGTAGTGTGATAGATGAATCGAAGAACCTTGAAAATATGTTTGCACGAAATGCCTACGAATTCAAACATTAAACAAGCACATCTAGCCATTTGATGAAGTTTGCAGAATTGAACCACCCTCCCCGGTTCTGAATTTCCATAAAGCTTCACAAAGAAAGATACATTATCCGGTGTTTTAACATCGGCAATGACAGTCACATTAAATAATAAGCTTTTCTGCACTTCATCTTGGAATTTGTAGAAAACCTTCAATGTGTAGATTCGCATCATTTGTTCCTCCACAGCACATTCGGTCTTCAATTTCGGTCTCATCTAACGGTTACGACGATTTTCTTTAAGTTCCTCGTGTCTTTGCCTTGCTAAGACTCAGTCGAAGATGACGGCAAATTCATGTAAGGAGTACTTCTTTTGGGTATGTAGCTTCAAGGAAGAATGCAGAAACTTACTCCATTGGCTACTCAACATGTCGGTCCAAAATGACTCTCTTGCATAGACGTGGGTCCATTTCTCACGAATTTCAAATTTATCGTTCAACTATTTGTTATTTTCAACATTGTATTACAAAAGCAATAATTTCCATTTCTCTTCGAACTCATTTTTGTATTCTTCATTATAGATGATACTCTTCACAGAATCCCTACACTCATCGATATCTTTCGGCATACTCACCTCCTGCAGTAACTTATCCAAAATATGTCAAATGCAATACGTATGCTCAGTCTGAGAAAAATTTTTCTTCAGTGCAACACCAATCTCATGATTCTCATCCGTTATGATGCCGATCGGAGCAAGTCTCATTGCTCCTAACCACTTTTCAAAGAACCACTCAAAAGAATATGCATTCTCATTTGAAATGAACCCACAACCTAAGAAGTTGATTGCCAATATTGGTTTATTCCAACAAATGGAACAAATAACATTCCATATCGGTTTGTGTTGTGTGTGACATCAAAGCAAAGTACGTTCCTAAATACTTCATAATTCATCCTAGCGGTACCATCCAGCCAAATACAATGAGACGATCAGCCTTCGAGATCTAATTGGTAATCATAAAAAAATAAATGATCAATCTGCTTTTTCGATTCAAAGAACTCAATGAGCATTTTCCAGTCGTGTCCTTTCATAGCTTTCGTTGAGTCTCTCTTTAGATTTCTAGCATCGGTTTCAGTGAATCCTATTTTATCGTGACCTCCACTAGCACTTTCAAAGAAAAGCATTTGTTTGCATGTAAGAATACTAGCTTAGGTAAGTTGATCCATTATTTTTTTATCGAATTTGACACGCTATGGTTTCTAGGAAACAGATGTCTTCTACTAGGTGAAGTAAATTCGTGATTGTGTGGTTCATGAAATAAATAAATAACCCATGTATCACTTTGTTCGTTTAGTTTTACACGACGAAAGCTTTGCAACCCGTTCTAGAAGTAGTTCCCTGTCTAGCATCATTAGACTGACTCGGTGACTCCCCGACTTTATTACATAAATATGATTTGTCGACTACATCGATTTCCTTGTAATTATTTCCACCCTTATACATTGCGAAACACACACATCTAGCATATGAAGTATAAAAATTTTCGGCTTCATATAAAATATGAAACATCATACCTATCTTGGGTTTGAGGTACTCATCAACTTGCGGCCAAAATTCACCACTTCTTGTGCACACATAGATTATCGCCGGCAATATAATTTTCTTCATCATCATATCTAACATAAAAAATAATATAACAATTATCAATACACTAATCATATAGACCAAATCACACTATTTGCATATATATAGATACGAAACAGGATACACAAACGGCAACCAAAAATTCTGAAACTTTGCGAGTAGGTCGGATTCACCACACACAAGCAAATACAACTTGTAGATATGCGTTTCTACTCACGGTTTGGAAGATACAGCTATGTATCACTTTATGTAACATCCTGAATATTTTCAAATAATCAATATGGAGTTTTCTTTTATTTTTACGTGTTTTGCACGTACAATTTAATATGTGTATTTAGCTTTAAAATTATTCTTATATCATGAACAAATATTTTATTTTCTTTTTAAAAGCCTATTTTAATCTTTAGGCCTAATAGTCTAATTCTAGCCCACTTAAACCAATTAATTAATTTAATTAGAGAGCCCATGGTTTTTAACCCACCTATTTAGCCCACT
Organism: Hemerocallis citrina; assembly: GCA_017893485.1. Taxonomy (NCBI): domain Eukaryota; kingdom Viridiplantae; phylum Streptophyta; class Magnoliopsida; order Asparagales; family Asphodelaceae; genus Hemerocallis; species Hemerocallis citrina. The sequence continues at coordinate 166,770,754 of CM030359.1, forward strand.
AGTTAATTTTATTTATTATTAATGCAACTTGTAGTTTAGACTTGATCAAGTAACAAATAAATCGACATTTTAATGTACAAACTAATTTGTAGTATGCATAATGTGACACGTGCATTGCACAAGCACGTGGTTTGAGTGAGAAGAGGGCTTGGCCGGCCTTGTTCATGAAATGGGAGGGATGGAGAGAGTGGTGAGGTGGTTATGTGATGGTGGGTAGTACTTCTAACTCCCAAATGCATCATAGCCTTTCATCTAAACTCATCTCAACCCTCCATTTGAGCTTGAGTTGTGTACAAATACCCCTCCCTTGTCTTCTTCATTACTTGCATTAGAAATATTTCAAAGAGAAGAGAAAAGAAAAGAAACAATTGTGAGGAAAAGAAAGAGTTGTGTGAGTAAAAGATTGAGTATTGTGTGTTTGTGTGCTTTTGCAACTTGGAGGCCGACCAAAACATCAAGAGGAGGAAGAAGCTCGGTGGCACATCAAGGGGAGGCTCGGGTTCACACTAGCAAGGAGGAGGAGCTCGAAATTTGCACCAAACTAGGAGGAGAAGGGAACCATTAGTGCGTTCAAGTAGTTTCTTAGAAGTTTTCTTTTGTTCTTCATTAAGGTGGGTAATTTCTCAAACATCTAATATAGATGCCATGCTAGGATTTTAATGTTAGAAACAAGTAGAAAAATTGCCATATACTTGCTTGAAGAGACTAGTAAGAAATAGAAGAAACTCTAGTTTATCTACATGAAAAGTTAGTAAAATGAATTGGAATGTGTTAATTAAGATTTATTATGATGCTTGTTAGTATATTTGCATGCTAGAATACATATGAATTGATGAATCATGATTATATGAAAATTGTGCTTATGAATGAATTGTAGAATGCTATATATGAAAAAATGTACTTGTGAATGAATTGTAGAATGCAAGATAATATCCATGGATTGTGAAATTAATTGATTAGTTGTAAAAAGTGGGTTTTAATTGCATTATATGAATAATATTATATTCACTAGATTATCATCTATGTTGTCACTTTGAAACATAGGAAAATGATTAGTTGTGTAAACATAAGACTAACCTAAGAGTTTTGATTATGTTAAGGAATGAAAGAAAAATTGTGTAAACACATTGTGAATAAAAGAGGAATAAGTTGATAAAAAGATTCGTTTAAAAAGAAAATTTTCTATGTCGAAATGTATTAACGTTCCACTTTTTTTTCAAAGAACTAAAGAGAAACAGTCTATTATGAGTTTAAAAATAAGATTTTGACAATCTAAGAAAATATAAGTTATTGTTTTTCAAAGAAATATATTCTAGAGAAGACATAGATTTTTATAAGTAAAAATTAATTGAGAAAAATCGAGATGATTAAAAGAAGAACTAGATACAGTACAGTCTAATACAAAAGTATTTTAAGCTCTCCCTATATCGGTTAGTCACTTAGGCCTTTCTGGTTGAAGGGTGCGCTTTGGGTCTATTACTGTAGCTGAGCGGAGCTACTGGTCTTGGGTTCGAGTCTCTCAAGAGACTCTGTTTTTTTTTGAAAATTCAATTTTTAATCAAGTTCCGAAACCAGACCTCAAGTATAATTTAAGCTCTCCCTATATCGGTTAGTCACTCTGGCCTTTCTGGTCATCAGGTTTCTTTTTACTGGCGGGGGGTTTGGTCTGGGTTCGAATCCAGTCTTTGGCCTTTTATTGTGAGTTTTGATTTTTTTAAACTTATTTCATTTTTTGAGTATTCTTAAGTGTTTAAAAAATTGAGAAAAAAATACTAGAATTCTTCTAAATATACCTAGACTTCATGAAAATTATTTCTACAATATTTGACTTGTTATAATGGGAATTAAAAGTAATTTTGACAAAAAGAACTTGATAAAATTTCTTAGAATATCATATTGATTAATTAAAGAAAGGGAATATTTTTAATATAAAGAATTTTTCGTAAGAGATCTAAAATGAGATTTTTGACATGGAAAAATTGAGTAAGATTAAATATGAGTTTGTTGTTTAAAACTATGCAAATATGCATGGAAAATGAAGTAAAAGAAGCATGATGAAATATGGAATTTGTGAATATGAACTCTCATTTTGATGAACATGAAACGAGTTTGACATTAGAATTTAGCTAAGTCCTTACATCGATATGAATGAAATTTTGAAAGAGAAATGTCATAATAAAATGCCAAGATTGGGTCTTGGTTAATGATTGATGTTTAAGACCGATGTAGAGGTAACGCTAATTCTAGAGTATTAATTTTATTCATGATTCAAATATCTAAGGATTAGACACATAGTGGAGTTATGATGAAAGTAAGAGAAAAACACAAGTATGAGGGCCTCGGATCTATGGTGTGAGAGTATTCAGGCTGCCTGCATGATACGTCATGTCATGGCGTGGATACATCTCCGGAATTATTGGGACCATGACGATGCTTGTGGGGTGTTCGGTGACTACGTAGTGCCATCGTTCTATGACGAAGGCAAATTGTCCATAGGTTGTCTGCATGATGCGTCATGTCATGACATGGAATTCCCCTCCAGGTTGTCTGGGTATGGGCTCGTAATTCATAAGACATCTAGGATACTTACCATAGTTACTGTAGTAGTTTAACTCATGGCGAGAGAATCAACCTTACAAGATGAAGAACGATTAAGGGCTTGCCCTCGGACCTATGTAGTATGGGATGCATAGAATCCGAACAAGTGTGCACTAGTATCATTAAATATAAATAACTGCATTAAGGACTAAGTGCACATTCACACACGACATCAATAAGATAGTCCCCTTAGCTTTGTTTGTGACAAGTGTGTGCTTTCTAAGTAAGAGAAATTGATGTATTATATCCTAGCGTCAGTTGTATGCAACTGACATGCCCACAGTTTCTATGCAGGATAAAGTGAATGAAAAGACTAAAGAATGAATGCTGCTTAAAGAAATATTCAAGTTTTTATTAAATTCATGTATCATGTTGTAATTTATAATTCCGCTGTGTTGATGTAAAACATTGTTGTACAAAAAGTTTTTAATTCCTTGTAAAGTTATACGAAGTGAAGTGTAAATGTAACGCCTCGAATCCCAAATCCACTGAATTCGAGATGTTCTACAGGATCTTTTCGCTTCCTTTAGTACAATTTTACAAGGAAATTCAAACTTTTCACTTTACATCAGAGTTTACATCAATATTACATTTACATTGCACAGCGGAAGTAAAATTTACAACAATGAGACAAATGTACAACAACATTGAGAAATTTTTAAGCATTGGTTCCTCTTTAATCTTTTTCATGCCGTTTATCCTGCATACAAAACTGTGGGTACGTCAGTTTATTCAACCGACGATGATTATACATGGCCATCCTCTCTATGCCAGAAACAGTATAACGATTCTTATTTCTTAACAGATCACAAACTTGTTCACATATCAAAATAGAGCAAAGGGGAAAATCTTAATGATGTCGTGTCGTGATCGTGCACTTAATCCTTAATGCAATTATTTAATTTACATGACACTAATGCGCACTTGTTCGGATTCTATGCATCCCATACTACATAGGTCCGAGGGCAAGCCTCTTAATCGTTCTTCATCTTTGTAGGGTTCAATCCCTCGCCATGACTTAATCTACTACTGTAATTAGGGTGAGTATCCTAGATGATCTATGAGTACAAGCACGTGCACTGGACCCTGGAGGGGAACCCCACGCCATGTCTTGACTCATCAAGCATGCATTCTGTGGCAATTCAGCTTCCTCCCTGAACACGATCCTCTTGCAGTCACCAAACATCCCACAAGCGTGGCTAAAAGTCCGATCATTACTGAGTTGTGCCCACGCCATGTCTTGACTCATCAAGCATGCATTCTGTGGCTCACACACCCGCACCGTAAACTCTAGTTCTCATACTTATGTTTTCTCTCACTTTCATCACATCTCCACTATGTACTAATTATTAGAATCATGAATAAAAATCAAAGCTCTAGAGTTAGCCTCTCCACTAAACCGGACTTATTCATTCATTTAAACACGACCAACCTTGGTCTTTCTTTTCAAATTTCATTTCATTTCATTTCCAATGCCGGGGGAGACTTAGCTACTCTTTTGTTTCAATTTCCAATTCGCAATTTCCAATTTGAGCATTTCCAACTCATGATTATCCCAACATATTTCCTTTATCATGTTCTTAACTTTCATATTCATGTAATTCTCAATTCAAATCGATGATTCATTTCATGTAAAATCATGCAACAAATAGAGTTTACCAACATCAACCATAAGATTCACAACTTTTAACAAAAAACCACATGAAATCTCTGACATATCAGAATACTCTGGACAGTCGACTTGGAGAAAGTCCAGTCGACTTGTTCAGTCAAATCAAGTTCTTCATAACTACTCAGGAGAGTCGACTGCTGCACATGGCCAGTCGGCTGCTCCGCAATTTTCCATGTTCAAAATATCATTCACGTGACAGTCGACTGTCATTCAATCAGTCGTCTGTCCTAGGGTTCTAATTACAATTTTCATACTCAGCCCAGTCGACTTGCTACTTGCATTAAGTCGACTGAACAGGTTAACATTTCAAATTAAGGAATTATCTTCCCTCTGTTCTCACATGCATCATTGTGTCATATTACAATATATATTCATGCTGCATAAACACGTAATTTCTTAGCTGTTCACTAACATCACCACATAGAATTTCACATAACTAATATTTTTCTTTCCTTAAGGAAATGTTAAGCATGCATTCACATTTGCTCATCACTTTCTTGCAGAGATGAATATTAATCTCAATTCATTACACTAGGACGTCACAATGAAAAATACCTCATTTCATGGAATATCTGGACTATTCATAGTTTAATTTAATACATCGGTCGGCTGTTCATATCAGCAGTCGACTGTACAGGCTATTCCCAGTTTTACTAATTATCGCTAGTTCTTTTTTTTCATATGTTCATGTCTCCTCAGTCATATACAACATGGAGGATATGGATTTAGCATCCCTTACGTCATTTTAGTTTGTACACCCGTACATCATGAAACTTTCTAACAAATCATGAGAAAACATTCGCCTCGTACCAGTCGACTTGTTCAAGTGACAGTCGACTGTACCGGCCTATTCCAGTCTTATTTACAGTGTCATTACTACATTATTAGTCCTTCACAACTTTCATCATAAACATACACGGGGCAATCTAATATGTTTAAACTTACTTTTCACAAGCATGGTGACAATCATCATAGCCATAACATATTTACTACGTTAGAAGTCCTGAGAAACACCCACCTTATTGACGAAATAACCAAATCCAGTAAAGCTTCACTATGTGATGCATGACTCCTTGCTCCTTGCTTCTTGCTCTACACCGAAGCTCCTCTGTAGAGATGATCGGCCTCCAAGAGAACTCTCACTCACCAACTCTACAATATAGTATATATATAATTTCTTTTCAAGGGATCTTAGTGTAGAAGATGCTTAGGAGAGAGGGGTATTTATACACCATTTTGGGTGAGAAGGAGGGCTAGGATTTAGTAGATAGTTATAGGGTCAAGGGCTAGGATGAAGTAGGGAGTTGTAATAACTACCCACACTCTAGATAACCACCCATGACTCAAATCCACTCCTTACCCAATCCGGCCAAGAAAAGTGTGCTTATGCACGTGTATGTGAAATGCACGTGCATGCACTAGTCATCATAAAAAGAAACTTGTACAAAATACAAAATAAAAATCTTTAAAAAAAGTGTTCCACATTACAAGTTGTAGATAAAATAGAATTAAACCATGGGCTTTAATAAATGGCCCAAAACAATAGTTATTTAAAAATAAAAGAAGTACTTTTTGGGCTTTAAGAAAAAGAGGTTTTTATCTAATTAAAATAAGGATTTGGTACAAAACAATTAAAAAGCACAATTTGAAATATCTTTACTCTTCTTGAAAAAAATATTACACGTGCACACTACATGCAAAAATAAATAATTTTTCATAAATTTGAAAAATCAGGGCATTACAACACTCCCTCCTTAGAATAGTTCCGTCCCCGGAACAACAGTTCAGAGTGAGAAACAAAATACAACACAACAACAAGAACAAAAGATACAAAGATACAATCAAACAAACAGCTCAGGATAGTCCTTCAACTTCCTCTCCTCAGACTCCTAAGTAGCCTCTTCAACCAAATGGTTTCTCCAGACTACCTTGACCATCGGTACTGTCTTATTCCTCAAGACTTTCTCTAGACGATCAACAATCTCGACAAGAGACTCGATGTAGTTCAGATCCAACTGCAAACCTTCCGGCACTTCAGGCAAATGATGACTCGGGTCTGGAATATAACCTCTCAGCATAGACACATGAAAGACATTGTGCACCTGAGATAACTCTTCCGGTAATTTAAGCCGATAAGCAGTTTTCCCGATCCTTTTCAATATCTTATACGGGCCTATAAACCTCGGGGCTAACTTCCCGCCTTTGCCAAAACAAACCACACCTTTACTGGGTGATACCTTCAGAAAGACGAAGTCACCAACCTCAAACTCAAGGTCCCTTCTCCGGTTGTCTGCATAGCTTTTCTGCCTGCTCTGAGCTTCTACCAACCTCTTCCTGATCAGAACAATCTTCTCAGAAGTTTGCTGTACAAGCTCAGGACCAAACAACTGACGCTCCCCAACTTCAAACCAACAAACAGGAGTCCTGCACTTCCTGCCATACAAAGCTTCGTACGGCGCCATCCCGATGCTAGTATGAAAACTGTTGTTGTAGGAAAACTCTACCAAAGGTAAATGCCTTTCCCAACTGCCTCCAAAGTCTAGTATACAACACCGAAGCATATCCTCAAGAATACGGTTGACTCTCTCGGTCTGCCCATCGGTTTGCGGATGAAAAGCAGTGCTGAAATCTGTCTTGGTCCCCAAAGCTGTCTGAAAACTCCTCCAGAAATGCGAAGTAAACCGCGCATCTCGATCAGAAACAATAGTTGACGGAACACCATGAAGTCGGACGATCTCGCCAACATACAACTCAGCCAACTTGTCCATCGAAGCCGTGAGTTTCATTGCCAAAAAGTGAGCGGACTTGGTTAGTCGATCGACTATAACCCAAATCGCATCATTGCCTTTAGAACTCTTAGGCAATCCCGTAACGAAATCCATACTGATGTTATCCCACTTCCATTCCGGAATAGGTAACGGCTGTAATAGACCTCCGGGTCTCTGATTTTCGGCTTTGACTTGCTGACAAACCTCACACTTCGCTACAAATTCAGCCACATCCCGCTTCAAACCTGACCACCAGAAATGCTGTTTGATGTCTTTGTACATCTTAGTACTCCCAGGATATACCGACAAAAGAGTAGCATGCGCCCCCTGAAGAATACTCTCTTTCAGGTCCGCCTGATTTGGAACACACAGCCTATCTCCGAACCACAGCACTCCATCCCTGATTTGAAATCCGGGCAACCTGCCAGCACCAACCTGATCCTTCATCTCCAAGATATCAGCATCAACCTCCTGACTTGCAATGATCCTTGCATTCAAAGTAGGCTGAAGCCTCAACTGAGCCAAAGATGCTCCCAATCCTTGCAAGACAACCTCAATACCTGCTCGATTCAATTCCTCAATCAGATGCTTCTGAGTTGTAATCAAACTGGCCAAACTGCTCTTGCGACTAAGTGCATCAGCAACAACATTAGCTTTCCCAGGATGATACTTGATTTCAGGTCACATATCCTCGAGCACTTCCAACCATCTCTGCTGCCTCAGATTCAGATCCCCCTGCTGATATATATACTTCAAGCTCTTGTAGTCCGTGTACATGTTCAACTTCTCACCGTACACGTAGTGTCTCCATTGCTTCAGGGCGAAGATAATCGCAGCCAACTCCATATCATGAGTCGGGTAACTCTTCTCATGTGGTCGTAGTTGCCTCGACCCATAAGCGATTACTCTTCCTTCTTGCATTAAGACACAACCAAGCCCACGATGTGAAGCATCGCTATAAACATCATACTCAACACCTGCTCTAGGCAAAGCCAAAATAGGTGCAGTAGTCAGCTTCTCTTTCAACTCCTGAAAGCTCGCCTCAAATTGCTCAGTCCACTTGAAGCTCACATTCTTCTTGGTCAGTCCAGTAAGCGGTACGGCTATCTGGGCATAACCTTGAATGAATCTCCTGTAGTATCCAGTCATTCTAAGAAAACTCCTGACTTCCTTCACTGTAGTAGGCCTAGCCCAATCTCTCACTGCCTCTATCTTCTGAGGGTCAGTTGCCACTCCCTCCTTAGAAAGGATGTGACCTAGGAATGCCACTTCAGATTTCCAGAAATCACACTTGGATAACTTGGCATACAACTTCTGCTCTTCCAGCTTCTGCAAAACTGCTGCCAGATGCTCGGTGTGCTCCTCCTCTGACTTGGAGTACACGAGAATGTCGTCGATAAACACCACGACGAAAGAATCAATGAACGGCCTCAGAACTCTGTTTATTAGATCCATGAAGATTGCGGGTGCATTCGTCACTCCAAATGGCATAACTAAGAATTCGTAATGCCCATGTCGAGTTCTAAACGTAGTTTTGTGCACATCTTCAGCTTTCACTCGAACTTGGTGATATCCTGAACGAAGATCTATTTTGGAGAAAACAGCTGCTCCTTGTAGACAATCGAACAAGTCATCAATTCGAGGAATAGGATACTTATTCTGAACAGTGACCTTATTCAGCTCCCGGTAATCGATACACATTCTCATCGATCCATCCTTCTTCTTTACCAAAAGCACTGGTGCTCCCCAAGGTGACGCACTAGGTTGAATAAAGCCTTTCTCCAACAGTTCCTCAATCTGCCGTTTCACCTCATCCTGTTCCACTGGAGCCATCCTATACGGTGCCTTAGAAATGGGTGCACTTCTCGGTTGAACAGTGATGCTGAACTCTACATCACGATGCGGGAGTAACCCAGGAAAATCTTCCAAGAACATAGTCGGATAGTCCCGAACCACAGGAATCCCTTGCACTTCCACAGGAGTCTCTTCCTTGCGGATAGTTGCCACCAGCCTAAAACACTTCTGTTTCCCTTGGAAAGTGACTTCAGGTCCACCTGGAGCCTTCACTGTTACCGTCTTGGTCTTACACTCGATGCTTGCACTGTACACCGATATCCAATCAATGCCAATGATAACATCGACTCCCAAGATAGTCAGCTCGATCAGATCAATCCCAAAGATTCGATCTCCAATCACAATCTCGCAATCAGCGTAATACCGATCAGTAGTCAAAGTTTCCCCTGATGGAGTAGCTACTGCCAAGATCTTGCCTGGAAAAATCTTCGGTTCAACTCCCAACACTTTAGCAAATTTTGGAGACACAAAGGTATAAGAGGATCCAGTATCGAACAACACAACAGCTTTCATTCCATTAAGATAAAGTTCTCCTGTTATATAATACACACTCATTACGTAACAGTTTCACTAAACAGCGGGAAAAAGAAATGAAAAAAACTTCTAACCATCAGCCCTCGTACCAGTGATGACATGATCAACCTCATCAGCATCAGCTTCTGTCAAGGCAAATACTCGCCCTGGTTGGTACGGTCTCTTCCCAGTATGCTGCGCTGGTGCATTGCGATTCTCCTTTCGTGGTTTGAGACATTGAGATTGGTAATGTCCCGTTTCACCACAGTTAAAGCAAGTCACCGCAGGAGGTCTCACCACATTGTTCCCAGGTCCTCCAGCCACACTAATAGCGTTCGCCCCTGTCGGTTTGAACCGTTGCGCAGATGGTTGCCCCTTGAAACTCCTAGAATTGGCGGGCCTCTTTCCAGACTGCCAGTTGTTCCTCCGGTTCTGAACAACATTGAACTGCTCCATATCTGCTTCCGTCGCTGCTGCCCTCTTGACCAACTTGTCGAATCTCCTGATACCAAGAGGTATCATCCGGGACCTCAAGCTCGGCCTCAATCCATGCTCGAACTTACGAGCCTTCTTAGCCTCATCCATCACCAGCTCAGGAGCATACCTAGAGAGCTGAGTGAATTTTGTCTCATACTCCCTCACTGACATGCTGCCTTGCTGTAGCGACAGAAACTCTATAGCCTTCTTCTCTTGAACATCGGAGGGGAAATAGTGACTGCGGAATTCTTCCAGAAATTCCTCCAAGCCAAGCACTACGCCTCCCATGGTCCTCTTCATCGACTGCCACCACACAGCCGCGTCCTTCTCAAATTGCAAAGTCGCCAACTTGACTTTACTGCCCTTAGGGGTCTCCAACACCTCAAAGATTGTCTCCACTTGACGAATCCAGTTGTCAGCCGCATCTGAGTCTGACTTTCCCTCGAACACAGGTGGTTTCATTCGCTTGAACGATTCCACTAGTTTAATCGTCTCGGGCACTGGATTCACCGGCCCCCTTCCTTGGTTTTGGCTCATAGCCACGGCGTTGAGCGTCTGATAGACCATCGCAAGTTCCGTTTCCAGATCCAAACCTTCACCACTTCTAGCTCCTCTTCTCGACATATTCTGATGCAAAGGATCCATCAAATTCGAAGTATAAGACATGAATTTTAAATCAACTTGCATTTTATTGAATTCCAAACTTTATACATTCGAATTAAAACATTTCTTAACATCAGAATGAAAGAAATAGAAGCTACAACAATCTAACTCCTACGGTTCCTCTTCGCTTCTCGAAGTTCTCCCCGTAGTTCATCAACTTCGTCCTTCAGCACATCTGTCAGGTTCTTCCTCTTTTCAAGTTCCCATACCCGGTGACTGAGAACTGAAAAGTCGTCCTTTCGCTTTGCCAGCTGAGCCTCCAATAATCCGACTCTCTTTCGCAGTATCTCTACCTGCCTCTGAAGAGAAGTCACAAGACTATTCGGAACTGGTCCCTCTTCTTCATCAGAAGAAGAATTGTCAGGCGAGTCTGGAGGTGGGGTCATCTCTCGAGATTCAGGCCACTCCTCCTCATCAGAATCTGCTTGCCCAGGGTGGTACTCTTCCTCAGGATCAACCTGTCCAGGATGGTACTCTTCCTCAATGATATGCCAGTCATCGTCTCCAGCAGGGTCGAAGTGATTAGCCATCTTAGAAATAGAGAGGAAGAAGCATAAGTCATAGAGCAACACAAATGTAAGTCACTTACATTTAAATCTCTAAACTCAGACACACACTCTAATGTCCACTTCTAGGATGTCGTTCCTTACAAATTTGTACCAATATGGAAAGCGTAGAAAGCGTGGCTCTGATACCACTCTGTAATGCCCCGAATCCCAAATCCACTGAATTCGAGATGTTCTACAGGATCGTTTCGCTTCCTTTAGTACAATTTTACAAGGAAATTCAAACTTTTCACTTTACATCAGAGTTTACATCAGTATTACATTTACATTGCACAGCGAAAGTAAAATTTACAACAATGAGACAAATGTACAACAACATTGAGAAATCTTTAAGCATTGGTTCCTCTTTAATCTTTTTCATGCCGTTTATCCTGCATACAAAACTGTGGGTACGTCAGTTTATTCAACCAACGATAATTATACATGGTCATCCTCTCTATGCCAGAAACACTATAACGATTCTTATTTCTTAACAGATCACAAACTTGTTCACATATCAAAATAGAGCAAAGGGGAAAATCTTAATGATGTCGTGTCGTGATCGTGCACTTAATCCTTAATGCAATTATTTAATTTACATGACACTAATGCGCACTTGTTCGGATTCTATGCATCCCATACTACATAGGTCCGAGGGCAAGCCTCTTAATCGTTCTTCATCTTTGTAGGGTTCAATCCCTCGCCATGACTTAATCTACTACTGTAATTAGGGTGAGTATCCTAGATGATCTATGAGTACAAGCACGTGCACTGGACCCTGGAGGGGAACCCCACGCCATGTCTTGACTCATCAAGCATGCATTCTGTGGCAATTCAGCCTCCTCCCTGAACACGATCCTCTTGCAGTCACCAAACATCCCACAAGCGTGGCTAAAGTCCGATCATTACTGAGTTGTGCCCACGCCATGTCTTGACTCATCAAGCATGCATTCTGTGGCTCACACACTCGCACCGTAAACTCTAGTTCTCATACTTATGTTTTCTCTCACTTTCATCACATCTCCACTATGTACTAATTATTAGAATCATGAATAAAAATCAAAGCTCTAGAGTTAGCCTCTCCACTAAACCGGACTTATTCATTCATTTAAACACGACCAACCTTGGTCTTTCTTTTCAAATTTCATTTCATTTCATTTCCAATGCCGGGGGAAACTTAGCTAATCTTTTGTTTCAATTTCCAATTCGCAATTTCTAATTTGAGCATTTCCAACTTATGATTATCCCAACATATTTCCTTTATCATGTTCTTAACTTTCATATTCATGTAATTCTCAATTCAAATCGATGATTCATTTCATGTAAAATCATGCAACAAATAGAGTTTACCAACATCAACCATAAGATTCACAACTTTTAACAAAAAACCACATGAAATCTCTGACATATCAGAATACTCTGGACAGTCGACTTGGAGAAAGTCCAGTCGACTTGTTCAGTCAAATCAAGTTCTTCATAACTGCTCAGGAGAGTCGACTGCTGCACATGGCCAGTCGGCTGCTCCGCAATTTTCCATGTTCAAAATATCATTCACGTGACAGTCGACTGTCATTCAATCAGTCGTCTGTCCTGGGGTTCTAATTACAATTTTCATACTCAGCCCAGTCGACTTGCTACTTGCATTAAGTCGACTGAACAGGTTAACATTTCAAATTAAGGAATTATCTTCCCTCTGTTCTCACATGCATCATTGTGTCATATTACAATATATATTCATGCTGCATAAACACGTAATTTCTTAGCTGTTCACTAACATCACCACATAGAATTTCACATAACTAATATTTTTCTTTCCTTAAGGAAATGTTAAGCATGCATTCACATTTGCTCATCACTTTCTTGCAGAGATGAATATTAATCTCAATTCATTACACTAGGACATCACAATGAAAAATACCTCATTTCATGGAATATCTGGACTATTCATAGTTTAATTTAATACATCGGTCGGCTGTTCATATCAGCAGTCGACTGTACAGGTTATTCCCAGTTTTACTAATTATCGCTAGTTCTTTTTTTTTTTCATCTGTTCATGTCTCCTCAGTCATATACAATATGGAGGATATGGATTTAGCATCCCTTACGTCATTTTAGATTGTACACCCGTACATCATGAAACTTTCTAACAAATCATGAGAAAACATTCGCCTCGTACCAGTCGACTTGTTCAAGTGACAGTCGACTGTACCGGCCTATTCCAGTCTTATTTACAGTGTCATTACTACATTATTAGTCCTTCACAACTTTCATCATAAACATACACGGGGCAATCTAATATGTTTAAACTTACTTTTCACAAGCATGGTGACAATCATCATAGCCATAACATATTTACTACGTTAGAAGTCCTGAGAAACACCCACCTTATTGACGAAATAACCAAATCCAGTAAAGCTTCACTATGCGATGCACGACTCCTTGCTCCTTGCTTCTTGCTCTACACCGAAGCTCCTCTGTAGAGATGATCGGCCTCCAAGAGAACTCTCACTCACCAACTCTACAATATAGTATATATATAACTTCTTTTCAAGGGATCTTAGTGTAGAAGATGCTTAGGAGAGAGTGGTATTTATACACCATTTTGGGTGAGAAGGATGGCTAGGATTTAGTAGATAGTTATAGGTTCAAGGGCTAGGATGAACTAGGGAGTTGTAATAACTACCCACACTCTAGATAACCACCCATGACTCAAATCCACTCCTTACCCAATCCGGCCAAGAAAAGTGTGCTTATGCACGTGTATGTGAAATGCACGTGCATGCACTAGTCATCATAAAAAGAAACTTGTACAAAATACAAAATAAAAATCTTTAAAAAAAGTGTTCCACATTACAAGTTGTAGATAAAATAGAATTAAACTATGGGCTTTAATAAATGGCCCAAAACAATAGTTATTTAAAAATAAAAGAAGTACTTTTTGGGCTTTAAGAAAAAGAGGTTTTTATCTAATTAAAATAAGGATTTGGTACAAAACAATTAAAAAGCACAATTTGAAATATCTTTACTCTTCTTGAAAAAAATATTACACGTGCATACTACGTGCAAAAATAAATAATTTTTCATAAATTTGAAAAATCAGGGCATTACAGTAAAGATCCTGTGAAACTTCTTATTCAGACTTATATGGAATTCGGGGTGTTACAGGGTGGTATCAGAGCCACGTTTCCAAGTAGTACAAATTTATAAGAACGACACCCTAGAGTGGACATTAGAGTGTGAGTTGGGTATAGAGATTTAAATGTAAGCTACTTACATTTGTGTTGCTCTATGATTGATGCTTCTTCTTCTCCCTCCCTAAAGATGGCGAACCACCACAACCCAACAGGCGATGATGATTGGCACATAATTGAATAGGACTACTACCCTGGACAAGAAGATTCCTGTAGAGGTGCGGCAAATTTCGGTGGTTCGGGATTACCCGACTGTATTCTCGGAGGATTTTCCCGGGTTACCCCCGCATCGTGGTGTAGAGTTCAGCATTACTATTCAGCCAGGGAGTGCACCCATTTCCAAGGCACCGTACAGGATGGCACCTATGGAGCAGGATGAAGTTAAACGGAAGATTGAGGAACTTTTGGAAAAATGTTTTATTCAGCAGAGTGCGTCACCTTGGGGAGCACCATTATTGTTGGTGAAGAAGAAGGATGGGTCGATGAGGATGTGCATCGATTACCGGGAGCTAAATAAGGTCATTGTTCAAAATAAATATCCTATTCCATGAATCGATGACCTGTTTGATCGTCTACAAGGAGCAGCTGTTTTCTCTAAAATAGACCTTCAATTGGGATATCATCAGTTCAAGTGAAAGTGGAATATGTGCATAAGACTACTTTCAGAACTCAACATGGGCATTACGAATTCTTAGTTATGCCATTTGGAGTGACGAATGCACCTGTAATCTTTATGGATATGATGAACAGAGTTCTAAGGTCGTTTATTGATTCTTTCGTTGTGGTGTTTATCGACAATATTTTTGTGTACTCCAAGTCGGAGGAGGAGCACACGAGTATCTGGCTGAAGTTCTGAAGAAGCTTCAGGAGCATGAGTTGTATGCCAAGTTATTCAAGTTGGAAATCTGAAGTGGCATTCCTGGGTCACATCCTTTCTAAGGAGGGAGTGACAACTGATCCTCAGAAGATAGAGGCAGTGAAAGATTAGGCAAGGCCTACTACAGTGAAGAAAATCAGAAGTTTTCTTGGGCTAACTGGATACTACATAAGGTTTATTCAAGGCTATGCTCAAATAGCCGTGCCGCTCACTGGTCTGACCAAGAAGAATGTGAATTTCAAGTGGATTGAGCAGTGCGAGGAAAGCTTTCAAGAGTTGAAAGAGAAGCTGACTATTGCTCCCATTTTGGCTTTGCCTAGAGCAGGTGTTGAGTATGATGTTTACAGCGATGCTTCACATCGTGGGCTTGGTTGTGTCTTGATGCAAGAGGGAAAGGTAATCGCTTATGGGTCAAGGCAACTAAGACCGCATGAGAAGAATTATCCGACTCATTATCTGGAGTTGGCTGCGATTATCTTCACCTTTAAGCAATGGAGACATTACGTGTACGGTGAGAAATTAAACATGTACACAGACCACAAAAGCTTGAAGTGCATCTATCAGTAGAAGGACCTGAATCGAAGGCAACGGAGATGGCTGGAAGTACTTGAGAACATCCGTCCAGAGATTAAGTACCATCCGGGGAAGGCTAATGTTGTTACTGATGCACTTAGCCGTAAAAGCAGTTTGGCCAGTTTGATCACGACCAAGAGTCTTCTTACAGTGGAGTTGGATCGGGCTGGTATTGAGGTAGTTTTGCAAGGTTTGGGAGCATCATTGGCTCAGCTAAGGCTTCAGCCCATGCTGAATGAGAGGATTATAGCGAGTCAGAAGAAAGATGCAGAGATTCAGAGGATGAACGAGTAGGTTGGTGCAGGCAGATTGTCAGAGTTTCAGATCAAGGATGAAGTGTTGTGGTTTGGAGAGAGGCTATGTGTTTCGGATCAATCAGATTTGAGGGATAGTATTCTTTAGGAACCACATGGTACTCTTTTGTCGGTACATCCTGGGAGTACCAAGATGTACAAGGACATCAAGCAACATTTTTGGTGGTCAGGTTTGAAGCGGGATGTGGCTGAGTTTGTGGCGAGGTGTGAGATTTGTCAACGGATGAAAGCCGAGAATTAGATGCCCGGAGGTTTATTGCAACTGTTACCCATTCCGGAGTGGAAGTGGGATAACATCAGTATGGATTTCATCACGGATTTTCCCAAGAGTTCGAAGGGTAATGATGCGATTTGGGTCATAGTCGATCAACTAACCAAGTCAGCTCACTTCTTGGCAATGAAACTCACTTCGTCTATGGACAAGTTAGCCGAGCTGTATGTTGGGGAGATCGTCAAGCTTCATGGTGTTTCGTTGACCATTGTGTCTGATCGAGATGCATGGTTTACTTTACATTTTCGGAGAAGTCTTCAGGCAGCTTTGGATACTAAGACGGACTTCAACACTGCCTTCCATCTTCAGACTGATGGACAGACTGAGAGAGTCAATCAAGTTCTTGAGGATATGCTTCGGTGTTGTGTTCTAGATTTTGGAGGCTGTTAGGAGAGGCATCTAGCTCTGGTAGAGTTTGCCTACAACAACAGTTTTCAGACTAGTATCGGGATGGCGCTGTATGAAGCTCTGTATGGCAGGAAGTGCAGAACACCTGTTTGCTAGTTTGAAGTGGGGGAGCGACAGATGTTTGGGCCCGAGATCGTGCAACAGACCTCTGAAAAGATCGATTTGATCAGGAAGATGATGGTGGATGCTCAAAGTAGGAAGAAGAGTTTGCAGACAACCGGAGAAGGGACCTTGAGTTCAAGGAAGGTGACTTTGTCATTCTGAAGGTATCACCTAGTAAAGGTGTGATCCGTTTTGGCAGAGGTGGGAAGTTAGCCCCAAGGTTCATAGGCCCGTATAAGATATTGAAGAGGATTGGAAAAACTGCTTACTGGTTGGAGTTACCGGAGGAGTTGTCTCAGGTGCACAATGTCTTCTATGTGTCTATGCTGAGAGGTTATATTCCAGATCCAAGTGACCATTTGCCCGAAGTGCCGGAGGGTTTGCAGCTAGATCTGAGCTATATTGAGCGACCGGTTGAGATCGTAGATCGTCGGGAGAAAGTCTTGAGCAACAAGACGATACCGATGGTCAAAGTAGTCTGGAGAAACCAGTTGGTTGAAGAGGCTACTTGGGAATCTGAGGAGAGGATGTTGAAGCATCATCCCGAGCTCTTTGTTTGATAGTATTTTTTTTTTCTTTCTTCTTTTATGTTTTGTTTTCTCACTCTTTTAGAGTAGTTCCAAGGATGGAACTATTCTAAGGAGGGAGTGTTGTAACATCCTGAATTTTTTCAAATAATCAATATGAAGTTTTCTTTTATTTTCACGTGTTTTGCACGTGCAATTTAATATGTGTATTTAGCTCTAAAATTATTTTTATATCATGAACAAATATTTTATTATTTCCTTTTAAAAGGCTATTTTAATCTTTAGGCCTAATAGTCTAATTCTAGCCCACTTAAATAGATTACTTAATTTAATTAGAGAGCCCAAGGTTTTTAGCCCACTAGTTAATTTTATTTGTAATTAATACAACTTGTAGTGTAGACTTGATCAAGTAACAAATAAATTAATATTTTAATGTACAAACTAATTTGTAGTATGCATAATGTGACACGTGCATTGCACAAGCACGTGGTTTGAGTGAGAAGAGGACTTGGCCGGCCTTGTTCATGAGCGGGAGGGATGGAGAGAGTGGTGAGGTGGTTATGTGATGGTGGGTAGTTCTTCTAACTCTCAAATGCATCCTAGCCTTTCATCTAAACTCATCTCAACCCTCCATTTCAGCTTGAGTTGTGTATAAATACCCCTCCATTGTCTTCTTCATTACTTGCATTAGAAGTATTTCAAAGAGAAGAGAAAAGAAAAGAAACAATTGTGAGGAAAATAAAGAGTTGTGTGAGTAAAAGATTGAGTGTTGTGTGTTTGTGTGCTCTTGCAACTTGGAAGCCGACCAAAACATCAAGAGGAGGAAGAAGCTCGGTGGCACATCAAGGGGAGGCTCGGGTTCACACTAGCAAGGAGGAGGAGCTCGAAATTCGCACCAAACTAGGAGGAGAAAGGAAACATTCGTGTGTTCAAGTAGTTTCTTAGGAGTTTTCTTTTGTTCTTCATTAAGGTAGGTGATTCTCAAACTTCTAATATAAATGTCATGCTAGGATTTTAATGTTAGAAACAAGTAGAAAAATTGCCATATACTTGCTTGAAGAGACTAGTAAGAAAGAGAGGAAACTCTTGTTTATCTACATGAAAATTTAGTAAAATGAATTGGAATGTGTTAATTAAGATTTGTTATGATGCTTGTTATTATATTTGCATGCTAGAATACATATGAATTGATGAATCATGATTATAAGAAAATTGTGCTTATGAATGAATTGTAGAATGCAATATATGAAAAATTGTACTTGTGAATGAATTGTAGAATGCAAGATAATATCCATGGATTGTGAAATTAATTGATTAGTTGTAAAAAGTGGGTTTTAATTGCATTATATGAATAATATTATATTCACTAGATTATCATCTATGTTGTCACTTTGAAACATAGGAAAATGATTAGCTGTGTAAACATAAGACTAACCTAATAGTTTTGATTGTGTTAAGGAATGAAAGAAAAATTGTGTAAACACATTGTGAATAAAAGAAGAATAAGTAGATTAAAAGATTCATCTAAAAATAAAATTTTCTATGTCGAGATGTATTAATTTTCCACTTTTTTTCAAAGAACTAAAGAGAAACAGTCTATTACAAGTTTAAAAATTAGATTTTGACAATCTAAGAAAATATAAGTTAATGTTTTTCAAAGAAATATGTTCTGGAGAAGATATAGATTTTTATAAGTAAAAATTAATTGAGAAAAATCAAGATGATTAAAAGAAGAACTAGATACAGTACAGTCTAATACAAAAGTATTTTAAGCTCTCCCTATGTCGATTAGTCACTTAGGCCTTTCTGGTCGAAGGGTGCGCTTTGGGTCTATTACTGTAGCTGAGCGGAGCTACTGGTCTTGGGTTCGAGTCTCTCAAGAGACTCTTTTTTTTTTTGAAAATTCAATTTTTAATCAAGTTCCGAAACCAGACCTCAAGTATAATTTAAGCTCTTCCTATATCGGTTATTCACTCTGGCCTTTCTGGTCATCGGGTGCGCTTTGGGTCGGTTACTGTTCATTGGCGGGGGGTTTAGTCTGGGTTCGAATCCGGCCTTTTATTGTGACTTTTGATTTTTTTTAACTTATTTAATTTTTTTAGTATTCTTAAGTGTTTAAAAATTTGAGAAAAAAATACTAGAATTCTTCTAAAAATACCTTGACTTCATGAAAATTATTTCTACGATATTTGACTTATTATAATGGGAATTAGAAGTAATTTTGAGAAAAAGAACTTGATAAACATTGTTGTATAAAAAGTTTTAATTCCTTGTAAAATTGTACGAAGTGAAGTGTAAAGATCATGTGGAATTTCGAATTCAGACTTATATGGAATTCGGGGTGTTACACTTTATTTGCTTTTAAACCAAATAAAGTGATACACGGTCATATCTTCCAAACCGTGAGTCAAACCATACTTTTACAAGTTGTGTTAGCTTATGTGTAGAGAATCCGACCTACTCACAAAGTTTCAGAATTTTCTGTTGAGGATTGTGAGGTTTTCTATATTTTCGTACTAAAAAATATCAAAAATTAGTTGTTTTAGTTGTTGTTGTTAGGAAAACATATAAGACCACACAAACGACATCCAAAATTTTCAAAATTTTACGTGTAGATTGGAATCATCACATACAACCCAACGCAACTTCTAAAGGTGAGTTTCGTCTCACGGTTTGCCAGATAGAGCCATGTATCGCTTTCATTCATGAAAAAACAAATGAAAGCGATACACGGCCATATCTCGCAAACCGTGAGTTGAAACTCACTTCTGGAAGTTGCACTACCTTGTGTGTAGTGAATCCGACCTACTCGCAAAGTTTTGATTTTTTTTTCGTATGTGCGGTTTTACTAATTTCAAACAAAATAAACAATGACTACATCTACAATTTGAGCGAACAACAACAACTACGTCTACAATTTTACCATCTACAATCATCAAATAACTAGATACAAACTACTACATCTACATAATTATGCATCACAAAAAAAGAATTTGATTAATTAAAAAAAAAATCAACATAAATAAAACTATGAAGCTAGAATTTAGTAATTACCTTACACAATGGAGATTTGTATGGTCTATGTGTTTTCAGTGATGTGTACGGATTTAATCGGCAAACTAGGGTTTCGAATTACCGATTATGTTTTGAAGATTGGAGGAAGGGTTTCAGTGGGTTTGGGAATGAGAAAGAGAGATTAGGGACAATGAGAGCGAGAGAGAGAGAGAGTTGCAAGGAGGCATCATTGGTCGGGGTGAGGACAAGGAGGCGCCGAGATCAAGGTGAAGTTTGGGGGTTGGGTTTTGGGTGTTTGGGTTTCGGCCGGGAATGGAACGAAAGAGAGATAGTGGGAGGAGTAGGAGATAGTGTGTGTGAGTGAGAGAGAGAGAGTTGCAACGAGGAGGAGGCGCGTCAGAGGTTGGGATCGAGATGGGTTTGGGTTTGTTTTGGAGTCGGGTACAAAGAGGGAGAGGGAGAGAGAGAGAGAATCACAGATTGAAAGAGAGGAAGAAGAAGAAAAGTTGAAGTGATATAATGGGGGTGAAATACCCATTATACCCTTAACTGAGTTAAGTGGGGATTTAGGCGGGCTCTATCTGAGCCATCGGCTTATATATCAACTAGAGAAGATATGAAATACTATACTCGCACCAAGAATATATCTATCTCTCAAGGCTAACTGGAAGATAATCAGCTATTTACAATAGAAAACTCTCAATCTAAACACTTATATGAAGTATTCTCTCCTACCTCTCAATAGAGACTCACAAAATAATATATAGAGATCTAGATAAACCCTAGGTTGTAGTCTTAATACATAAGCCATCTGATCTTGTAACACCCCTGCCCCGAGCTCGCACAA
The DNA here is from genome assembly GCA_017893485.1 of Hemerocallis citrina. NCBI lineage: Eukaryota > Viridiplantae > Streptophyta > Magnoliopsida > Asparagales > Asphodelaceae > Hemerocallis > Hemerocallis citrina. The sequence continues at coordinate 166,791,969 of CM030359.1, forward strand.
TTTATACAATTTAGAAGATAAATTAATTATAGTATAGTACAACTGCCCACCACAGGCTGCCTCTCAAAAGGTGGTTAACCAAATTGGTGACTCTTGATCATAGTCAATAGTATTTATATTTAATTAATTTTGTGCAATTTCTGATATGGGACAATTATCCTCTACTCTTCCCGTGGGATCTCTCCCCTAGCCACGTCACCCTAAGGTGACGTCAGCCATGAGAAGAAGCAGCAAAGCTGCCCTTCACAAACCGCAGGTGGGCCCTCCTAAGAATGCTGACGTCATCAGCATGAAGCAACAGCACGTTGTGCTGTTGTCTCATTCACGTGGGTCCCCCCTCCTACTATTCATTTTCCTTTTATTTACACATGCCATCCTGCCATTTATACATATATATACTATATATATTATACTTTGAAAATTACGGGGTGTTACAGATCTATCCTAAATAAAGAGACACGATATGAGTCGTACGATTCAACTTGGATTGGAAGTTGGGCCCGAAAGATGCACAAATAATCTGCCCAAATACTGCTGCCTGTCGGCGGTAGTTGACTGCCCAAAGGGGGCGATTGACCGCAATTCGCCAAACTAGAGAGCTTCGACAATCGACTACCATTGAGCCCGTCAATTGTCAATTCAAGACTGTTGTGCTACTATTGTTGTTGTTTCATTTCTCCATCGACGCTTTGACCTTCCTTCGCTTCATCATCTTTTTCTTCTCATCAAACACAAGTATGCAAGACATAAAACAAAAAACTCCACCTTGGATTGCATACGCGCGCTATCAACACTGTGTGATCAAACTCATCTAGACTCTTTCATTCTTCACCTTCAAACAAACTCGGTTCAGTGGCCTCTTCAACTAGTTAAATCAATCTGCTATCTTTTTGTCCAATAAGTATGCCCCCTTAAGGGCACACCCTAGTAGGCATTAACACGGAGGCGTCGCCCTTTGCATGAACTCCACCTACCATAAGGCACTATCCATCTCTTGACAGTATTCGAACGTCCTAGTCTCGCTTTAGTGATTCTAGTGATAGTAAACTAGATAATGCTTTAGGACCAATGAGCTTTACAACACTTGGCCAAGTTTTCTTGTTCCCGCAAAACATGTATAAGTTGGGCGAGACAACCCTCTTTCTCAACATCACTTTACGACGACTTTCCCAAACTGATAGAACACCACCTTCAGTTGTGTATCTGCAGCCTCATGCATCAAGAGTACTGGTGGGAATATTTGCAAGTGTACAAAATCGCAACAAGTAGTATAGTTTAAAAGAAAAGAGTATCAAACCCACAAAGACTAATTATTTTATTGAGTACCAAAATTCACTAGAATAACTATATTTGGAGAATCGAATATTTGATAAAGAAAGCAACTAAATTAAATTAATCTAAAGAACTAACTTGTAACGCCCCGAATCCCAAATACACTGAATTCGAGATGTTCTACATGATCTTTTCACTTTCTTTAGTACAATTTTATAGGGAAATTTAAACTTTTCACTTTACATCAGAGTTTACATCATTATTACACTTTTCATTTGCACAGCGAAAGTAAAATTTACAATGATTAAATAAATGTACAACAACATGGTATAATCTTTAAGCATCCATTTCTCTTTAATCTTTAACATGCCATTTACCTGCATATAAGACTGTGGGTACGTCAGTTTATTCAACCGACAATCATTATACACGGCCATCCTCTCTATGCCGGAAATAGTATAACTTAATTTTCCATATTTAACAAACTCAAACTTGTCACATTTCAAATGAAGGGACTACCCTATTGATGTCGTGTTGTGATTGTGCACTTAGTCCTTAATGCATTTATTTATGTTACATGACACTAATGCGCACTTGTTCGGATTCTATGCATCCCATACTACATAGGTCCGAGGGCAAGCCCTTATTCGTTCTTCATCTTTGTAGGGTTCAATCCCTCGTTATGTCTTAATCTACTACTGTAATTACGGTAGTGTCTTAGATGTCCTATGCTCTATGAGCCCATGTCCAGGCAGCCTTGAGGGGAATCCCACGCACTGACACGACGCATCGAGCAGGCAACCTATGGACAATTCAGCCTCCGCCATGGAACAATGGCACTATCCATAGCCACTCGAACATCCCACGAGCGTCGCCACCGGGACGATAATTCTGGAGTAGCGCCTACGCCATGTCTTGACGCATCAAGCAGGCAGCCTGTGGATCGCTCTCACACCGCTAATCCGATGGCCCCCATACTCATGTTTTTCTTCTACTTTCATCACGTCTCCACTATGTACTAATCCTTAGTTTTATTAAAAATCATGAACAAAAATTTAATCTCTAGAGTTAGCCTCTCCACTAAATCGGACTTATTCATTCATTTCAACATGACCAACCTTGGTCTAATTTCATTTCATTTCATTTCATTTCTCAATGCCGGGGGAGACTTAGCTACTCTATTTCAATTTTCATTTCACAATCTTCAACTCATAAATTCTCCATGTTGAGTTCTCATACTCACATGTATATTCTCTTTTCATTTCATGATTCCCAATTTGTTCACAAGTCCATAATTGTACATGAATTTCATGCACTTAATCAATTATCACAACGAATCAAATTTCACTTTATTAACAAATATGCATACTTCATTTTGTTCCACAAATGAGAAATAAATTGCATTAAGTCACACAACCAAGTTTCTTTTTGCCAAATCACTTTCTAATACATCATTATTATTTATTCTTATAAGCTATACTCTTTCACAAATACATAATCTAGAACCATAGCTCTAATTATGTCTTTTATTCACAAACCATAATGTACTTCATTCAAATAATGCCCAAATCACTTTTATAAAATCCCTTACATTTTTATGAGAATAACCATATTTTTTTCACAATTTTTGGACATCTAGAAACCCCCAAAAAAATATTTTTTTTAAAGATGCCAAGGGTAGGAATCGAACCCAGGAACACGGGAAACAAGGCCAAGAGCACCCGCCACTAGGCCGATCTGTGCTAGCGCTATAAAGAAGGGCTAAAGGGTATTTATTACTCTCGGGTCGGTAAGTTATATGCTCACACAAAAATGTGGAATAAATATGCAGCTACAGGGATTCGAACCAGTCACCCCCGAGAACACAACCGCACACAGTGACCGCCTAAGCTACATGCTCAGGTTGTCACAGTACAAAATTAAAACCTTTTTGAATCATTTTGCCACTGTTGTTAAAAATACTCGATGTTCAATTAACCTTGGTTCATATTGCTTTTGTAGAAGTTACTGAAAAATTCCAGATTAACTTCCCCTCACATGATCTTCATATCAGCATGTATAAAATAATTTTTGCACTAATAAAAATATATTTTTCACCCAATTCAATGAATCTTTTCATTATAACCACTATATTCTTCATTTTCGACATTGAATAACAATTAGTCTTCAAATCTTTTCTATCCAAAATTTCTTATACTAATTTTCTGATATTAATCTTTTATTCAACATACAAATCTAATTTCTTTGAATTTGTCCAACCCCAAAATAACTCAAAAAGATCTCTTCATAAATTAGCTCTAACAAAGTACTAATTTTTACATACAATTAGTGATGGTCATAAATGTATTTTCTTTAAATCAACATATGCTTCTAGTCCAATCATGTACATCACAAAATATATAGCCACTTATCAATTAACATGCTCACACATCAAACATTCAAGAAGTTACTCTTTCCAAAAAGCGTGCTCTTTCTTAATCAATTTCATGTTTCCAATTTTCAATTAAACTAGCATTTTTATTAGTATTTTCAAGCATCAATACTAGCATCATTCTTAAGGAAATTTAACCACTATCATTCATTTATTCTAATAAGCATGGAGAATTTTACCCACAACTTAGTTTAACAATAGAACCACATGCAAATTGTTCATTAACATACCAATCAATTTATGAACTAACTTTCCATTAAAATGTATTCTTACTAATATTTTCCATGCATCATTTCTAATTAGAAATAAAGGAAATCAAACCACTTTATAGCCACATTCTTATTGCACACAATCACACATAATTCGCACATCAATAATTCAATCAACTAGAGATCATCTTTTCAAAATGTGCATTCTTATTAATCATTTCCATGCAACTTTTGCTAATTAAATCTAGCATATATTCCTATGTTAGAAATAAAGAAAATTCTACCCACCTTGTATGGAGAGAAAACAACACAATAGCAACAAAGTCCTTGCGAAAGTGCACCTCCTCCTAGACGATGCGCGCACAAGCTCCATAACACCACCACCGAATGCTTCCTCCTTGGAATGGCCGGCCTCTCCTCCTTGGAAAAAGCAAGCAATCCCACACAAACTCTCACTCTTTTTTAACTCACACTATTACCAAAATAAGACTATAGTTTGGAAAGATATAATTGCATATGAATATAGCCATGGGAGGGGGGGTATTTATACTAGAAATCAAGTGAAATGGAGGGCTAGGATTGACTAGTTGGTTGTAGGATGGAGGGCCAAGATTAGAGTAGGAGTTATAAAAACTACCCACAACTATACAACCACCTCCATGATCACCACTCAATTATTTGGAAATCCCTCCAAAAGAATGCAAACCGGCCATGGAAAAGTGTGCATTGCACGTGTACGTATAGTGCATGTGCATGCAACTAGGACCAAAATTGTACATTTTAATTTTGTACAAAAATAAAATAGTATTAAAATAGTCTTCTACATGACAAGTTTAAATAAAAATAGATTAATCCATGGGCTTTAGTTTTGGGCCAAAATATTTATTTTAAATAAAATAAATAAATCACATTTTGGGCTTTTAAGAAAAGGCTTTAAAATAAGGCTTTCTATTTATTTAAAGAAAAAGGCTTTTGAAAACACACATTTAATTATTTATACACATCACAATAAAAATAATTATAAGATTTAATTCAATCAAAATATTGCACGTGCACACTACGTGCAAAATAAAATAATTTCATTAATTGAAAAATCAGGGTATTACAGTACTAACCTAATTAAAAAGAATGAATATCTAAATTTTTTGTTGTTTGTTAATAGCAAAACTAGTTTTAGGGCGTTTGATTTCACCTAGTTAATCCTACACAATTCATAATTTCATGTAGCTAGAAATTCTACTTTTCCAAGTTGTAGACCAAAATTCTCTAATTATTTAATGTTTTCTCTCGAACAACACCAAAAATATCCCTAACTAACAATTCATCATTTCTTTATACAAATTTAATTAGTTGAAGACTCATTAAGTTTTACAGATTTCTTTAAAGTCACACTAATCGTGGTAAATTATCTCTAATTTTTCTCAATCAATGGTGTTTAATTCTATAATTCTAAATCACAAATTACCTATCGGTCTCTCCATGATTTAATAAACCAAACAATAGTTGGCCAAACAATTATAAGCATTAAGAACAAAAATTAAACACACAATCATGAAAAAACAGACGAATCAAATAACATGAATTTAAATTTGTGTTCTCAAAACTAGGCTACATCGAAGCCCTAGAGAAATAAATTAGTTATTAATAAATTTGCAACTAACAAACATGTTTTTGGATTGCATAATAACAATAAAAATTAGAAGAGAAGAAGAAAAACTCTTTTAAACGAAAAATCCGAAGTATAGACTGAAATCATTCTCTCTCTTTCTCTCTCTCTCTTCCTTTTTCTTTTCTTTTTCTTCTTCCTCGGGTCCCGTGCTGCACCCTCTCTCCTCCATTTTCTCTCTCTTCCTGCACTTTCGAGCCGCCACCTTCTCAGAGCTACCCCTTGATTTCTTTTTTGATATTCAAAGCTTTGGGATCTGGCCTCACCTTAAAGTCTCGGGGTCTTTTATAAGGAGCCAGGTAGTTGGTTTTTTATAGGATTAGTTTAAATAGGATTAGTATAAATTAATTAATTAATTAGTTAAAATCCTAATGTTAAGATTAATGTTTTGATTTTAAACTAATCAATCAACTAACTCTTATCCAAACATAATTCAATCTGTACTGTTTCTTTTTTTGTTATTACACAATTTCATTCCACCCCCTAATTGACCATATTATTTTCTATTGGTTCTTCAATGGGCCAATTTATAAATACATGCAGTTGAGTACTTGAATCATCCAAAAATCTTCACACAAAACCATTTTGAATTTTTGAAATATTTATCCTTGCACTCTTCCTTGATTTCACCAAAAAACTCTCTCCTTTTGTACTTATCGTTCTCATTCCTACAAAACAAACAAATAAATAAAATTAAGTAGAAATAAGATAAATTTTAATGAAATAAATGAGAACTCGCACCTTTAATGCATAAAAAGAGTAATAAAGTCTTGTATAAATTTCATTCATCAAATACCCCAAAACTTAAGATTTGGCTTGTCCTCGAGCAAAAAAGTAAAACCATGAATAAATGGATAGTAATCATAATTAAGCTCAACTCATCACACCCAAATGACTTATCATGCAAGTATCAAATATTCAATTTAATACATAAACAATAGCAAATAAACGAAAACTAAGCATACTCACTTTTTCCAGTGCAATTATTCATGCATAATTCCCAACTCAATCATATTTGTCATGCAATTAATGCAGTTATATCATCAACTCTACCTGTGATCACACCTTCTCACTACTACAAACTGAGTAGCAAACGAGAGTTTTTTTATTATTTAAAATTTAAATTTAATTATTTATAATCTTTCTCTCTAAGTTGTGACTTGCCTTTTGATGCGGATGCAAACATTTGTGATAAATTCATCCGGTTACTAAACAAGTCACAAACTTGGAGTGTTTTCGCATACTCATATTTCAAGCTGTCGTTTGACGTAAAATTAAACATTGGTGATGAATATCCCTAGTAACTAAGAAACTCAAAACATTGGAGTAAATAAACCTTTATTTATTCTATTATTTAATCACTATCACTCTATTTAATAAAACCTTTTTTAGGACTACATCAAAGGGGATAATCACAAGAAAAGCATCACATTCTTCTTTTATGTATAATCACATGACTCTTCTAATTTTGTAAGAAATTTTAAACTTCAATAATGCTAAAGAAAATAAGTATGCTTCATCTTAATTTATAAGATATTGTTTATCGTAAATCAAAAATTATAAAAAATTACAATGTTTTTGCATAATAAAGAACTCAAAAGTGCAATGGTAAGAATTGAAGTTTTTTTTTCTTTTCAAATATTTATAAATAAATAAAAAATTTGTACCCCTTCCCCTAAACTTGAATATCACATTGTCCTCTTGGGTAAAGAAAAAGAAAAACAAAAATAATGAGAAAAGTTCAGAATTGCTCCCCTGATTCATGTTAAAATTCTGGTTGAGTGGCGTTCATTGTTTTGGTGATATCTGGAGTTTTAGATGTCCAAATCCCCTAATTCTTTTTGCACTGGAAAGCAAAGACAATTTTCTTCGATCGCTCTTTGAAACACGTTTCCAAATTCGGACTCCATCCTGTCCAAAAATAGTCATCAAATTAGGTCTAGAAAACGACTCCATCCGGAAAACCCCTAAACTTATGCAATCCTATAAAATAAAATTAAAAATTAAAATTAAAGAAAACTAAAAGAAAAAGAAATTCCAATGGCACTAAAAAGAAAACATGGGTTGCCTCCCAAGAAGCGCTAAGTTTTAAGTTTTCAGCCAGATATGGTAGCTGAGATGTTTAGGTGATGCAAAGATCCAACAACATAAGAACCTCTTTTCTCATACCTCTCTTCATGTGTGGATTAAGTTTTTTCTGTGCATCCCAAAAACTAGATGGCAATAGTTTATGCTCGAATTTCAGTCATTTCTTTCTTGGGATGACGTTTTTTATATCCCCACCTCTTTGAATTTCAGCTAAGAAGAAAGATGAATAGATGGTGCAACTTCTAAATACGGAACATAGTCCAAATTCTTTTCTTTCTCAAATTCAAGAGTTGCTGAATTTTTTAGACGCTCTTTTACCGGTAACTTTTCAACTCCAACCCTATATGTCTCGCCCACAACTAAATTAATTTCACTAACTTGAAAATATGAGTGAACTTTGGCAGGAAACTCTATGGATTTAAAGGCATCAAACGTTATTTGCTCATACTCAACTCTTAAAATAAGTTTTTCTTGTTGGACATCAATCAAAGCTCTTTCCGTAGCTAGAAAAGGTCACTCCAAAATCGAAGAAATTTGTTCATTTTTCTCCATGTCAAGCACTACGAAATCAGCTAAAAATATAAACTAATCTACCTTCACCAAAACATCTTCAATTATCGCTCTTGGGTACTTGATAGATGTGTCCACCAACTGTAAAGAAATTGTTTGTGTATGCCGTAGAGGTCAGTTATGTAATGACATTACTAGTTTACATTGTATCATGACATTTATTTTATATTTAGGCATTTTATTTATTGTGTTATTTATTGTGAATTAAATGAATATAATGAAGTCCTTAGAATAGTAAGTTCAATGCCATGGGATATCAAGTGCATGACTTGAATGTGAGATCCCACTGGCTGAAATCGGAACACTGTTCTTAAATGTCCCTAGTCAAGTATTATTGTGAATTAGAACAACGATAATATATAGAGACTAGTGTGTACATAGACTGATGACCATTCTCACAGGTCATGGATATGAGATACCAAGTCTTCACATGGGTACATATTAGAGTAATAATGTACTCGACTAACCCACCATGAGAACACTGCATGGATCGTTGCGTGAGTGTCATAAGTGATTCTCGCAGCGACCATGGTATACGTAGTCCTTTGACTTGAAGTCACTACAGTTCCCTACATGAGAAGTTATATGTTTTAATGTCGTCAAACGTTGTCTATAATAAGATGATTATAAAGTCAACTATTAGATATACTACAAATTATGCAGAGGGATCTGAGAGACTAAGATAGGATTTGTCACTCTTACATAACAGGAGCAATATCTACAGGCCCATGATTGAGTGAGACGGCAAAATGCATGGCCATGCTCAAATAAGTCAATATGAAATATTGATCTCATTTGTTTTAGTAAGTCTACTCAGACATCAAGAAATCAAAGATTGAACTATACAAGGATGACACGCTCTATGCCTTGTGGTCAATTAAGATATCTGGACAAAGGGACTAGACTACATGGTAACATTGGTCACGTATATGTTATGTCAAATCACAGACATTGCTGTTACTTGAGTAGCAGTGATGTATTCATAGATACCGTTCACTGTTTGTAATACTAGAATATGATTTTAGTATTACTGTCAACGTAATGGGAACCTACAGGATCACACACTTAGAATGGATCGAAATTGGGATATAAATTTATAAGATAAATTTAATCACGGATCCAAGTAAGACTTAGACTCCTGACATTGGTTGGACATTTAATTAGATTAAATGGGCCGACTAAAGTTCAAATGCCCACAAACGAATCTGACCCAGGTCAGATTGTGATCCCAACAACCATATTATTCTCTTAGGGTTGGTTTTCTGCACTTATATATATGATATGTATTTGTGAAAAAGATACATGTGGAAAAATCGTAGCCGTCACAGAAAGTGAGAGAGAGAGATCGTGAGGAGGAACATCCCCTTCTCGCAGCTAGCACCGCGGTAAAACTGTTTTTCATTCTGTTCGTGTGGATACCGTAGAGACACCGCAATATTGTAGTGTTGTGATGTCATACACTGGCGGCAGCAAATCCATCTTTGAGGTATAACTCCTAAACATGATTTATGGTTTTCGCATGGATCCATGACTAGGTTTCGATATTTTTTTGTAATTTTTTGTAGTGTATCTAATCTATGATTGTATTCAAAACCTAACAGAAATTGTAGCAGGCTTTACTTCTCTAATGCCAAGTTTCTTAAAAATCGAAAAAGGCATAAGATTAATACTTGCTCATAATCACATAAAGCCAAAATAAGAATTTTCAATAGTGCAAGGAATTGTAAAACTCCCAGGATTTTTATGTTTAGGAGGCAACATCTTTGGTAAAATTGCACTGCTCTCTTCGGTTAGCATAACCATTTCATGCTCTCCAACTTTTGCTTGTTTAATAAAATATCCTAAAAAAGTTTAGCATATTTAGGCATTTGTTCTAAAGCTTCAATAAGAGAAATATTAATATGCAATTCTTAAAAATACTTAAAAATTTAGAGAATTGATTTTTGATATTATTCATTTTAAGTCTTTGCGGAAAAGGAATCGGTGTATCATAAGGTGAATTAGGATAAGTTTCAGAATTAAACTCTTTAGAAGCCATGGGGTTTGAAGGTCCTTTAATCCTCTTAGATTTCCCAATATTGTTGTTGGCCACTTGCTGCGTTTGTTCCTCAAAATTTGGCTTGAACTCATCTTGATTTTCAACTACATTTTGTTTGGCAATTTCTTCTTGTGGTTGCTCAATTGTTCTCCCATTTTTTAGTGTTATTGTTTTGACATGCTCCTTAGGATTTGCCACGGTGTTACTGGTTAAGGTTCCTGCTGTTTTCTTTGTAAGAATATTTGAAAGCTGACCAATCTGAGCCTCAACATTGCGAATTGAAGCTGAAGTTGAAGTTGCAACATTTTGGATCGCCAAATATGTCTTTTGCATGTATTGCATGAACATTTCCTCAAGTGTCGGCTTCTTTTCTTGCTGTAAGAAATATTGAGGTGGTCTAATTGTTCGTTGATTGTTGTTTCAAGAAAGATTGGGGTGATTTCTCCATCTTGGATTATACGTGTTCGAATAAGGATTGTTTTGTTTTTGAAAGTTGGACACATAATTTGCTTGTTCGGAATTTGGTTCAGCAAAAGGATTTCCCACTTGGCAATCAATACTTGAGTGATTTCCTGTACAATGATCATAAATAATATTAGTTTGAATAACATTAACATTCATATTACCTAGCTGTTTAGATAAAGTAGCAATTTGTGCTGTCATTGTGGTCAAAGGATCAAGCACAAAAACTCCAGTCACTTTTCTTGGCATCGCTCTTTCTAAAGACCACTGGTAACTATTAGATGACATCTCCTCTAAAAGCTCATAGGCCGCTTCATGATTTCTGCTCATAAGAGCTCCTCTAGCTGCTGCATCTACCATAGACCGATTTGTAACTTCCAAACCATTATAGAATATTTGTACTTGTAGCCATTTCGGAAGTTCATGATGAAGACACTTTCTCAATAGCTCTTTATATTTCTCTCATGCATCATACAAAGAATCAGTCTCAAATTGAGTGAATGTGGTAATGTCATTCCTTAGCTTCGCTGTCTTTGCCGGCGGAAAATACTTAGCCAGAAATTTTTGTGCAAGTCCCTCTCAAGTAGTAATAACACCCGGTGGTAGAGAATTTAGTCAAGCCTTCACCTTATCTCTTAGTGAAAAAAGGAAAGAGTATCAATTAGATTGCATCATCTGATACTCAATTGTGCTTGAAAGTGTCGCAAATTTCTAGAAAGTTTGCAATATGAACATTAGGATCATCGTGTGACAGTCCGCCAAACTGAACAATCTGTTGAATCATTTGAATTGTCGCCGGCTTAATCTCAAAATTGTTAGTTGTATAGTCGATCTCTGTATGCTTGATGTTGCTCCATTAAGCGAGAGCATAGTATAGTCTCTCAAAGCCTTATTTTTTAATCAATTACTCTTGTTCGCCATGGTGATACTTCTGTTGATTCTTGGACTACAACACAATGCAAAGTTGTGCTATCACTTATATATTGCAGGGTGTATCAACGACAATACCATGGTGCAATACACAAAGGCAAAGTTGATCCAATGAAGCTTTCAAGAGAATTGATCAATCCACAAAGAACTTAGTTCAAGCCACTTTTGATTAAGCAAGCTTCAAGACATAAAGACAATGGCTCAAGCTCAAGTCAAAGACTCAAGTTTAAGACAAGACTAGTGCTTCAAAATGTTTTGTATTAAAGTGTCTTGTAACAATTGTAATTTTTATTTCTTGAGTCTTAGAAATGTTGTAATAGCCTTGTCACACACACACTCACACATATATTTTAATATTTGAGTGTTTACAAAAGTTAAAAGGTCGAAACAAACTTTAATAAGATCAGTTGTTGAGTACCAGTCGACCATTCTTCGGAAAGTCGACTGTCTTAGTACGAAACTGTCTGAACTCATAAAAGCTCTGACCAGTCGACTCATTATGGCAACCCAGTCAATTGTTCAAGTCATTTCGACAGTTTTCTGATTTCAAAACTTGTTTTTCAAATTCAAAACAATTTCTATCCGTTTTAATTCAGTTTTAGGAACTATTCTTCAATGTTCCTATGATTCCTCTCTATAAATAGAGCATAGGAATCACCATGGAAAGGTTCCAAACATTCTCTCAAGTTTTAAAGCTTTTGTTTTTAAAAAGAACAAGTTTCCTAAAAGCATTCATAATCTCCAAGTCTTGGTTCTCTGAAAATCAGTCTAGTATAACATTGAATTCGTTTTAGACTGATTTCAGAAGTTGATCTATTAGCCTCTATACAAAATCACAATCACAAACAAGGCTATAGGTTGTTGTAACTCTTTTGTTGTTATTTTTTACTCTCGGTTTGTGAGAGTGGTCCTCTCGGTTGGAGAGTAGGGCTCTAGGTTGGAGAGTCAGGTTTTCACTCTAGGATGTAGAGTGGGTGTGCTCTCTCTAGTGGTGAGAGAGGTCTACGGGTTTGGCAAGGTTGTTGTCAAACGCCATAGAGTATTCATATATTTTCTTCAAGAATAGTGAAAAATCTCAAGTGGGTTGCTTGGAGACTGGATGTAGGTCGGGAGGACCGAACTAGGATACATCGCTGTGTACTCTGTGGTTGACTCTCTTTGTGGTTGTATTTTCTTCACTTGCATTTCAATTCTTCTGTGTTTTATTCGAAAACTTGTCTGGCAAGTCGACTGAGTCTCCTCTATAAGTCGACTGATCAGACTTGTATAAAATACTCTTCGAATACTTGTCTGGTAAGTCGACTGAGTTTCCACTATAAGTCGACTGATCAGACTTGTATAAAATACTCTTCTTATCTGAAGCCCCAGTTGACTGTATTCTTCTTTTAAGTCGACTGGACAGAACGAAAAGTTCATTTTCTTAATTAATTTTTATACAATAATATTCACCCCCCCTCCCCCTCTAGTGTTATTTTTGCCTTGCCTACAGGATCCAACACTTGGTATCAGAGTCTGGTTGAGTGCAATGACATCTACTTGAAATACAAACCAATACCATGAAGGCCAATACACACAAAGGCCACCCCTATTCGATGGAACCAATTACAACTATTGAAAGTGTAGAATGAAGATCTACCTTCAGTCCATCAACTATGAGATATGGAACATGATGGAGACCGAGTACACCGCTCCTACAATTCCTTATGCACAATGGAACGATGACATGAAGAGCGAAATAATGAACAATGCAAAGGCTATGAATGCTCTATTTGTGCTCTTACCAAGGAGGAGTTCAATCGTGTGTCCAATGCAACAACAGCGTATCAAATTTGGCACACACTCGAGGTAACTCATGAAGGTACTAATAAAGTAAAAGAATGTAAGATATCTGTTCTTGTTCACAGGTTCGAAATGTTCCGCATGAAGGAGAACGAGAATGTGTCAGATATGATCACAAGGTTCACGGATATTACAAATTCTCTTGTAGCTCTTGGAAAGACGTACACTCAAGCCGAAATGGTGAGAAAAGTTCATTGTGCCTTAACCCCCGAAGAGGAGAAGAAGACCACTGCCATAGAGGAGGCCAACGATTTAACACAACTTTCTCTTGAGAATCTTGTGGGAAATCTTATGGCAAATGAAGTACAACTTGAAGAGCGCAAGAAGGATCTAGAACCTCAACAATCAAAGAAAAAGACACTCGCTTTCAAGGCCATGTCGGACTCCGATGATGAAGAAGAAGATGAAGAAGAAATAGCCATGTTCACGAGAAAGTCCAAAAAGTTGCTAAGGAAAGGTAAATTTAATTCCAAATTTAAAGATACTAATGAACTTCCCACTTGTTTCAAGTGTAACAAAACAGGTCATATGAAGAAGGATTGCCCACTAGAACGGACGAAATCTAAAGGAAAGGCTTCCAACTTCAAGAAGGATAAGTACACGAAGAACAAGTACATGAAGAACAAAAAGGCGTATTAAGCAACATGGGATGATAGCGACTCTTCATCGGAAGTAGAAAATGAAGAGAAAAACGAAGTTGCGAATGTATGCCTCATGGCTACAAAAAATGAGGTAAGTGATCACTTTGATTCAAATGACTTATTAGATGCTTTCAATGAGATTTTTCAAGAACTTAAGAAAGAAAAAATTAGAGTTAAAAACTTCGAGAAAGTTAATCAAATGCTTTCTCAAGAGAATCTTGACTTAGATAAAGAAGTCAAGTCTTTAAATTCTCGACTTTCTAATATGGATATAGATCTTGTATCTCTTAAGAAAAATTATGAAGAGATATCCAAGAATGTATCTAAATTTAACAAAGGAAAGGAGAATTTAAATCAAGTTCTCCAAAATCAAGTTCAAACTAATAAGAGATTTGGACTTGGTTTTCAAAAGTCTCTTGAAAACCATCATGTTTCTAAGAACACTAGTGGTAATAGGGCTGAATCTATTTCTAGTGTTAAGAATAAATTATATGAGTTTTTTGAAAAACCAAAAACTGTTGTTTTCAATGAAAAAAGTAATTCTGTAGTTCAGACCAGTCGACTAAACCCCAATTTCAGTCGTCTGTCCAGAGGTTCTGAGTCTTATTCAAAGAGACGAAAACCTCAGATAAGTCGACCTATTTCACCTCCCAGTCGACTGGCATCTAGTAACAGTCGACTGAAAGGTTCGATAAAGTCGACTGGACAGACTAAGAATATATGGGTTCCAGTCAACCTGAGTCAGAAAGATAGAATTACTTATATAAATTCATATGTTCTTAATGTATGTAATTCTATAGATTATATTCCTCTTTTGGTGGAAAATCAAACTCACTTTGGGTTTGGTTTCCCAAAAACTAATCTATTTCGGACCCAATAAAAAGGGTACCATATTCACAATGATTATTTTATAGGTATCTAAAAGAGAACGTTGGATACTTGACAGTGGTTGCTCCAAGCATATGACTGGTTATGCTAACCTCCTGTCTTCCATTCAAGAGATTGATAGAGGAACAATCACATTTGGTGACAACAACAAAGGGAAGGTTATTAGTATAGGCATGGTCGGTAAGAACACTACCCCTAATATAGAATAAGTTTTTCTTGTTAGTGGTCTTAAGAATAATCTGTTAAGTATAAGCCAATTGTGTGATAAGGGATATAAAATTGTCTTTGAAAAAGATGCATGTTTAATATATGACTCTACCATGCAAGATGTAATTTTTCAAGGTTTTAGGAAGAATAATATTTATGAGTTATGTTTAAAATCAAATGAATTTTCGAATGATTTTTGCTTAGTAGCTTCTAACAATGAATCTTGGCTTTGACATAAATATTTTGGCCATGTGAATATGAAAAATATTGCTAAATTGTCTAAGTATAACCTAGTTAAAGGGCTGCCAAGACTATCCTATAAAAAGAATAAGTTATGTGATGCATGTCAACTAGGAAACAAATCAAATCTACTTTTAAAACAAAAGAAATGATTTCTACTAGTAGGCCTCTCGAATTAATCCACGTGGATTTATTTGGCCCTACTTGAGTCGCTTCTTTAAATAAAAGTAGGTATGTATTTGTTTTAGTAGATGATTTTTCAAGATTCACATGGGTTTTATATTTAAAACATAAGAATGATGCTTTTGATGAATTTGCAAATTTCTGAAAATGGATTCAAAATCAAAAGTATCAAACCATAGTCACTATTAGAAGTGATCATGGTGGGAAATTTGAGAATGAAATGTTTTCAGAATATTGCAACAAGAATGGTATAACACATTCATTTGCATTTCCTAGAGCTTCACCACAAAATGGAGTGGTCGAAAGAAAGTAGGACTTTGCAAGAGTGTGCACGTACCATGCTTGTTGAAAGCAATTTGCCTCAGTACTTCTAGGCTGAAGCTGTTGCTACAGCATGTTATATTTTCAATAGAATTTTGATTAGGCCTAAGTTTAAGACAACATGTTATGAACTATTTTTTGATACAATTCCTAAAGTATCTTATTTTAAAGTATTTGGATGCAAGTGTTTCATTTTAAACACGAAAGATAATTTAGATAAGTTTGATCCTAGATCTAATGAAGGTATCTTCATTGGATACTCAAATAGGAGTAAGGCATATAGAATCTTCAACAAGTCAACTTTGACTATTGAAGAATCCATGCATGTTTCATTTGATGAATCTCTGACTTCATCTACTGTTATTAAAGATGATGAAACTGATTCATCAACTTTAAATAACGTAATTAAATCACTAAAGCAAACTACCCTAGCAGATAAGTCGACCGAAAAGGAAATCAAGTCGACTGATGTGAATCAGTCGGCTGATGGACTAGTTAAGTCGACTGATCCTGTTGTGATGACTCAAACTTTACCAAAATCTTTTGTTGAAGTTAGAGATCATCCTCATGACTTAATAATTGGTGACATCTCACGTGGTATTCAAATAAGAACTCATGTTAACATGATTTCTCATACGGCTTTCTTGTCGGATTTTGAACCGAAGAATATACAAGAAGCTTGTGAGAATGAATTTTGGATGAATGCCATGCAAGATGAGTTAAACCAATTTATAAGAAATAATGTATGGGATTTAGTTCCACGACCTCCTGACCATACTATAATTGGTACCAAATGGGTATTCAAAAACAAGTTAGATGAATCAGGAAAAATCGTTAGGAACAAGGCTAGATTAGTTGCTGAAGGATATAATAAAAAAGAAGGCATAGATTTCGATGAAACATATGCTCCTGTTGCTAGACTAGAATCAATTAGAATCTTACTATTTTTTGCATGTTTTATGAACTTTACACTTTTTTAAATGGATGTTAAAAGTGCTTTTCTTAATGGTTTTATAAAGGAAGATGTTTATGTTAAGCAACCATCTGGTTTCGAATATGAACAATTTCCAAACCATGTTTTTAAATTGAAAAAGGCTTTATATGGTCTTAAACAAGCACATCGTGCTTGGTATGATCGATTGAAGACTTTTCTTATAGAAACTGGTTTTGAAATAGGTAAAGTAGATACTACCTTGTTTATTAGGAGAATAGAGACGATATCCTAATCATACAAATATATGTAAATGACATAATCTTTGGCTCTACTAATAGTAATCTCTGTCAAGAGTTTGCTAATACCATGAAAAATGAGTTTGAGATGAGTCACATGGGTGAACTCATTTATTTCCTTGGACTACAAATAAAGCAGTCACATAATAACATATTTATTAATCAAGGAAAATATGCTAAGGAATTACTCAAACGGTTTGGCATGGATAACACTAGTAGTAAGACCACACCTATGGCTACTACTACTACACTTGACAAAGAAGAATTAGGTAAGAGTGTCGATCAAAAACTCTATCGAGGGATGATTGGCTCACTCTTATATATAACTGCCAGTATACCAGATATTATGTTTAGTGTATGTTTGTGTGCTAGATATCAGTCAAGTCTTAAAGAGTCTCATTTTAACGCTGTGAAACGTATTTTAAGATACATTAAAGGCACATCTGAGTATGGTTTATTTTATCCCCATACCGATAACTTTCAACTTTTGTCGTATAGTGATGCGGATTTTGCTGGCAGTAGAACTGACCGTAAAAGTACTAGTGGTACTTGTCACTTTTTGGGACATTCACTAGTATTTTGGTGTAGTAAAAAGCAAAATTCTGTATCCCTATCTACTACAGAAGCTGAATATATTGCTGCAAGTTTGGCTTGTGCCCAAATTTTGTGGATGAAACATACCCTATTAGATTATGGTATTTCATTTTCACAGCCTACTATAATGTGTGATAATACCAGCGCCATTAATTTATCTAAAAATCCGATTCAACACTCATGTACGAAACACATTGATATTAGACATCATTTTCTACGTGATCATGTTTTAAAGGGAGATATATCTTTAGAATTTATTTCTACTGATAAACAAGTAGCAGATATCTTTACTAAACCACTTAAGGAAGATACTTTTATCACCTTAAGAAGAGAACTAGGAATTTGTAGTTTTCATGATATTTCTTGATTTTTTAATCTTGTACAAGTCGACTTAAACCTATGTTTCAGTCGACTGACCAAGTATTTTTCATTCTTTATTTTTTGACTGAATTTTATGCTCTGGAAAGTCGACTGTGAACAACACCCAGTCGACTGACAAAAGTATTACTTGATATTTTCGTTTTGTTTTATTTTCTCTCGACTAGGTCGACTGTTCCTCAAAACTAGTCGACTGTCGCGACATCAGTTTATCTTTCCGATGACGAAGACGAAGACTGACTTGATGTATTTCCTATTTTTTCTTGTAATTTGTTATTATGTTTTACGTATTTCACTTTTATGTTGTATTTGAAACCATGTACTTCAATTTTCATGTATATAAATTTGTTATGGTTTTGCCATAAGTTTGTTCTTTTTGTTCCCATGATGTTATTGTTTCTTTCCTCCTTCTATTTTTGTTGATGACAAAGGGGGAAAAAAGGATGTGTATGTTATTTGTGTATGTGTTTTGTGGTTTTGGTGCATATTTTTCATGTGCATGTTTTTGTGCATGTTTTTTAACTTGTGCATGTTGTACATTAGTTAGGGGGAGCATCTTTAATTATTATTATTATTGTAATCTATTGTGTTGTCATCATCAAAAAATGGGAGAATATTGATTCTTGGTTTTGACGATTACAACACAATGCAAAGTTGTGCTATCACTTATATATTGCAGGGTGTATCAAAGACAATAACATGGTGCAATACACAAAGACAAAGTGGATCCAATGAAGCTTTCAAGAGAATTGATCAATCCACAAAGAACTTAGTTCAAGCCACTTTTGATCAAGCAAGCTTCAAGACATAAAGACAATGACTCAAGCTCAAGACAAG
This sequence comes from Hemerocallis citrina, assembly GCA_017893485.1. Classification (NCBI taxonomy): domain Eukaryota; kingdom Viridiplantae; phylum Streptophyta; class Magnoliopsida; order Asparagales; family Asphodelaceae; genus Hemerocallis; species Hemerocallis citrina. The sequence goes on from CM030359.1 coordinate 166,810,993, forward strand.
ACTAGTGCTTCAAAATGTTTTGTATTAAAGTGTCTTGTAACAATTGTAATATTTATTTCTTGAGTCTTAGAAATGTTGTAATAGCCTTTTCACACACACACTCACACATATCTTTTAATATTTGAGTGTTTACAAAAGTTAAAAGGTTGAAACAAGCTTGAATAAGATGAGTTGTTAAGTACTAGTCGACCATTCTTCGGAACCAGCCGACTGTCTTAGTACGAAACTATCTGAACTCATACAAGCTCTGACCAGTCCACCCATTATGGCAACCCAGTCGACTGTTCAAGCCATTTCGACAGTTTTCTGATTTCAAAACTTGTTTTTCAAATTCAAAACAATTTCTATCCGTTTTAATTCAGTTTTAGGAACTATTCTTCAACGTTCCTATGATTCCTCTCTATAAATAGAGCATAAGAATCACCATGAAAAGGTTCCAAGCATTCTCTCAAGTTTTAAATCTTTTGTTTTTAAAAAGAACAAGTTTCCTAAGAAGCATTCACAATCTCTAAGTCTTGGTTCTCTGAAAATCAGTCTAGTATAACATTGAATTCGTTTTAGACTGATTTCAGAAGTTGACCTAATAGCCTCTATACAAAATCAGAATCACAAACAAGGATATAGGTTGTTGTAACTCTTTTGTTGTTATTTTTCACTCTCGGCTTGTGATAGTGGTCCTCTCTGTTGGAGAGTAGGGCTTTAGGTTGTAAAGTCAGGTTTTCACTCTAGGTTGTAGAGTGGGTGTGCTCTCTCTAGTAGTGATAGAGGTCTACGGGTTTGCCAAGGTTGTTGTCAAACACCGTAGTGTATTCTTATATTTTCTTCAAGAATAGTGGAAAATCTCAAGTGGGTTGCTTGGGGACTGGATGTAGGTAGGGAGGACCGAACCAGGATACATCGTTGTGTACTCTGTGGTTGACTCTCTTTGTGGTTGTATTTCCTTTACTTGCATTTTAATTCTTCTGTGTTTTATTCGAAAACTTGTCTGGTAATTCGACTGAGTCTCCTCTATAAGTCGACTGATCAGACTTGTATAAAATACTCTTCGAACACTTGTCTGGTAAGTCGACTGAGTTTCCTGTAACTTAGGTGACTCTTGATCATTGGCTAATTATGTTTATACTCAAATTATTTTTGTGTACTTCCCATGTGGGACTAAATTTCTCAAATCCTTCTCAAATCTGGCCCAATCCGGCCCAACTATGCAGTAGCAGTCGACTGCTACATGGACCAGTCGACTGTTCGCTGCAAATATGGGGTATTACATTTCCGCTATAAGTCGACTGATCAGACTTGTATAAAATACTCTTCTTATCTGACGTCCCAGTCGACTGTATTCTCCTTTTAAGTCGATTGGACAGAACGAAAAGTTCATTTTCTTAATTAATTTTTATACAACACTATTCACACCCCCCCCCCCCCCTATAGTGTTATTTTTGCCTTGCCTACTGTATCCAATAACTTCTATGTCCTAAAATATATCTATTAAATAACCGAAAAACTAAAAAATAAAAAATTAATAAGAAAAATTCAAATTCGTAACGATCTAGCAATTATCAATATCAATAAAAAAAATTAGTCATCGGCAGCGGCGCCAAAAACTTGGTGGGAATATTTGTAAGTGTACAAAATCGCAACAAGTAGTATAGTTTAAAAGAAAAAGTGTCGAACCCACAAGGACTAGTTATTTTATTGAGTACCAAAATTCACTAGATTAACTACTATTTGGATAATCGAATATTTGATAAAGAAAGCAACTAAATTAAATTAATCTAAAAAACTAACCGAATTAAAAAGTATGAATATCTAAAATTTTGTTGTTTAGTTATAGCAAAGCTAGTTATAGGGCTTTTGATTTCACCTAGTTAATCCTACACAATTCATAATTCCACATAGCATGAAATTCTACTTTTCCAAGTTGTAGACAAAAATTTCCTAATTATTTAATGTTTTCTCTCGAACAACACCAAAAATATCCCTAATTGAAGACTCATTAAGTTCTATGGATTTCTTTATAGTTACACTAATCGCGGTAAATTATCTCTAATTTTGTTCAATCAATCGTGTTTAATTCTATAATTCTAAATCACAAATAACCTCACGGTCTCTCCATGATGCAATAAATCAAACAATAGTTTGGTCAAATAATTATAAGCGTTAAGAACAAAAATTAAACACACAACCATGAAAAAATAGACGAATCAAATAACATGAAATTAGAATTGTGTTCTCAAAACTAGGCTACATCGAAATCCTAGAAAATTAAATTTAGTTCATAATAAATTTGCAACTAACAAACATGTTTTTGGATTGCATAATAATAATAAAACTTAGAAGAGAAGAAGAAAAACTCTTTTAGCCGAAAAATCCGAAGTACAGGCCGAAATCTCTCTCTTTCTCTCTTCGTTTTTCTTTTCATTTTCTTCTTCCTCGGGTCCCGTGCCGCACCCTCTCTCCTCCTTTTTCTCTCTCTTCCCGCACTTCCGAGCCACCACCTTCTCAGAGCTACCCCTAGATTTCTTTTTTGTCTTTCAAAGCTTTGGGATCCGGCCTCTCCTTAAAGTCTCGAGGTCTTTTATAGGGAGTCAGGTAGTTGGTTTTTTTATAGGATTAGTATAAGCTAATTAATTAATTAGTTAAAATTCTAATTTTAAGATTAATCTTTTGATTTTAAACTAATCAAACCACTAACTCTTATCCAAACATAATTCAGTCTGTACTGTTTCTTTTTTTTATTACACAATTTCATTCCACCCCTTAATTGTCCATATTATTTTCTATTGGTTCTTCAATGGGCCAATTTGTAAACACGTGCAGTTGAGTGCATGAATCTTCCAGAATCTTCACAAAGAATCAATTTGAATTTTTGAAATTTTTATTCTTGCACTCTTCCTCGATTTCAGCAAAAAACGCTCTCCTTTGTACTTATCGTTTTTATTCCTACAAAACAAACAAATAAATAAAATTAAGTAGAAATAAGATAAATTATAAAGAAATAAAAGATAAATCGCAACTTTAATGCGTAAAAAGAGTATTAAATTTTTGTATAAATTTCACTGATCAAGTTCCTAAGAATATAAGGTTTTATTTCAACAAAGAAATATGCATGACATTCTCTAGTGTGTACATGTTTCCATATGGCACTTCCAACTCGACTGTTCCCTCACCATCTACTCCACAAAACTCACCAACAACCGTTCTCACATAACGATCTGCTGTGAACTTATAAGTAGAAAACATCTATCTCTCGGAGTATATATTAGAAGAACTTTTCGAATCAAGAAACCAGCCTGAATACACATCTATAGAATTTGAAATAAGAGTATAAACTATAGTATCACCTTAGTCAGAGGCACTAGCAACACTAGCAATGTTGGTGCTCTTGTGATTCAGTAACTTTCGATAATCCCTCTTGTAAGGCCCAATCATTCTGCAATGGTGGCAACAAATTCTTCCCTTACTTACATTTCCTCTTCCACTCGAAATACCATCCACCCTGATGCGACTTATAGAAGTAGACGCCAATGTCTGAGTCCCCCTTCTAAGTCCATCCTCCTCCAAGCTCTCGATCACCGCTGCTATCGAAAACTTCTCCTTGTTAGACTCTCTATCTAGCATGGTGATTATCAAATATTTGTATGGATCTGTTAATAAATTTATCAAGATGAAAGATTTAAGATCATTTGTGTTTGATTCTCTCAATTCAGTTGACCCTGAATTGAATTCCCCTATATGATCTTGAAGAGCGGTACTTTCCTTCATTGAGTAACTGAACAGTTTTCTCTTTCAGTACATCAATTCTTATAATGGCGATTCTTCGATGTCAGTTATGAGTTTTGCCTAAAGACTTACCGTACTTCTACACCTGACTCTGTTCACCGAAATTATCTAAATTAAACCAAGGGCTTTTACATAATTCTTCAACCGAATCTCTTGCTTTATGTCAAACGGTTTCCCCTGCTTGATCTTCGTAGAAACCTGACCTGTCATCTGCTCTAAGGAAACTCGAGCAACTCCAGAACTGTGTATGATTTCTTACCTGAAGCTCTGATACCAATTGATCCAATGACGAACAATCAAATAAGTAGATCAAACCAAGCACACAAAGTACATAATGATTTGTCCCGGTTTTGGGAACCCTAATTTGGGGGAGAAATAAGGGAGATGTTATAGAAGATACAAAACATTACACTTGTAACAAGAACCCATCTATTTGTCAAGCCTGACTAGAAGACATCTAGTTGTTTACAATGGAGAACTCTCAATCTAAACTCTCATATGAAGTACTCTCTCTTACCTCTGAATGGAGACTTACAGAATAATATATAGAGATCTAGAGATACCCTATGTTGTAATCTTGATACATAAGTCGTCCGATAGATCCTGTATAAAAAGACACATGATATGAGTCGTACGAACTAACCTGAAGAGGAAGTTGGGCCTGAAAGATACAAAATAATCAGCCGAAATACGGTTGCCCACTGTCGGCGATCGACCACAATTCTCTGGCTCCAAACCAGAGAGCTTCGACAGTTAACTGCCATTGGGCCAGTCAACCGTCAATTCAAGATTGCTATGTTCCTGTTGTTGCTGCTTCATCTCTCAATCGGTGCTTCGACCTTCCTTCCCTTTATCATCATCTTCTTCTTATCGAACTAAAGTATGCAAAACATAAAATCCAATAATTTTGCCCTTCTAAGAAAATTGAGAGGGTCTTTGTTTATGTCATGTGCTTTTCTATTCTCATAAATACAGTTAGTGGCAAAACTTTATGAAAATGGACAACGACTGATGAAAATGTAATTTATATTTGTTATGGAAATACAAGTTAATATATATTTCATTTTCATAGTTAATGGAAAATGCATATGTTCATTGTGTTTCATAAATTGTGTGTGTGTACAGGTTGTAGGTGATTATTAATTCTGTGTGTAAAAGTTGTAGGTGCTTATATGCTCTTGCATAGGAGATCATTTTGTGTCGTATTTAGTTCTTTGTGCTTCTTCGATTCATGCTTTGAGGGAGGGTGAGGGAACGGTGGGATAGAGATACGTGGGTGTATGTGATGCGGTTTGTTTTTGGGGGATGGCTGCACCAGGTGTGAGTTCTCTCAATTTGTAATTTTGCGGAAGCTTCGGTACTGACTGTACGCCCGACCCTCAGCTGAGGGAACGGCTCGGGAGTAGGTGGGAGTGAGGTGGAGGTCGGATGCTCGTCTTGGATCTGTAGGCTCGGCTCAGATCCGAAAGTCTCGTGTACCTGCACTCGGCTTAGGAACACCGGGGTTGATCCCGGTGGTAGGCCCTCTGACGGTCTAGTTAGTCACTAAAGAGTAACAGTAACTAGGGTTTGCAGGAAGAGTTGTCGATGTAAACTTCCCACGTCTGGTCAGCCTCCCCACTTTCGGGTTGCTCGGAGATGGTGCATTCTGTGATGAACTTGGCGAGGGCCTGCCCCTTGATGGCCGTCCTTGGCTGATAGCCGATGTCGTATTGACTGAGCTCGATCGACCATTTGACCAGTCAGCTGGAGTTCTCGGGCTTGTAGAGGACGGCCTTCAGAGGCTGGTCCGTGAGGACCTGGATTGAGTGTGCCTGGAAATAGCGGCAGAGCTTCCGCGTAGCCATGACCAGGGCGTATGCCACCTTTTCCATTTTCGAATATCTGGTCTCGGCCGCGAGCAGAACTTTGCTCACATAGTATAGTGGCTTTTGAACTCCGTCCTCTTCTCGAACGAGAACGGCACTGAGCACATTTTTTGAGGCCGAGAGATAAAGCCAGAGGGGCTCGCCCGGTTCGGGCTTGCTGAGGAGAAGAGGATTGGCGAGGTACTCTTTTAATTGGGCGAATGCCTCTTGCTACTGAGTACCCCACTCGAAGCCTCCGGTTCTGCGCAATCCTTTGAAGAACGGGAGGGACTTTTCTCTGGACTTGGAGAGAAAACGGCCGATGGCCGCCAGTCTTCCCATGAGCCTCTGGACTTCTTTGATGTTTCAAGGAGGGGCCATGTCTATTTTGGCCTGGATCTTCTCGGGGTTCGCCTTGATGCCGCGATGGCTGACGACGAACCCGAGGAACTTCCCTGTGGAGATGCCGAATGCACATTTCGCCAGATTGAGTCTCATATTGTGGGTCCGAAGGATCCCAAAGGCTTCTTCCAGGTCGACGATGTGGTCCTGTCCTCGCTGGCTCTTGACGAGCATGTCGTCGACGTACACCTCCATGTTGCGACCGATCTGATCCTTGAATACTCGATTGACAAGCCTCTGATAAGTGGCACCGGCATTCTTCAGCCCGAAGGGCATAACCCGGTAGTAATAAAGACCTTGGTCTGTGACGAAGGATGTCTTGACTATATCAGGGAGGAATATTCGGATCTGTTTGTAGCCTAAGAAGACGTCCATGAAGGAGAGGAGCTCGTGACCCAATGTTGCGTCGATCAGAGCGTCGATGCTGGGAAGAGGGAACGGATCTTTAGGGCATGCCTTGTTGAGGTCGGTGAAGTCTATACAGATCCTCCAGCTCCCACTCGCCTTTCTGACCATTATGACGTTCGCCAGCCACTCAGGGTAGCTGACCTCCTGTATGAACCGGGAGGACAAGAGTTTGTCCGCATATGCTTTCACTGCCTGCTGCCTCTTCGGGGCGAACTTATGTCGCTTCTGGACGATCGGCTTCGAGCCGGGGATCACGTTGAGTTTGTGCATGATCAGGTCTTCAGAGATCCCAGGCATATCAGAGGGCTTCTAGGCGAAGAGGTCGACATTACGGCGAATGCAATCGATCAAGTCGGACTTGAGGTTGGGAGCGAGGGAGCAGCTCACGCGGAACCACTTCGAAATGTCCCATATCTCGAACGAGACTTCCTCTAATTCGTTCGCTGGCTCGAGCTCAGGCTCGGGCTGGCTTCTTTCGGGCTGTAGCTCGACGGCGTCCAGAGGGAACACACCGCCCCCGACCTGCCATCATATAGTACGATCGTGCTGCTTCTTGGTTCCGTGGGATGACTCCGACACCTGACTCGGTGGGGAACTTCAACTTTAGGTGGTAGGCCGAGGGAACAACCTGGAGGGAATAGAGCCCCGGTCGGCCGAGGATGGCATTGTAAGCTGCCTTGACGTTCACAACCATGAAGTCCATTGACTCGGTCCGTCGGTGATGGGTCGTACCGGCGGTGACATCCAAGGTCACAATCCCCTCGATTGGTATTGGGACGTCGGAGAACCCGTGCAGGGTGTACCTGGCTGGCTTCAGCTTATCTCGGGGGAGCTTGAGGTTTTCAAATGCTTCTAGGAAGAGGATGTTCATCGAGCTCCTGTTGTCCACAAAGATTCGACGGACCTCGTAGTTCGCCATGATGAGGCTGACAACGAGCGCATCGCAGTGCGGGAGCCGGACCCCCTCCAGGTCCCTCCCATGAGAAAGAGACAGAGAGCTGCTGCACCTGGGGGGAAGGGAGACCTCGGACAGTGTTTACCTATCGGATGAACGCCTTGCGGGAAGTGCTGGATTCTCCTCCCATGCCCCCCCTCCCCCCCATGGACGCAATGTAAGATGGCTTGACCTCCGGTCTCTTCAGGCTCGGGGTTCTGCTCGGGACGTGGTTTGGGTGCACGAGGAGGAAGGGAAGGCCCCCGGTTCCTCGTGTCTCTTCGGTCCCAGGCATCTTCCCGTGTGAATTCCCGGAGGTACCCTCGTTGGATGAGGGCCTCGATTTCATCCTTCAGGGCCCGGCAGTAGTCGGTGTCGTGCCCGTTGTCCCGGTGGAAGCGGCAGTAGAACTGGTGATCCCTTTTCTTATTGTTGGTCGGTCGAGGGGGCATCTGGACGAGGTCCCTGTCCTCGATTGCTAAGAGGATAGCCGACACGTTCTGTGTCAGTGGTGTGTACCTCTCGAAGCGTGGGACCGAAGGGACCCTCTTCAAGATGGTCCCGTCTTTTGGGACCTTCTTTGCTGGCTCCGCCTCGTCGGCCTTGTGCTTCCCCTTTCCTAAAACCTTTTTGGCGTCCTCTCGATTTAGGGCCTCCTCGGCCTGGATGTACTTTTCGAACCGATTGAGTAGGTCAGGGAAATCGAGGGGAGGCTTCTTCGCCAGGGATGCCTTCAGCTGGCCGTGCTGAACGTTGTGCCGAACGCTGCCGAGGCGACCCCAGCATCGAGGGAGGAAACCAACCTTACCTCTGTGGTGAATCTCTGGACGAACAGCCGGAGTGACTCCCCTTCCTTCTGTCGGAGGTCCAGTAGGGATGCGCTCGTCTTCTCGGCTTTCCTGCTGGTCACGAAGTGGGCCAGGAAATTGGCCTCCAGTTGGTCGAACGAGTAGATCGAGCCGGGAATGAGCTTAGAGAACCATTCCCGAGCCGGACCTCGGAGGGTGGCAGGGAAGGCACGACATAGGAGGGGATCTGAAGCGCTAATCATCATGAGGGTCTTGAAACCCTCCATGTGATCAGCAGGATCACCCTCGCCGTCATAGGTCTCGAATTAGGGAGGTCAAAAATTCTGGGGTATTTCTGCTTGTAGGATTGCAGCGGAGAAAGGAGGTCGGGTCGGCCTATGACCTTGAGCCGGTCTCGCGCCGACGTCTTCGAAGTGGTCAAGGCGATTCTCCATTTCCTGGGGACGTCTTAGGACGTCCTCGTCGTACTCTGGCAGTGCTGTCAGGCCGCGGGATGCGCTGGCTTCGGTATCCGACCGTGCGTATGAGCGGTGGAGCATCTCGTTGACAGGGGTCCCTAGGATGGCCTCCAGGATCTCGTTCCAGAAGTCTTGGAACTCATGGTGGGTGTCCGGAGCCCGTTTGGCCGGGTCGCAATGGGGTGGCGGCCTTCGGTCGATGCGGCTGAGCGCCTGTTCCCGTTCCCGGGCCGGATGCCTGGGTGGTTCGGGGCCGAGTTGGAAGCGGCCGCTCCCCTAGTTCGATTGGTATGTCCGTCCTGGATGACTCGACGCAGGTCGGTTGCGACCGAGCGAGAGGTGCCCGGTCCGGATCCGAGGTTGACCCTCGGATTGTTGGGTCCATGAGTGTCGGCGGGGACATCCTGAGGAGGAGCGACCTAACGACGAGTAGAGGTGACAGCTCTCCTGGTCTTGGGTGCCATGTGAGCTCGGATTGATGGGATGCCATTAATGGCTCGGTTCGGACTGATGTCTGTACCAGGTTTTCCACAGACGGCGCCAACCTGATGCGGTTTGTTTTTTGAGGGGTGGCTGCACCAGGTGTGAGTCTCTCAATTTGTAATTTTGCGGAAGCTTCGGTACTGACTGTACGCCCAACCCATAGCTGAGGGAACGGCTCGGGAGTAGGCAAGAGTGAGGTGTAGACTCGGCTCGGATTTGGAGGTTTGGACCTGGAAGTCTCGTGTACTTGCACTTGCCCTAGGAACACCGGGGTTGATCCCGGTGGCAGGCCCTCCGATGGTCTAGTTAGCCACTGAAGAGTAACAGTAACTAGGGTTTTTAGAGGGGAGAGATTGATTACCTTTTGAAGGGGGGAGAGGGCCTGGTATTTATAGGCAGTGCCAAAGCGGGTCTGGACCCGGTTGCCAGTGGACCTGACCTGGCAGAAGCCCAGGAGGCTTAGGACAGACCTGGCAGACCTGATGATCAGGGGTGAACGGTTTCTGAGGGGGTCCTGTGGCCCAGGAAGGGCCACGTCATCTGACCCATATCAGTATGTAGTTTTTGTTCTTCTAATTTTCATTACGTTTGTTTTAAAAATATATTTTATTTAATTAAAGAATTTTGTGAGGTACGTGTAAATACATCATCTTAGAAAATATTATGTAAATATATGTAATTTTAGAGGGTGGAAATGAAAAAACATTCCAATTTATGAAGTATTAAATAAATATATGCATTTTATGGTGTGGAAATGGAAAACATTCAAATTTTAAACCTTTTTTTTTCCAATGGCATTTTATGTATTTAAAAAGTTTCTTATGTCCCTTTTGCCATTTGTGTATATGAAAACTGGTTATGGAACACTTATAATCAATATATATTAGTAATTTTTTTCAAGTATAAGTTCTTCTGAAATAAGCTAAAATTTAAAAGCCAATCAAACAGAGCCTCATTTGTTATCTGTAACTACTAATTTGAGACAAACTTTGAACCTCAATACTGTGGATGAGTTTCAAATTAAATTTATGTCCAGATTAAACGAAACTGAATATTATCCCTCAAATTAATAGCAGATAATTCAAGTGGTTTTTTTTTGAATGTGACTAACATTGTGGATAATGTTTATGGAAATAGAAATTTGTGGGTGATTTTTTTTGAAATTATTAAATTTGTGAGTGCCCTATGCGAGAAAAACCTATTTATATGACAACTAATTTGTTTGTAAATCTGTAATTTGAAATAAGTCGCTTGTCAGATAACTTTCTGCTAAATAAAAATGGAATTTTCCCCAAAATTGGCCACCTTTTGAAACTAATTTTCCAAATAGATCACTTTTGAAACTAATTTCGAGAATAGACTAGTTCACATAGGCCGCAATACCGAACTGTGGACTCTTCGATTTCGTGGCTGCAGTTCACAATTGCGGCCCAAGTATATATCATACATGTTTCGCTAGTAGGCTCGAAGACTTGGAAAAAACTGCCGAAGTGTCAAATGTGAAAAGAAGGAGGCTGTGTCCTCGATACTACATGGGTCGCAGTACCGAACTGTGGCCTATTCAATTTCGTGGCCGCAGTTCACAACTGCGGTCTAAGTATATATCATACATATTTGGCTATAGACTTAGAAACTTTGTGAAAAATGTCCAAGTGTAAAATGTGAATAATAGGTATGTGGCATCGATAATATATATGCCGCAGTTCACAACTGCGGGCTCAGTTATATGGTCGATGATGTCCAGTTCTTAAAACATTCTAATACCCATTTGACCATATACTGAGGCCGAAGTTGTGAACTGCGACCTCTATAGTATTGAGGCCGTAGTACCGAACTGCGGCCTCTTATTTTTTACATTTTACACTTGGATAATTTTTTTTCAAGTCTTCAAACCTATCAGTCAAATATGTATGATTGAAGAGGCCGCAGTTTGGTACTGCGGCCTATGAAGACTGATTTATTCTCGGAATTAGTTTCAAAGTTGGCCTATTTTGAAAATTAGTTTAAAAAAGTGGCCATTTGGGGAAAAAGTTGAATAAAAACTTGATTCAACTCTCGGGTCGGATGGTAAAAGAACCGAACCCGGTCCATCGTCCCCTTCGCTAATAGGATTCTACAAAGTTCCGATCTTTCTCAAACGAAACCATCCAAAACTTCGGCCCCCAAAAGGTGCAGCCTCATTCTCTTCTCTCTAATTTATTCCCTTCTTCAAATTTAGAGTGCAGGATTTAGTGGATTTCCATACAAATCTTGCCCCAATTTCTCTTTTCAACGGTGATTAGAACTAGGATTTCCCTGAAAGCTTTCTGCTTCAATTGGGGTTTAAAAAATAAATAAAAATACTTTAGTCATTGCAGTTCTGTTTTGTTGTTGTTGTTGTTGTTGCTGCTGTTGTTGAAGTCTGTAGTGAATAGTTGCAGCAGAGATGCAGAGCAGGCAGCCGAGGCCCATGACCCCTGCCCAGGCTCGGGCCGGCCCACTGGCCCGTCCCCGTTCTTTGCCGGTCGATCGCGAGAAGGTATTCTCTTCTTTTCCGTTATCTTTTCATTAATATTTCACTACTTCTGCACTTATTGTTGACTTTAATGTTTCACTACTTCCACACTTAGATGCCCTCTTGATTTTTTCGGAGTGTTTATAGAAAATCTACATTTTGATCGCCTCTGTTAGATTTCTAATGAACGAACCTATAGGAAATAGTTTGTCTTGCAAACTAAGATTTATTGACTTTTTCCTCTTTCTGGTGATGGCTTCTCACAAATTCATCCAGAACAAAATCCCTATCCTGCACCATGTCTTCGCCACCATGTTTTCGTTGCAGACCTCTTTGAAAAGTAGGAGAATTTACAAAGCAGTACAATTTTAAAAGCAAAAGGCAAGGTCAAGGTGATGCGACTCTAGCCTTGCTCTTGGCCATGGCCGTGCGTGAAGTAGGGAACTGAGTCGAGGAGATTGGGTAATGGAAGATTAGGAGAAGATTATTCAAGAAGAGAGAAAGAATTGAACTGAAATCACACACCAGATCAGTATCTGATCTGGTTGGTCTTTTATTAGCAGCATAGCGCGTAAAGGGACAAGCCGTTGAGGTTGTTACAAAGAGGGTCCCACCAGGATCCAACGGTCATGACTTATTCTTTATAGATCTAAGGGCTCACAATCAGCCATACCCCTTCGATAACAGTTTTGCACTAAACCCACCCCCCACCCCCAACTTATGTTTATTACACTTTGACTGATACACTTCAAATATCTGATACTCATTAACTCCCGCTCTTCCCTGTTCTTCTACTCTTCCTCTGCACCTGCAACATCTGTAGCCTCTTCACTCTCCACCATTACTTGTTGGTCTGTATCAACTCCTCCCCCCCTATATTGAGACCTTGCCTCAAGGTCAAAGAAAGAAAATTTTCGTACTAAATCCCAATATGGTTCCCAAGTTGCATTTGACACATCTTGACCTTGCCACTTGATCAAAACCTCTGATACTAATTTCTTTCCCTTGATTACTGACCTACGATCTAAAATCTGATCAGGTTCAAGCAAAGCTGTAGAGACATGCACGAGGAGGCTGTGCTGCACTTCAACAGTAGGGCCTAAGTGCCGTTTGAGTAAAGAAATATGGAAAACAGGGTGAATTTTAGAACCCAAAGATAAAGCAAGTTTATAAGCTACAGCTCCATTCGTTCAAGTATAGCATAGGGACCATAATAAAGTGGAGAAAATTTGCTCACTACTCTGGTTGCGACAGATACTTGACGATACTGTTGCAGCTTGACATACACCAAATCTCCAATCTGGAATTCTTTATCCAACCTATGACCATCTGCTTGCTTTCTCATCCTCTCCCGAGCCTTTTTGAGATTATCTTTAAGCAGCTGAAGATTGACATCTCTTGCCAACAGAGCCTCCTCAACATGTGGAACTTTAGCAGTATAGGGAATGTAGGAAATTATAGTAGGAGGCCATCGACCATATACCACTTCATAAGGAGTAGACTGAATGGCACTGTGGTATGATGTATTGTACCAAAACTCTGCCCAAGGTAACCATTTACTCCAATCACTTGGTTTATGGTGACAAAAACACCTCAAATAAGTTTCCAAACACCTATTAACCACCTCGGTTTGGCCAACTGTCTGTGGGTGGTAAGCAGTTGAAAAGTGCAGCTTGGTGCCCTGCAGTCGAAGGGACTCTTTCATAAGGGAGCTTGTGAACATTGTCCCTCTATCACAAACTATAGAAATGGGCATCCCATACAATTTGAAGATACCTTCAGTGAGAACTTGGATGATGGAAGCAGCTGTGTAGGGATGCTTAATGGGAAAAAAATGCGCATATTTGCTTAACCTATCAACAACCACCAAGATAACTGAGTACCTGCAACTGAGAGGGAGAGCTTCAATGAAGTCCATACTTGCTTGATCCCATATATGATCAGGTATAGGCAATGGTTGTAATAACCCCGAAGGTGATTGGCATGCATATTTGCTTGTTTGACAGGTTGTGCATTCTTTCACATAATTTTGTACGTCTAATTTCATTCCCCTCCACCAGAATGACCTACGAAGCCTCTGCAAGGTCTTGTCATATCCAGAATGTCCCCCTATGGGTGTATCATGATGTTCATAAATCATCAACCTTCTAAGAAATGAAGTTGGACTGATTACCACTTTGGATCTTTATACCAACCCCTCGAACCATAGAAAACTTGGTATTAATTGGCCGTAAGACTTTATCTGCTAATTCTTTGAAATAAAGATCACTCTGATTCATTTCTATGATATCAACCCACCAGTTTGGAGGTAAAGAGCTTAATTGCACCAAGAAACAATTCAACTCTCTCCTAGATAAACGATCAGCTGGCACATTATCACTACGTCTTTTATATTCCATATCAAAATGGAACCCATAAAGCTTGACTAACCATGGATGTTGTGCTGCCGTGGACAATCTTTGATCAAGCAGATATTTGAGTGGCTTATGATCTGTACGAATGATGAATTTCCTGCCAAAAAGATATTGCTTCCACATTTTCACTGCTAAGAGTATCACGAGCATTTCCTTCTCATAGGCTGACCAATGCAAACACTTTCCCTTAATTGCTTGGCTAATATATGCTATTGGGTGTTTGTTTTGCAAAAGAACTGCTCCTATACCTTCTTTACAAGCATCACATTCCACAACAAAAGTCTCATTAAAATCAAGTAGCCGGAGATTTGGTGCTGTAATGAGAGCCTCTTTCAATCGATCAAAAGCTTCTGTAGCTCTTTCATTCCAACTAAAGCTATCCTTCTTAGTTAATTCAGTTAGTGGAGAAGCGATTGAGCCATAATTCTTAATAAACTTTTGGTAATACCCTGTGAGACCAAGAAAACCCCTCAAAGCTTTAACAGATTGTGGAATTGACCACTCTTTAACCGCAGATACTTTCTTTTCATCCATTGCAATGCTGGAGCCAGATACAACATGACCTAAGTACTCTACCTCTCTTTCACCAAATGTGCATTTAGACTTCTTCACAAACAGTTGGTTCTTTTGCAAGATGAGAAAAGTTTTCCACAGGTGCACCATATGCTCTTGCCAAGAGTTACTGAAGATTAGAATGTCATAAAAAAAACAAGTATAAATTTCCTTAAGTGTGGCCTAAAAATGTCATTCATAAGAGATTGGAAGGTCGACGGTGCATTACTCAACTTAAAGGGCATTACTAAAAATTCATAGTGTCCATTATGAGTTCTAAATGCAGTCTTCGATATGTCACCAGTGTGCATTTCTAATTTGATGGTAACCAGATCTTAAATCCAGCTTGGAAAAAAATTTAGACCCATACAACTCATCAAGTAGATCTTCAATAATTGGAATAGGGTATTTATCCTTGATTGTCTGCTGATTGAGTGACCTATAGTCGACGCAAAATCTCCAAGAACCATCATGCTTCTTGACAAGTACTACTGGAGAACTATAACTGCTATTACTTGCCCTGATAGTACCTTGTTTCAGCATATCTTCAATAATTTCTTCAATTGCATTCTTTTGCTCAAACGAATGTCTATATGGTCTAATGCATACAAGTTTGGCACCTTTTTCGAGTGGTATTTGATAATCATAGGTCCTTGCAGGAGGTAAGTTTTTTGGTTCTTCAAATAAGACTTGAAACTCACTCAATAGTTGCTGCAAATTTGGGTCTTCAGGAATTAAGGTGCTTTGTTTTTCATCAGCTGACATTAGATACAAAACAAACTCCCTATGTGTCTGGAGAGCAATTTTGTTGGCCTCCTTATCTGATAACAATTGCGTGGGGCTTGGATGCAATCCGTGTAATACCCAGTTAGTTCCTTTATGGTGAAATTTCAGTTGTTTGTGGACTAAAGTTAACTGTGACCTCTGACACCTGCTTAATCCATTTAGCCCCTAGAACTACATCATCACCCCCAATAGGAAACACCAAGAAATCATCAATAAAATCATACCCTTGGCAACTGATCTTCACATTGGAGCATAACCCACTTCCTTCTACCTCCTTACCACCCGCAACCCTCACATTGAAAGCTTGTTTAATGGAAAGTGGCATCCCAGCTCTTTCCAATATGAATGGATCTATATAGTTGTGAGTAACACCACTATCTACTAGAATATGAACATCCACTCCCTTTAGTTGAGCCTTAAGAATTAAACATTCAGTGTTGATCCCTGATCCAACTTTGAGGAGATGGTGGTTACCAGTACTCTTATCTAACTCTCTTTCCTCATCCTCTATCACCAGCTGATTTAACTCTTCTTCACTCTGCAGAGTGAACATGTCCCATTCTCCCTCTATACACATATAAGTCTTTGTTTTGCACAAATGTCCCGGCAGATATCTCTCATCAGAGTGAAAGCACAGTCATTTCTTTCTTCTATCCTACACCTCATTAGGTGTGAGTTTCTTTAGAATAGGTCTCTCTGAGTTATTGGGGTTTACATTTCTAGGGAGTCTCACTGGTTGATTACTCAATGGTGTTTGGACAGTTGGCTGTGTATGATAAGGTAAAGGATTATAACCAGAAGTAGATCCTTTGAAATTTGATTTATAAGGTGTCTTATAGAATTGTTTAAGTGAATTGGACTTCTTCTCAAATCTCAGCGCAACCTTAAAGGCTTCATTAAGCGATTGCGGCTCAGCCATGGCAACATCATGTTGCAATTCTTCTTTGAGTCCACTCACGAATTGTTGCACTAAGAAAGATTCACCGACCCCTTACACTAAACACTGAAGTTTCTCAAATTTCACCTGGTAATCGAGTACTGTGGATGTTTGATCTAACCTGCATAAAGACTTCGCTGCATCCTCATAAATGCCTAGCGCAAATCTATTGCAAATTCCCTCTTTGAACTCTTTCCAAGTTACTATACCCTCATTATTTTTAAGGAACCATCGGTCCATCGACACCATTGAATAGCATTATCTTTGAGGAAGAAAAATGCGACTCTCACCTTCTCATCCCCTTGGATCCTATACATCGCAAAATAACGCTCGATTTGAAAAATCTAATTAAGAACATCTCCAGTTCCTGAGAATGGGTGAACATCCAATTTTGGAGGTTTTGAAAAAAAATTTCCCCCAATTAAGTTCCCTCCGCCAAGAATCTCTATATTCCTATCATTACGCAGAAATGCTCCACCTCCATCAAACTCAGGGTTGAGATTCTGCTTACCACTAGGTTTTGTTGGCGGAACTTCTGAAGATTCCTGGTTTGATCGAGTCTCCCCCATTCGCTGAGTTAGCAGCTGCATCTGCGCCAAAATCAAGGGAATCCGAGAAACTTGAGTTGCAATTTCTTTTACCTGATTCTCCACACCTACTACCCTGTCATTCAAGAACTGATAGCTTTGTCGCCACTCTAAGGATGGTGCAAAGCCAAGAATCCCTTCATTGGTTGAATCTTGAGGAATCTCACTTTCGTCTTCTAGATTCGCAGCAGGATCGATCGGCTCTGATACCATTGATGCGACTCTAGCCTTGTTCTTGGCCATGGCCGTGCGTGAAGTAGGGAACTGAGTCGAGGAGATTGGGTAATGGAAGATTAGGAGAAGATTATTCAAGAAGAGAGAGAATTGAACTGGAAATCACACACCAGACCAGTAGCTGATCTGGTTGGTCTTTTATAAGCAGCATTTATGCGCATAGTGCGTAAAGGGACAAACCGTTGAGGCAGTTACAAAGAGGGTCCCATCAGGATCCAACAGTCGCGACTTATTCTTTACAGATCTAAGGGCTCACAACCAGCCATACCCCTTCGATGACAGTTTTGCACTAACCCCCCCCCCCCCCTTTTACATTTATTACACTTTGACTGATACACTTCAAATATCTGATACTCATTCACTCCTGCTCTTCCCTGTTCTTCTACTCTTCCTCTGCACTTGCAACACCTGCAACCTCTTCACTCTCCACCACTACTTGTTGGTCTGTATCACAAGGCACTTGACCCATGTATTGGTTGTGGCGAGAGGTACTAAAAGAGGCACTTGCATGAGTGAAGCAAGATGCCAAGTATTAAAATACAAGTAGAGATGTAAATGCACAATCAGGACCGTCTGATGGAGATCAGGCACGAATCACGATGAAAGAGTGGTTTTCCACGACGTGACGAGATCTGAGCCGTTTGATTGAGATCAGGCGCGAATCATAAGGGAAGTCATTTTTTCCCAATAGGCAGCTCGGTGCCTCGGTCGCTCGGATTTGGGTTCCGAGTGACGTGGCACAATCAGGGCCGTCTGATGGAGATCAGGCACGAATCACGATGAAAGAGTAGTTTTCCACGACGTGGCAAGATCTGAGCCGTTTGATTGAGATCAGGCGCGAATCATGAGGGAATGTCGTTTTTCTCCAATACGCAGCTCGGTGCCTCAGTTGCTCGAATTTGGGTTCCGAGCGACGTGGCACAATCAGGGCCGTCTGATGGAGACCAGGCACGAATCACGAAGAATAAGGCGTGAATGACGAGAAAAAAGTGATTTTCTACGACGTGGCGAGATCTGAGCCGTTTGATTGAGATCAGGCGCGAATCATGAGAGAATAGTCGTTTTTTCCCAATACGTAGCTCGGTGCCTCGGTTGCTCGGATTTGGGTTCCGAGCGACGTGACACAATCAGGGCCGTCTGATGGAGATCAGGCACGAATCACGAGAAAAGAGTGATTTTCCACAACGTAGCGAGATCTAAGTTGTTTGATTGAGATCAGGCACGAATCATGAGGGAATAGTCGTTTTTCCCCAATACACAGCTCGGTGTCTCGGTTGCTCGGATTTGGGTTCCGAGCGATGCGGCGAGATCTGAGCCGTCTGATGGAGATCAGGCATGAATCACGAGGGATAAGGCATGAATCACAATGGAAGGCGACGTGGCAAGATCTGAGCCATTTGATCTTCTGATGGGCCTCTGTGGGGGCCCAAAACATCTGAAAGCCCACCCGAATCCCTTTTTGTACTATAAGTTTCTACTGCTCTCTCCCCACTCCCTCATTTCTCACTTCTCACTTTCACTTTCACTCTCTCAATTATTTTTTGCTCTCGAGTGGCGCTGCTAACGGTCGTGGCCAGACGATCATCTTTCCGGCGAACTATTTCGACCGTAGCCGTCACATTAAGGTAATTAAATATCTTAAATAGTATCTAAAGATGTATAGAGTGTCGTCGGGAAGTGAGACTTCCACCTCGGACCGAGACAGCGACCGACCGTTAGTGGTCTCCTTGGCGGTGAGCAAGGGGAGGGAAGTAGCGAGGTCGGCGATTGTGAAGACCACCGTGGAGAGTGTAAGGGGAGCTGGCGCGTTGGGTCGGCTTCCGTCCATGTTATCAAGCCTCGGGAAGGTGAGGGAGTACTCCGATGACCTTCTGTCCAAGGCGGTGTACGGGAGGTCCGCCACCTATGAGGAAAATAGTCCGAGGGATCCTTCTGAGGTTGATGACATTCCCCTCGGTTCTGAGGCGGACCTGTAGCGTATCAGGAAGGGGTTCAGGATCCCGAAGGAGTACACCTTGCTCCTTCCTGGTCTGGGCTTCCGAGCGTGCATAAAGACCTCGCCCAACACTTGCGTCTTCCCCTACGACGCACTCAACGCCGGCCTTCGGTTGCCTCTTCCGCCGTTTGTAGTCGAAGTGCTACAATGGTATGGCCTGAGCCCGGTGCAGTTCATACCGAATATGTGGCGGCACGTCATCGCCTTCATCCTCTAATGCCAGATCGTAGGCGTCGAGCCTCGGCTCGTCTTGCTCCGCAGTCTCTACCGGATCTGCCGTATGAGCAAGATGGAGTACCGGTACTATCTATCTCCGAGGAAGGGGGTTAAGTTGATCGAGAATTCGGACTCCATCAAGTATTGGAAAGAGAAGTACTTTCTTATCCGAGGTCCCGAGCCGTGGGGTTTCCCGACGGGGTGGAAGGAGGACGTTCCGAAGTGGGTGAAGGCCGAGCCGGTGCTGACTAAGGAGGAGGAGCAAGTCGTGTCGAAGATCCTCGGTCTTCCGACCCTGAGTTGGAAAGATATCACCGAGGGGGTCCTCGTCGGTGGGGGTCTCAGTCCAATCGACCCTAGTACGCTCCGTCTATTTTTTTTTCTTAACTATCATTCTCCTCGTGTGCTAACTTTCTTCGGTGTTTCTTTTTCAGAGGCCCCCGGTATGGATTTTAGAGCTATGTTGGCGAAGCAGGGGTGCGGGCGCCGCAAAGGGACCGAATAATAAGAAGAGGAAGAGGACGACGATGGGACCCCCGTCCGGCCAGTAGCCCAGGCACCATCGGCTTCCACACCCGTTGTGGACTTGGTCTCTGCCTCCCCCTCAGCTCCTCAAGCGGCCCTTCCCTCAACCATGGCTTTCGAGCCTTCTGTCGGGGCATTCTCTGTCGGAGCCGCGTTAGCGCTCGAAGTGCCGCCCCTCACCACCGAGGCAGAGGCTATCATGACCGAGGAGCACAAGAAGCTCTTCGTCCCCGACTGGAGGGTGATGAAGCTCGACGGCTTCCTCGGCGACGCCGCGATGAGCATGCAGGCCGTGCGCCACATGTCGACCCCGAAGGACCGAGCGGCTCTGAAGGCGGGAACGGTGGGCGACGACGCACTGGAGATCGCCCGGGCCACGATGTCAGTAAGTGCCCTCGTTGTGCTCTTCGGAATTTCAAAGTTTGTGGTTTTTGATACTCACGTTTTTTTTCCTTTGGTTTTCAGATCACCTGTCACTTCAGTCACATGTTAGAGCAGTTTGCCGAGCAGGAGAAGGAACTGAAGGCGACGAGCGACTGGAACCCGGCCGAGCGAGCCAAGGCCGTGAAGATGTTCGAGGCCGAGCAACGGCTCTCGGAGTCCCGAGCTGCTGAGATCATCGTTCTAGAGGCGGCCTTGGCCAAGGCGAACGAGCGCATCGCAGCGGAAGCGGCGAAGGCGGCCGAGGAGAGGACCAAAGCCGAGCTGGAGAAAGAGAAGGCCCTGAAGGCCTCGGAGGAGATGCAGAGGGAGCGAGACGCAGCGGTGGCCGAGGCGACAAAGGCTATCCAAGCCGGGGCGGAGGCCCACATGCTCACCAACATGGAGCAGTCCTACGCCCGAGCCCTCAAGCATGTCGCGGCTCGCATCCCCGACTTCGACAGCTTAGGGTATCACCTGTACGACCCGATCGAAGGCGGGGACGTTATACCCATAGCAGAGGCCGAGGCTAAAAAGGGGGAAGAAGTCGAAGGGGTCGTGGAGGAGGTGGCGAATCCGTACGGGGCGCTCGTGACGGTGCCGAGCGAGAGTGCGGAGCAGCACCTCGAGGTGGTTCCTTGACTTTGTTTTCATCATTTTTCTTTTTTGATTTTGTATCGCCTTGTTGTGGACTGACCACCGCATTTTGTACTCAATGAAACGAGAAACTTTTTGACCAAGTGTTGTATTTGCGTCGAACTTTGCCTCTGAGCTGTCCTGTAGGAGTCGTTTAAACTTAGTACCTTCATGTTCTGGCTTTTTTCAGATTACCAAAGCATTACAAATTGATGAAGTGTCTCCAATGGCCGAAGTAGAACGCCTTCGATCTGGTCTAGGGGTGACGAGGTTAGGCCTCGCTCGAACTCAAGAAAGGCTTTTCAAAGCCGAGTCGGAGCTGAACAATCTTAAGCTGACGTTGGCTCGTTGTGACTCCGAGCTAAAGCGTTTAAAAGAGAAGGCTTGCGAAGTGCCCCCTGATGGAGAGGAGACGTGTCCCTCGATGGTCTTCGGCCGAGGCTTGCAGCTCAAGTATCTTCGTCGGTCTTTGTTCGATGCCAGGGCCGAACGAGAGGGGTTGAAGAATGTCGTGCTCGAGAAGAGCTTTGAAGTGGCGCACCTTCGGAGGGCTATTTCCGAGGCATCTCGTCAGGGCAGCTCTAGCCGAATGCCTCGCCTGAAGATCAGAGTGACGGACGATTTGCTGAAGGAACGGGTCGTGGAGCTAGAGGCAGAGAACCATCGGCTACGACGGCTATCCGAGGGGAGCAACGTCCGAACCACTTTCTGTCCCCGAGGTGAATACTCCCAAGGAAGGTCGTTCTACGAGTTGGCGTTACGCTCGCCCCCCGTCTCGAGGTGTCCCGGGGACGCGCAGGGCAAAGTGGCCGACTCGTCGAGCGGAGCATCTGTTGGGGTGACACTTAGGCTTTTAGGCGCCGAAGATGCAACTCAGCTCGCCGGTCTGGATATCTCCACGAAAGTAAGGCTACAGCAGCACAGCGCTCGCCGACCTCGGTTATCTCTTAATAGAAATGTCCCACTCCCTAGGAGGGGTTAGGGTAGCCTTTGTAATTTTGTAATCTTTGTTTCGCTTGAGCTTTGTATCTCGATGTAAAGACGAGTTGTTGGTCTATAGTTAGACTTGTACCTTAAACTTTAATGAAATAGCACTTATTTCTTGAACTTGTGAGTATTTTGTGAGTATTTTGCTAGTATTTGCGAGTGTCGACGGTTGTAGGAGCAATTCTGAATGGCGAGTCACTTTGTACTCGCTCGTTCGCACGTAGCAAAAGTTGCGTCGAAACAAACGTTGGACTCCGAACTTGTCGTTTAGAGAATATCGACAGCCGTGGGAGCAATTTCGAATAGTGAACCACTTCGTTCTCGCTTAAAAGCAAGTAGTTGAAGCGGAATCGAACCAAGTGTTGTACTCCGAGTGCGTCGTTTAGAGAATATCAACGGCTGTGGGAGCAATTCCGAATGGTGAACCACTTCGTACTCGCTTAAAAGCAAGTAGTTGAAGCGGAATCGAACCAAGTGTTGGACCCTTAGCGTGTTGTTTAGAGAATATCAACAGCTGTGGGAGCAATTTCGAATGGTAAACCACTTCGTACTCGCTTAAAAGCAAGTAGTTGAAGCGGAATCGAACCAAGTGTTGGACTCCGAGCGATTGATTAGAGAATATCAACAGCTGTGGGAGCAATTCCGAATGGTGAATCACTTCGTACTCGCTTAAAAGCAAGTAGTTGAAGCTGAATCCAACCAAGTGTTGGACTCCGAGCGATTGTTCTTAGAGTTTCGCGTGTCTCAAAGCAAGCCAACTAGGTTATTATAGACAAAAATTCCCAAGAAGTAACTCGCCTTTATTAAAGATGATTTGAGTGACTGCTTCTGAGTTGCAAGCCACTCTTACATTTTGAAAAAAAAACAAGATAGATAAACACATCGAATAGAAACTGCTCAACTCATGAGTTGTTTGAAGTTGCTTGGAGCGGTGTTACAACACCCTCTTGGTACTTCATTAAGTGGTCAGCATTCCAAGTCCTCGATATTTTCCTGCTCCTGGATTTTCAAGTTGATACGCGCCAGGGCAAACAACTCTGGAGACTCTATACGGACTTTCCAATTGGGTGCTAGCTTGCCCTTCTTGCTGGGAGGAGAGATTGATAGCTTCCGGAGTACTAGGTCCCCTTCTTTAAGATTAGCGGATCGGACTTTCTTATTGTAAGATTGCATTATCCTACGCCGGTAGGTCTCTTGTCGGATGAAGCTCTTTCGCGAACCTCGTCTATGAGGTCCAAGCAGTTGCGAAGTTGGTTCACATTCTGCTCTTCTCTGTAGGCGATCAATCGGGGGGAAGGTAGGCCAACCTCTAGGGGGATGATGGCTTCGGAGCCATATGTGAGGTTGAAGGGAGACTCCCCTGTCGGAGTCCTCTTGGTGGTGCGATAGTTCCAAAGCATGTTAGGAAGCTGTTCGACCCACAAGCCCTTGGTGGATTTATCGATCCTCTTCTTCAGGCCGGAGAGTATTTGTCGATTAGCGTTCTCCGCTTGGTCATTGGATTGAGGGTGGGATATCAAGGAGAACCACTGCTGGATGCCGAGGTCAGTGCAGAAGTTGCGAAAGGTTGCTCCTGTGAATTGAGCCGTTGTCGGTTACGAGGATACGGGGTACACCGAACCGGCAAATAATGTTCTTCCAAAAGAACTTTTGGGCCTTGTGCTCAGTAATCGTTGCAAGGGGTTCGGCCTCGATTCACTTGGAGAAGTAGTCTATGGCCACGACCAGGAACTTCAGCTGGCCTGGCGCTGGAGGGAACGGTCCAAGCAAATCCATCCCCCACATCGCGAAAGCTATCGGACTGGCTAAAGAGGAAAGCTGGGCTTGTGGCAGGCAATGGATCGGAGAGAATCTTTGGCAGGCGCCGCATTGGCGGACGTACTCTTCGGAGTCACTAAGTAACGTGGGCCAGAAGTAGCCGTAATTTAAGAGTTTACGGGCGAGGGATCTCGCTCCCAAGTGTGCGCCACACATATCGTCATAGGCCTCCTTTAGGGCATAGAGTGCTTCGGGGGAGAGATACCTTAGGTGTTGTCTGCCGTCGATCTGGCTGTAGGAGCGTTTGTACATGATTCCATCAAGGAGTGTGTACCGCTCAGCTCTGGTCCTGACTCTTCTCGCCCCTCTTGGGTCGGCTGGAAGAACTCCGTCTCTAAGGTACTCGAGTAGGGGCTTCATCCAGTTCTCCCCAAGAGTGAGTGGCATAGTCTCCATCGGCTTTAAGCTGTCTCCCTCAATACTTGGCCTTCGGAGGACCTCCATCAATACGGTTCGCTCCAAACCCTAGAGGGAGGAGGCGAGCCTTGAAAGGGCGTCCGCCTGTGCGTTTTTCTCCTGGGGGACCCGCTGGAGTCGTGCATCTTCGAATAAAGCCAGTAGTCTGTTTACCTTCGCCAGGTACTTGGCCATGCGCTCATCTCTTGCTTCATACTACCCCGATACCTGATTCACGACTAGCTGCGAATCACTGAAGACCTGGATGCGCTTGGCGCCTGCTTTGCGGGCCATGCAGAGCCCCGCTATGAGGGCCTCGTACTCGGCTTCGTTGTTTGATGCATGAAAGTTTATCCAGAGGGAGTACTGCAGAACGAAACCGTCTGGGCCAGTTAGGATGACGCCAACCCCACTTCCGTCGGTGCACGAGGATCCGTCAGCATAAACAGTCCATACCAAGGGTTCGGCAAACGACTCACAGGGGTCGGGAATGGTGCTCTCCACAATAAATTCCGCTAGGGCTTGTGCCTTGATAGCGGTTCTAGGTCGGTAGCTGATGTTATGCTGGCTCAGCTTTATGGACCACTTTATCAAGCGTCCCGACGTCTCGGACTTGTGGAGAACCTGCTTCAGCGGCTGGTCGGTAAGAACGGCCACCGAATGAGACTGAAAGTAGGGGTGGAGTTTTCGGGCTGCCATAATCAAGGCAAGGGCCATCTTTTTTAGCTTCGGGTAACGGAGTTCAGTATCTCGGAGGATTTTACTCACGTAATAGATGGGCCTCTGCGTCCTGTCTTCTTCCCTTACCAAGACAGCACTGAGGGTCTGCTCCGAAGCGGCGAGGTATAGATAGAGGACCTCCCCGGGCCTTGGCTTACTCAATAGTGGGGGATTGGCTAAGTACGCCTTGAGCTGGTCGAAGGACTCTTGTTGCTGTTGTCCCCATTCAAAGCCTTTAGCCCTTCTGAGGGCCTTGAAGAATGGGAGGTATTTCTCTCCGGATTTGGAGAGGAAACGCCCAATCACCGCGAGGCGTCCGGTGAGCCTCTGCACATCTTTAACACTGCAGGGGGGAGCCATGTTGAGTATGGCCTGGATCTTCTCGGAGTTAACCTCTATTGGCTGACCATGAACCCTAAGAACTTGCCGGAAGAAACTCCGAACGCACACTTGCTCGGATTCAACCTCATATTGTGCCTCCTCAACACCCCGAAGGCTTCCTGGAGGTCGAGGACGTGCTCCTGCCCTCGGATGCTCTTGATCAACATGTCGTCTATATAGACTTTCATGTTCCGGCCAATCTGGTCTCGAAAGACCCTGTTGACTAGGCGCTGGTATGTAGCTCCCGCATTCTTCAGCCCGAATGGCATGACCCGGTAGCAGTACAGGCCTTGGTCAGTCACGAACGAGGTCTTCGGGATGTCGGGAGGGAACATCCGGATCTTGTTATACCCCGAGAAGGCGTCCATGAAGCTGAGGAGCTCGTGGCCGAAGGTCGCATCGATTAGAGCATCGATGCTCGGAAGGGGGAATGGATCCTTTGGGCACGCCTTGTTGAGGTCGGTAAAATTGCTGCATATCCTCAGTCTCAGTTCATTTAACTTCTTATATTTTAGTTTTGTGGAATGTGGATAGCATAAGTCTCGATCACAATCATTGTGGATTTCTAGAAAGCCCAGTTTATAAAGTTCTTAATACTAATCTAAGTTCGAGCATTACAAATTATAAATCTCAAGGGCAAAAATTGTTGTTGATGGATAAGAGAAGATAGAATGTTGTTTGCTGTTGTCGATGCAGGGTATTGTAATTGCAAAGATGCCATATTAAGTTGCTACAGTATTTCAGGGGGACAACCCAACTAGGTATTCTAAGAACATAGAGAACATATATTAGTCGAAGGATCGGATTAAGCTTGGTGCAAGTCCATCTGACACCTATCTGATCTTCATTGAATGTTTTTATTCTTGAGTTACTTTTTAACTAGATATGGACCATATTATAACTATAATTATGACCAAAACATTGAAGACCTGAATCAATCTTATTTTGTTCCTACCACAAGAACTAGTTGATGGCGTAAAAATGTTGTGTGGCTAGATTTTCTTCATTGTCTGTCAATGACATTGCCAACATTTTATTACCCTATCAAAAAAAATTTCTTATCAAAAAAATTTTTTCTTATCAAAAATTTTTTCCCTCAATTTTTGATTTTTTCTTATCAAAATTTTTTTTCTTATCAAAACATTTTATTACCCTATATTTCCCTCAAATTGCTGTAACAACTAGGCTGTGTATTATCTAATCAATGTTTAGGTTATTGTTTTCTTTACATACTCTGTGTATCATATCATTTTCTATTTTTGTTGAATATTGTGTTTCTCTGTTTATGACATTTACTTGTGGAATTGCAGACATGTCCTTTGTTGCTTCGAGTTTTCACGAAGGTACACTTACGGCTACACTTCAAGTTCTTTTTTTATAAACTTAAATGCTTTCAATTTTTACACTACTATTTGTGCCATGGTTATTATTCTAGTGTTTTAATTGGGTTAATGTTCATTAGAATTAGTAGTATGAACGTTCCACTCTAACTTTGAGCAGTACAAGTTTGCATTTACATCTTTTTAAGAACCGAAAGAACATAACTCATGGTGTTCTTTTCTATTGTAAACTTTCAAAACTCATTTTTCTATTGTAAACTTGGTTCAAAACTCGTTATCAACTATTGGCCTGTCAAGCAACGACAAAATTGAGACCATGGTTACACCTTTATATAGTCAAAAGCTACAAATGCATATTTTGAGAATTTGTTATTAACTTCATTACTGTAAAATCATATTTGGTTATTTTTCTGGTACCCATGAATGTAAGCATGTCTAAATTGTGCCTTGATTTGTATACCTCCTAAATTCTTTATATTGCATCATACCTACTATAAGTAAGATCTTCAAAGATTTGAAAAAGACTTCAAATGCTTAGTGGTTCGCAGTCCTAATTAGATGATTAGCGCGTGCAACACTTGTTTTTAGTCATGCTCCACTCACTATTCCAGCGCATAATAATTGTCTCTATTTTCAACTGTTGTTTAAATTTAATATGACAAGATAGATAGGAAGTCACCCACAATACACACATTACAACCCTTTTTTATGCTTCATTGAATTTTGTATTTAAATTATTTTTATAATCTAAGCAGTTAAAATACGATTAATTGCCTGATTAATTCACGATTAATCGCTAATAAGAGGCTAAGCGATTTTCAATATTTCAATAGTTAGCGATTTAATCGGGTATAATCCGCTGGTTAGTGGTTAAATTCCCTCCTTTAATTTTCATGCTTGTTTACATTATTTGGGCTCAATCCGGCACAAACTCAAATCCAAATCCAAAATTCAAACCCCATCTGGTCATCGCGCAAACTGAAATCCGACCCGTCGCCGCTCTATTCTTCTTCCTCGCGCAAATCTGAACCTGACCCGCCGACGCTCTTTTCTTCTTTCTCACGCAAACTCAAACCCAAATCGATTCTCTTATTCTTCTTCCTCGAGAAAATCAAACCCAACCCGCCGTCGCTCCCCCTGCGCTGACGCAAGTTTGACACGACCCGCATCTGCTGCTCCTCTTCTTGCTGCTCGTGCTGCTCCTCATCCCCGATTGTTTTTGTTTGCTGGAACCTACCAGCAAATCCGACCCGACCCACATCTACAATTCAAACTCAGCTCAAACTAAATACTCTCTTCTTTTTCTCTATAACCATGTGTTCCTATTTGATAATCTTATAATAGTTTTATGTTAGGGTTTAGGGTTGCTACATATTGAGGATAGATCATTTTTTAATCATATATATATATATATATATATATATATATATATATATATATAGGGAAGTCTTCCGTTGTGCACCACCTATGGTGCACACGGTGTGTGCACTCGGCCTTCCCGCCTTCGTATCAACGATCCGAACCATTCACATTGATCTACACATCTAAATTAGTCTAAATATATAAAATCAAATCTTTTGAAATTCATTTGTCCATCCATTGAAGTGTTACAAAATTGTATGGCTGAAAATCATTGTTTTTTTAGTCACATGATGGATGGGCAAATGAATTTCAAATGATTTGATTTTACATATTTAGACTAATTTATGTGTAGATCAATGTGAACGGTTCGGATCGTCGATATGAAGGCGGAAAGGCCGAGTGCACACGGAGGGGTGGTGCACAATGGAAGATTTTCCTATATATATATATATATATATATATATATATATATATATATGAGCAATGCTCCATTGCAAAGGCAAATGATGTGAAAACCACCTAGGTTATAACGACCTAGGTTATAAACATAAGCCGTTATGTTATAACCTAGGCCGTTGTTGTGAACAACGACCTAGGTTATATTATGCCTGAAGCCATTGTTCCCAACAATGGCTTCAGTGGTTTGCAATGGAGCATTGCTCTCTCTCTATATATATACACACACTATTTTTCCGATTTAATCCCCGATTATTTTTCGATTAACCGATAAATCACTAACGTTCTTAGATCGATTAGTTACAAAAACCGATTTTAATTCCCTAGATTTATAATGGTGTAATTAGTTGTAAATTCCTAAAAATAATCAAAATTGAGAGAAAATGAAAAGAAGTTTACGGTCATCGAGGGTGCCCAGAAATGTTGTCATCGGCTCATCGCCATGAAACATAGACAAAAAAAAGAAGCAGTCTAACCCTAAGTTGTTTGGTGAATCGGGTCTGCTTCCGTTAAATTATGTCCAACTCTAATTTGAATATTACTTAAGTAAAATCCAAACTCCAATTAAATGAGTTAGGTTTTACTTGTTATCACTCTCTCTCTCTCACTTTATTTCTCTTGATTCATGGTGGCGGCAACTGCAGGGTAGGAGCAGTAACTTTCGATGCTTTTGACGATTCAAACACTTCCAACATACTTTTTTTCCCCTTATGATATTTTTTTGATTATTTTTTAAAATTTTCTTTCTTTCGAAGAAGTAATGTTCGCTTCAAAGCACCTCTTCACATCGGAGCTGAGTGCTCCAAGCATAGCTTCCGCTTGGGCGCTTCAAACGCTTCTAATAACAGAGAAAGGTATATAAAGAGGAAAATGATGCTATTCTTACAATAAATACGATCGCCTTTGGTAGAGCTATTACGAAGTGCTAATGTGGCCAATTTACCTTTAGTAAAGGTGGAATTAGGAGGAAATTAGAAGGTTGAAACTCAATGAGGAGCTCAAATAGTTTCTTAAATTTAAGAAACCAATAGGACATTAGAATCTGATGATACAATATCAAGATTTAGGTCAATTTCTTCATATACCGGTCCTAAATATACCAAATTTGAGCCCATGTTATATGTATTATGCTTAACTTATGCAACCTCATTTTTCCAAATCAGTTATAATCCCATATATTGAGCTCTTGCTTTCTAGGATGGAACCAACTTCCAGAAACAAGCTCAAGTTGCATTCCTTTATATCCTTGAACTGTATTGATTCCTAAATTGGACATCAAGGTGTAAATACAATGTTGCTAAACAAACATAGATGAGTGCATATTGTCTATGTTGTTGCCACTTACAAATATATGAATCTGAGATATTCCAACAATGTATACTTTTAGGAGGTATATGCTATTCAAAAGATGAACGAACAAATGGTTGTGTTCCTAGTCACTTTATATCCATGCATTAGGAGGCTATTTTGCATGAACATGGATACAACAGGACATTGGGCAGAATTAAGAAAATTGCTAGATTAATATGATACAGGCAAATTTCCCCCCCAAAAAAATTGATAAGAGGAAACAAATATGCACTCATGTCTCCGCATAAGCATTTTCTTAATATAAAATTAGCTGATGCAGGCTATTAGTTATATACACCCTTTGTTGCGGTCACTTAAAAACAGTCTGAGTGCTGGTGTCGGACATGGTCACGTGGCGGACATGGGAAATCTATGCCAGATAGGGTTTGCACACTAATGAGTGCAAGACATGGTTGGGACATGGCTGAGTCAAATTTGGGTTATTTTTCTTCTTCATTTGTTAATTGCTTACATATTGAATTGGGTATCGAGTTTAAACATACCAAACTCATTCCTGTGTTGGGTTTCTCGGTCCAGTCCTCTCAATAATATATTGATACCATTCGCATGCATCTCCCTCTCTCTCTCCCACAATTTTGTGGTGAAAGATGAATATACAATAATAATGAATGGAAAAAAGAGAATCCTTTAGCTAGATAAGGGGCGGATGTAGCCAAGTGGATCAAGGCAGTGGATTGTGAATCCACAATGCACAGATTTAATTCCTGTCGTTCGCCCATCACATTATTTCACTACTAATTTCTTTAATGAAGTATGTACATTTTCTGTTGAATGCTAGTTATTTCTTTAATAATGTATATAAATGTTTTCTTTTGAATAACACGATATCAGTATCAAAGAGATGATGATGTTGTTTAGTCTTCTCTTCAAGCTTTATAGTTTTATAAATTTTGGTGGTTGTGATAATAATTTGTTAGAAATACATTTTTGTTGTTGAAAATATTAATTAATTAATTTGAGCTGTGTATCTGTATCCTGTATATCTATATCCTGTTTATTGGAGAATTTTCTCACTTGTCTGTGCAAGTGTGCAACTTACTATACACATTTGAATATTATTCTGTGGGTAAGCTCATTCTGGAAATTAAATGCTCGTGTTAGTATACACTGGTAGCAATTGGAATTTTCATGAGGCTCCCCAAATACTCACTCAAATGAGTTTTTTCTTTTAATCTCAAAGAATAAATTAATAATTGTTTCAAGAGAATGAGGTGTGTCACCCTCGCTAACTTAGCTAGGGAGACATCTCAAAATTCATATCTCGGCCATCCAAAAATGAAAATCCACATTGTCGGATGTGATCTACATCTTAAGATGTATGTTTGAGCAAAGTTTCAATGAATTTGGCGAGTGTTAACCGTTTCTTAAGCAACCAAAAAATCGATGTTGTGTAAAGAGTTTAGAATTGAGTATTTTGAGGTTGCATGATGAGCTGTTAAAACTTGTCTAATACACTTCTTTTTTTTGTGTTGTGTAAGATAATTCCAACAGTGTGAATTTTCTTTTTGGAGGGTTGATATATGAATTTTGAGTTGGCCACCCTAGCTAAGTTGGCTGGGGTGACACATTGACCCCGTTATTCTCTTGTTTCAAATGTTATTTTAGAGAAAAGAGTACAGTGTTTTGGTTGCTATTTGAAAAGAATGTGATGCTATCGAAGTTTGTCATTAATGTGTTAAATAGTATAATTTTTTATTTGTTATATACCCAAAGTTACGTGCAAATTTGGAACATATTTGTTGGAACTTGGAAATCTAAAATTACTTGTACTCTTCCAGGTGCTAGTTTAGAATTGAGGAAATGAATCATGAAAGCTTTCTTATTTGATGACATTGGTGGTCAATTAAATTTAAGAATCAGTCTATACTAGGGGTTGATTGTTTTATGCCGTCAATTTTGTATAAATTGTCCATCTGGATTAAGAAGATTCAAATGCCAAAAGAGTTGAATATTCTGAGTTTCGAAATGGAGATCACCTCCCAACTTTACCAATCTACATCAAGCATTCAATATTTAATTTGGCTTGACATGTATATATCCATGAGGCACACCTCCAGGGTTACAATATACTAAATGTACAAGTGCACGAGATGCTCATACAATCTCATCTATCCTGTTCAGTTAGCAACATAGCATCTTCTTGTAGTCTCTCTCCCACAAGTGGAAGCAACCCTTGAGCTAAAGTGTTAGTCTTTAAAATTCCTCAGGTTGGTGGCCTTCATGAGAAGAAAGACTTTGCTGTGAGGGGAGAGGAGCCAAAAGATGAGGTCCAGATCTACACATGGAAGGATGCGACCCTTCGAGAGCTTACAGACCTTGTAATAGATACAGCTTTGTTACCAGTGTTCTTTTAAGAAAGTTGCGTAAATCATCATTTATTCATTATCTTCTTTTGTAGGTCAAAGAGGTTGCTCCAGCAGCAAGAAAAAGCAATGCGAAACTCTCGTTTGCATTTGTATACCCTGATAAGTCTGGCCAATTTGTGGTCAAACCGGTATGAATATCAACATGTCTAAGTAGATATCATCTTTAGGTTTTTCTTGAACATTGTGTAGTGGGCTGACCGAAATTAAATCTTCCTGCTTCTCAAAACATTGCTTTTGTCATTAGCATTTATCTCAAATGCTTTGTGAATAGTTTTCTTTTAAAATTTTATTTTAAGTGTTTCATCCTTCTGTTCAGAGAATACTTGAAATATTGTTCAACTTGCAACTTCTTGCATTTTCTTATGGGTGAGTTATATATGCACATATTGTCTGTTTTCTTCTGTGCATATCAAGTGGTTTAGGAATTTCTGAGATATACCTTTCCTGTTACTTACAGTACTCTGTTTAGTTGTCTTTTCTTAGCCAGTCCTATTATATATGAAAAATATTTCAAAATAAATAAACAAATAAGTAACAATGGAAGAGAAACAATGAGATCATTTCTGATCTGGTGGTCAAAATACTGCTTACATATTTATATAATATTCTCAATATTTGGTGAAATCTTACCTGTAGCCTTTAATAATATGACCATTTAACTGCTTGAGCCATACCTTTTCCCTTCAATCCAGTTTACTTTTACCTCAGTTCCATGACATTTTCTTTTCCCAATCGTAACTGACAGGTAGACAGCTGCTCGAAGCTGATCTCTGATGATACTTTATCTGCTATTGTTCTCATATTTAATGTGTAGATCAAGGTGGCTTTTGTTAGATTGCAACCTGGATGAGACAATGCAATGTCATATCTCATTGGGTACTAGTCATAAAATGAGGCAACCTGATATATAGTTTGGTAAATTGGTTGGAGTTGGGTGGATTCTTTGACCTGGTTGACCCAAATGGTTTAAATATAAATCGTTCACATTTAGTTACAAAGAAATGGCTGGATGTTGTCAACTTTGTTATGAATAAAAGATAAGATAAATAACATTTGTATTATTCTTCGAACACAGTCATTCCTGTCTTGTTAGTGCATTTAAGTTCGTGCTCATTGGTCTTGTGTTCGCGCCGGCGGTCCAATAAAGTATGTTTTGTGATTTTGGTTTCTTTGAACTTGAAATACCAGTTGCTTCCTTACCAAATTTATCCTGAACCCAATCCTCCGACTCAACCAGAGTCATCAGACTTGTTTGGCATCCCTACTACCACTCTCACACTATACAGCGTGTGACAAACCAACCAGAGATCTTCTATTCCATTAACGTAAACAAGATATTTTGTCCATTTTATGTTGGCCATATGAATAATTGTTCTCCTTTGGGGCAGGGTATTGCACTTGATTCATAAGTTGGCTTGATATACTGGTTTGCAATTTCTTTTGGCACTGCATATGGGGATTTTGAATCATAAATCCCTCATTAGTGTGGGATATTACATACTGCATGTGCTAAAGCTCAATTGAGAAAATGTCTCCATTTTGCTTTGTTATTCTCCTCTATTGAATTGATAACTTTTATATTCTACTGCAAATAGGGTGGAAGTAAATTGAATACTGATCTTACTGAAGTCATTTACATGCCAATTTGTTCTATAAGGATTGAGCTAAACTAACTTACAACAAAATAACCATGGCAGAATATGTGTCTACAACAGATTTGTAGTAGGTTCTTATTTATCAGCCATAAATGTAAGTAATATATAACTCGAATGTTATGTGGAACTAATAATGATGTACAAGATTAACTCACACTTACATTATCCATTTGGTCTTTCTTCTTGCTTGTAGCTATTATAACTTGCTAGTACTCAGGAGTATGCCAATTTTGAAACCACGGACAACTGGTCTAATTATTATCTGATCTCTAAATATTAAGGGGATACTTCACCATAATATGGTATTATTGGTTTTCAGTAAACTGATGGCCATATAGTACTAAATTATTAAGGTAACAAACACTCGTGCACAAAGTATAAGGGCATATGTTAAGATTTGTTTCCAGGTTCTTTTTCTGATTTTTGTAATTGCATAACTAGCAGTGTACTAGTATTTGTACTTGTCAGTGGAGGGAATCCTTATTTATCTGTGTATAATCTGTGTGTTTATTTCTTTTATATGGATGGTGAAGGTTGGCATGACTTTCTCATATGGAAACGGGAGACGACCTGATGAGGGTGGGAAGACATTGGAGGAACTTGGCTTCCAGGTACTTCTCGACTAAATTAGTAATACCTAATCAGTAATCATTTCATCAAACTGGAACTAATTCATTTCCTACTCCTTTTTCTCTCTGAAGATTGGAGACTACTTGTGTGTTGCCATCCACTAAAGTAACATCTGCAAAATTGGTTTTGTGGTCCGGTTGTTTCTACAGAAACTGGTGAAAGCAGCGAAAGTATTCGGCATGCATGAATGCATGAGCTATTATTGTCCCGACTGGGATTGTGTATGCCTGACTTGTTTTCCTAGCAATTTGAATGTAGTATATTCTGTCAGAGAATCAGAGCTTGATGCGAATTTTGTACTTTTAAAAATACCAAGTTTACTTATGTTCAGGTCCCTGTACTGCCCAGTTATCATATATTCTATCTTTAAGCTTGTTCGATATTTGCATGATTTCACAATATCTGAAGGCTTTGCTGCGGTTCATTGATGATGATGGTATTTACTTGAATACAATTTGATAATTTCACCGTATTATGACTGTAGGAATCCTCTAACAAATTTAATAATTTATTACACGCAAAGGTTACTTTGTAAGTGGCACCCCTGTGCAATTGAGTGTTGTACCAGTATCCCTAGATGTATGACTACGGCCTATCTTTTCAATTTTCATGATAGTCGAAGTGTTTAGAGTATTCTTTGCTGATTTCAAGATTATGCAAAGGTCATTTTGGATTGTCCACTTTTAAGACAATGACGAGAGTATGAAAGGGGTTTATAAAGATGGACCTCTTATAAACCTGCATCCAGAGATTTCATTGTCGTCTTAAATCCTGGCCCTTGCTCTGCAATGAAGAAAAAGGTGGATCCAGTTATAATTGGTGCCAGTGTCCTCTTCATCCTCTGCTCAAAAGGAGGATCCTCTTCTCCTTATTTTGTCCTTCTACAAATTTCCGGTCAGAGAATATTGCTCCAGTCAGATTGAGGGCAAGAACCAATGACGAGGAAGAGTCCGTCCCAAAAGTTTTTGGCGCTCGGCTGACATGGTTGAAACTGCTCAGGGTTTTGAGGAGGACCTCCTTTCTGGGTATTTCTCTGCCTTGTGTGCATTTTTACCTGAAGGACTCGGACATTGCCAAGAGGATTCTGGATAATCTTTCCTATGGGTGAGCTGTGTGTCTCATACTTTGTGATATGGGTAAAAGTCGTGACTGATCCACGCCGAACGATTCTAGCACAAATCACAAAGCAACAAACTGGGTTCAATGCCAACTTCTTTACTGGTCCAGGCCAGATAGCTCCTAGGGCCTTTCGCAGGCCCATCCAATTTGCGCACAGGATGAATCACCTGCCGTTTGGGCTAGACACTCCATCGGTTACACCGTAATCGCTATCTTAAGATTAAGGACCTGAACAATTGCAGATCCGAAATTAATGGGATTTCTGTACTGCCCAGGGATCTCTCCATAAGGGATTTTTGCTGGACCTAAAAATAGAACATCTATTGTATTGTTATAAGGTAATCACTCCTTTCCCTACAGAATCCCTTCCGCTAAATTGCTATTTTCTGATTTAAGCATCGGAGGGTCTGTTGCCAGTCCCTGGTGTTTCAGGCTTCATTTTGCAGGTCGGCAAGTCGGCTCCTTCCCCAATCAATCAACTCGATTTCCCCGCGGATAACGAAAGTCAGGATCATGACCGTTTTCCCGAATACAAGAACTTACATTATATGTTGTTTCCACACCCAAAAAACAATCGCAACAGACTGACGCCGTCTGTGGGAAACAGCCAGTCGATCCTACTCCCGATTCGAGTTCAATCTGAAGCCATTTACTCTCATGGCACCTAAAGCTACGAAGACCACCGCTGCGAGGACCAGCTCCGAGAACATCTTGTTCTATAGCGAGGCAGGTCGAACAACATGCAGTGGATGACCTCCGTAACATCATCAACAGTTGGCCGAGCCAGGGCGACCTCCGAAACCAGCTTAGTCGTTCGAGAGGTGAAGCTGGACCGTCGAACCCGGCTCCGAGCCGCCGTGTTCATCGGTCCCAAGGCCGAGATCAACGTCGTAGCCAATCTCTGAGGGACCTTCGACACCTTGATGGCCATGGAGAAGAAGGTCACGTTACTCGTGCCGAGTTCCGGGAGTTCCATGCCGAGGTCCTTCGAGCGCTCCGAGGAAGAGTCTGGGATGAACGACGTTCAGGCGAGGAACAAATCGAGGTTCCTGGAGGATAAGAATCTCACGGATCGACCAAATCTGGGAACCAGCAGGATGATGTTTGAAAATGTCTCCAAGAGATGGAAGACCGCCTTGCTCAGATAGCCAAAAACGGGGAATGATCCGGTTGGGTTTGTTAACCATCCCAACCTCCCTTCTCCACCCAAATCCTTGATGCCCCTATTCTGAGAAACTTCAAGCCCCCCAGTTCGAGGCATACAACGGAGAAACAAATCCTGCTAATCACATAAAGGGGTTCAAAATCCTCATGATGATAAATAATGCCTCAGATCCTCTCCTATGTCGTGCGTTCTCAGCTACTCTACGTGGCCCTAGTCGGGAATGGTAGTTGAAGCTCACACTCGGTTCAATTTTCTCTTTCGTTCAGCTCGAAGAGAATTTCCTTGCGCATTTTGGGACCAGCAGTAGGGCAGAGAAGATGAGTGCTTCCCTTCTGGACTGCAACCCTCATTTCCGCCAATAAGTATTTTCCGTGTATTTTCGATAATTTATTTTTTTTTATATAAATTTATTTTGTGCTAAATTCTATTCGGATATTTTATTAAAGTATTTTCTAAACAAAAATTTTATATATTTCGAATAATGGTGTGTTTTGATCTTACTTCATATTTCTTATTGATCGGATATTTATATTTGAGTCTAAAGCTTATATATTATTATTATTGGATCATTTTAATATTATTATTATTGTTATTACTTTAATTGCGGTTATTATTATTATTATTATTATTATTATTATTATTATTATTATTATTGGTATTGTTATTAATATTAATATTTTTGATACTATTGTAATTATTAGTATTATTATTCTTATTGTCATTATTATTATTATTATTATTATTATTATTATTATTATTATTATTGTAAAGCTCGAACATACTTATTTATTTGTATTTTGTTATTCGATTTAATGTATGTTTATATGTATATTTTATAAACTCTATAATGCAAATTATTTTTCTCCCTATTATATTTATACCCACTAATTGATTTTTAACCAAAAACCCAAACCCTATGCCTATTTTCTTATTGGATTCTACCCAAAACCCAATACCCAAAATAAACCCTATAAATATACTACTAAAACACCCCCTAACCCTACCCTACTCTATCTAACCCTAGCTGCCAGAACCCCCTACCCCATTACTGTGCTACCTCCTAAACCCCCGCCGCCTAACCTTCCACTGTTCCTCCTTCTTCCCCTCTGCCTTTCGAAAAACTTTCCGCTCCCGAACTCCCGCCTACATACCCTACCGCCTCATCTTCTCCCGTCTACCCCCATCCTCGACTTCGTCTTCACCACCGCCGCCCTTCAATCTTCTCACCATCGTCTCATCGCCACCATCCCGCCCTTAACCTCGTCTCCACCCACCTCGTGAACCCATTGCTTCGCCATCGATCTCATCATCTTTCTCCTCCAGCGTCGTCATCACCTCCAATCCCCATGCCACAACCTTCTCCGCATCCCGTCATCTCCGCCACCCTGCCATGGCCTCGACCTCGCCCCCTCTCCCTTCCTCTGTTTCGAAACGAAACAGAGCAACCCTCTTTGCCCGTGCATCCCCTTGAGCTCACCCCATCGTTGCCGTCGACCTTCCACCTCGCCTGCTGTCGCACCCCCTCACCTCATTGCCGACCAGAACCACCCCTCGACTGCCCCTGTCATCCCGAACCTCTCCTTCACCGTTTTGGTGCCAAAATCATTCGTGCCCTCCTTCAGTCGATCTCCGCTCGAGCCCCGCCGCCGACGCCTGTCTGCGGTCGCGCCCCGCGCTGGCCTTGCCCTCTAGTTGACATCGCTGCTGTTGCTACTGCCTTTTTGTGCTACTGTGCTGTTTTGTCTCTTTGTGTGCATGTGTAGTTCATTGCTTCGTGAGTTCATTGCTCCGGGATTCTTATCCCGTTATTCTTAGTATTCATATTAACCGTCTAACATGTAAGTCACCGTCCTCTTGAATTGTTAATTGTATCAAATTCAAGTTTTGTTGAAACTCTTACAAGTAGATCTCTTTGTTATCGTATTATCCGTTGTTCATTTCTTCATTGGATCTATTGAGGATTTACACGAGCTAACCCCAATATTCTTGACATTGTGCCACTTTTGACTCCAAAGATTAAATCTTTCATGGGTGCATATAGAATTGATAATAGGGTCTTCATATAGTCGTCACACAAATTAATTATTGTAGGATCAACTACTAGGTTGTATGTTTGGTTGATTGTTTGTTGTTAGATCGACGATAATTTAGTGTATGTATATGATTTTATTTTATTCATCTTGTTTTTGCACCCATTATGCTGATTATATAGTTTATCAACTAATAGAATTGATACCCATCATGTTCTATTAATTTATATTCATGAAAATTATCTAAAACCTGTATATTGCTTGCTGACCTGTATATTGACTGTTGTTTTTAAACTAGTAAACAATCTTAAAATAAATTACTTTCTGAATATGAGTTGTAGCTTATCTTTCTAGTTTCCAGAACATCATGAATTTTTGAATTCTGACTTTTGTAGTAAAAGTTATGCCCGTTTTACTACAACTGTGTTTTTACTTTCAGATTTTTAGATTCCTGTATCTTTCGCACTTAAACAGTAAAAATGCTGATCAAATGATAAAATTTTACTTTGAAAATTTCTAGATTGTTGCTTAACATGTCTAGGAGTCTAGAATATATTTTTACTGAATTTAATATTGAGTTTTTGCTGTTTCTAAAATTATAATAATATGATGTCGATATTCTGCCTGAACATGAAATCTGTAAAGAACATTGTGATTGACCTAGCTACTGTTGTCG
Source organism: Hemerocallis citrina (assembly GCA_017893485.1). Lineage (NCBI taxonomy): Eukaryota > Viridiplantae > Streptophyta > Magnoliopsida > Asparagales > Asphodelaceae > Hemerocallis > Hemerocallis citrina. Next base: position 166,850,383 of record CM030359.1, read on the forward strand.
GATTTCGAACTTTAAATATGCGTTGGAATTGTGTGGAAGTCTAGTTTCTAGAATTTCTAACAGTTTCAGTTTTCGAGTTCTAAAACAGCGGAAAACAGTATTTTTGTACAGACTACTCTTGCTGTCTAGAATTTTTTATTCTAGATTTTAATAGATTAATTAATCTTATATCGTACTATTGCATAAATTAATGTATGTATGATGCATTGCATGTTCCTAATGAGTTATTGTCATCATTTTAATTGACCTATCTAAGTTATCGTCCTATTTTTCTCCTATTGATACTATCGTTCATAGAAATGTCCATTGATTGCACATTGTATTTTTGCATTGATAAAATAATTAACAAGCAGGGGTTTAAGGGATTGACTTTAGTAGTGTACAATATAAGGACTGTACTCGGAGGAGAGGCCTGTGTTTCCCTATTTATCGGTCTATCGGTCTATTGTTCTATCGGTCTATCAGTCTAATGGTCATATTGGCCATCAATTAATTGTAGATTACTGACTACAATATCACGATTGATTCGGTCATCAGTCATTATTGAATATCATTGCCGAGTACATGAACTATAGAGCCCACCACTAAGTCTAAACGTAACTTGTTTGTATGTAGCAACCATGTGGTAAATAGATGGGACACATGAAGTGCTACATTAGTTAGGATTAAAATGATTAATAGACTTAAGAATTGCATCACATTGACACTGCATATTGTTCATTATTGTTCCTATTGATAGGCTAAGTATTATTGATATTGATCATTGAATATTGTTGCCGAATATTGAATCATTGTTTATAGCCATTGCATCGATTACCGTGATATTGATTATTGATTATCGTGCCATGTTATTGATTCCTATTAATCCATTGAATTCATTGTTATACCGTTATTCCATTATTCCCTACTTTCTCTACTTGCTGTCCTTGACTTGCTCTAAGGATAATTTTTCTCCTCTTTTTAGATGAAGTGTTTACAGGTGTTGATGGAGAATTTCCTGATGGATTGGGAGGACAACATTGGTGAAGGAACTGATAGCATCGCCACTTAATAAATTATTGTTTTGCCATGAAGACTTAATTATTAGACTATTGTTATTTCATTGTATTGTGGGCTTTTGACCCGAATATTGCTATTATTTGTTTCCAGATGTAGGATTATTATTATATTTGGATATTTTATATTGTTTCATTCCAAGTATTATTGTTCATGAGATTATTATTATTGCCTGCGCAATTGTTCTGTATTGATGATATTGTTGAGTTAATCAGATAAACGGCTTATGGGTGACGTTAGTCATTCGCTGGGCCAATGTCATGCGCTCGTATTCCGTATTTTTGGCAAGTGGGGCATGACATGGACCTTAAACAGAAAGACGAAGATTCCCTCCAGGACTTCGTTCGAAGATTCACTGCCGAAGCCCGGGCGATCTCCTCCCTCAACGCCGGAGTCGCCTCAACAACGTTCCGGCACAATGTCCGCTAGGACCATTTGAAGGCCTTACTCACCAGGAAAACTCCCCTTAATTTCCTCGACATCCTCCATAGGGTAGAGAAATACATCTGAGCTAAAGAAGCTCTGCGTTCCGGTGGTTGGAAGGAGACCCCAATGAAGAGAAAGAGGAAGACAGATGAGTCCAAGGCCCCAGAATAATTGCAAAAGGATACCACTGGCCAAAAGCGTTCGCCTCCGGTCCCCCGGTTCGAGAAGTTCACCCCGCTCACTGCGAGCGTCTTGGCCATCTGTACGAAGATTGAGGACAAAAAGATAGTCAAGCATCTCCCCCCCAATCCAACAACAACAATAGGATGAGGGACCAATGATTCTACTGTCAGTTCCATCGGGACCACGACCATAAGACTGACAACTGTCGGGGTTCTTAAGGAGGAGACTGAAGCACTCATACAGAGAGACTAACTTACCGAGTTCACTCAGAATACAAGGCGAGCTTCCCCTCCTCGAAGGGCTAACAAGCATCCAAAAATGGGTCCCGGATCAGAGAGAGATGATGGGCTAGCCATTCTCTACTGCATCCACAGTGGACCCATGGGAGGAGACTCGAACACCTCCTGTAAAGCTTTCATGCGAGAAGTCAATGCGGTCCACTATCAACCACCCCCTAGGGGCGTGGGCTATCGGCCTCATTCTCCAACGAAGATCTTGAGGGTGTCCGACTCCCACATTGCGATGCCCTCGTCATCAGCCTTGATTTAGCCAATCACGAGGTTTGTCACATCGTTGTGGACAATGTGAGCTCAGTAAAAATTCTATTTCTAGCAGCCTTCGAAGCCCTAAAACTCCCTTGGGGAAGGCTAAAGCCAGCGGGGTACACGCTCCAGGGGTTCTTAGGCGCCCCCGTCCAGATAGAGAGAATCGTGACCCTTGACATTACTGCTGGGCAGGCTCCGGCCTCTCGTACCGAAACCATGGACTTCATGGTGGTAAATGTTCAAGCCACATACAATGCTATCCTCGGTCGACCCAGCCTCGAATCTCTCCAAGTAGTACCTTCAGCATACCACATGAAGATGAAATTCCTCACTGAACGTGGGTTCGAAGTCGTCTGAGGTAATCAGGAGGCCGCCCAAAACCTGTTACATGGCTGCTATGGGGGCGACAGTGCTGCCCCTCGATGCAGTCCCCTTTGAAAGCAGTACGACCGGCTCGGAGCTAGTCGATGAACTGGAAGAGGTCCCCTTCTCCGAAGACGACCCATCCAAGCGGTTCCAAGTGAGTCAATCCCTTCCTCAGGACCTAAGGAGAGATATCATCGACTGCGTCCGTCGAAGTTCACATGGGTGTCCTCGAATATGCCTGGGATCTCTGAGGTTCTTATAATGCATAGGTTGAGCGTCCACTCGGACTCCAAAATAGTGCAACAGAGGCATCACAAATTTGTCCCTGATCTGCAGCAGGCGGCTAAGGAAGAAGTACAGAAACTCCTCTCTGCCAATTTCATTCAAGAGGTAACCTACCTAGAGTGGCTGGCCAATATTGTGATGGTCAAGAAACCCAACGGGAAGTGGAGGATCTGCATCGACTTCACGGATATCAATAAGGCCTGCTTGAAAGATCACTTCACTGTTTCGAGCCTTGATGTCCTCATTGATGCAACATCTGGGCATGAGCTTCTCAGTTTCATGGATGCCTTTTCGGGCTACAACCAAATTAGGATGTACCCTCCAGACATCCATAAGACAACTTTCGTGACCAACCAAGATCTATATTGCTACCGCATCATGGCCTTGAAGTTGAAGAACACTGGAGCAACTTACCAGAGACTCGTAAACTGGGTCTTCAGAAATCAAATAGGTCAAAATATGGAAGTGTATGTGGACGACATGCTCGTCAAAAGCCTCAAAGGTCGGGATCATGTGAAAGATCTTGAAGAAGTATTCAGGTTCCTTTGATCCCACAACATGCGGCTAAACCCTTCGAAGTGCACCTTCGGTGTAACGTCCGGAAAGTTCCTCAGATTCATGGCAGCCAACGGGAAATAGAAGCCAACCCCAAAAAAATCAAGGCCATACTAGACATGTCCCCTCCATGAAATGTCAAGAAAGTAAAGCACCTTACAGGTCGGTTAGCAGCTATCGGCCGCTTTCTTTCTAAATCCGGAGAGAAGTCACTGCCATTCTTCAAATCTCTCAAAGGAGTTAAAAACTTCGAGTGGGGGGGAGCTCCAACAGCAAACCTTAGACCAGTTGAAGGCATACTTGGCCAATCCCCCGCTCCTTAGTAAACCCGAGCCGAGCAAAGTTCAATCTCTATACCTGGCTGCTTCCGAGCAGGCACTTAGCGCTGTCTTGGTTCGGGAGGAAAGCGGATCGCAGAAGACGATCTATTATGTCAGCAAGATCCTTCGCGATGCCGAGCTCAGGTACTCTAAAGTAGAGAAGATGGCTTAAGCACTTGTGATGGCAGTGAGAAAGTTTCACCCATATTTCCAGGCCCACTCCATCCAATTCCTTACGGACCAACCCCTTAAGCAAGTACTTCATAAACCCAAGACGTCAGGTCATTTGATAAAATGGTCCATTGAGTTGAGTCAGCACGACATCAGCTATAAGCCCCGAACTGCAATCAAGGGCCAAGCCCTCGCCAAATTCATAATCGAGTGTACCATTCTCGATACATCTGAAGTTCGGGAAGACGAGCCTGAGTAGGAACTCTACGTTGATGGGTCATCCTGCGAAGGCAGGAGTGGGGCCGGAGTCATAGTTAGGGGCCTAGACGTCTTCATTCTCAAATACTCTCTTCGCCTTAACTTCCCGGCCTCCAACAACAAGGCGGAAAACGAGGCGATGATCGCAGGGCTCCTCTTGGCCTATAAAGTAGGAGCCAAACACATAAGTATTTTTAGCGACTCTCAGCTGGTCGTCAATCAGTTTTTTTGGGGAGTAGGAGGCACGCAAAGCCCGAATGATCCTATACCTGGCATGCGTTCAATTTCTTCTCTCGAATTTTTCAGAAGCAACAGTGACCCGGATCCTTCATGGATAGAATACCCAGGTGGATGCTCTTTCTAAACTGGCTTCTTCCTCCTTCTACGGATTAGATCACACTATCTTGGTGGAGGTTCTCCTAAAACCCAGCATTGAAGCTGTCGAACTGCCCGAAGTCAACTGCATCAACCCACCCATGGGGATGAAAACTCGGATGGACCTAATTTTGAACTTCCTTAGGTCGAGTGAACTACCCCAAGATCCATCCAAAACCAGAAAGGTTCAGGCCTGTTCGGTGAGGTTCACATTCATTGACGACACACTTTTCAAACGCTCATACACCAAGGTGGACAGAAGACCTTATCTCCACTGGCTAAATCTTGAGGAGACCAAATACGTGTTAGAAGAGATGCACAAAGGAATAGGCAGCTGCCACATGGGCAGCAAAACACTTGCAAGGAAAATACTCAATCACGGGTACTACTGGCCGACCCTCCTCCAAGATGCTTAAGACCTTGTGAGAAAATGCGGCCCCTGTCAAAGGTACTCCTCCATTCGACACGCTCCCCAAGTCGAACTGAAATCACTGGCCAGGCCAGTCCCCTTTGCTATGTGGGGGATGGACCTGGTCGGCCCTTTTCGAAAGTGACTGGCCAGAGGTGCTTCCTTATCGACGCCATAAACTATTTTACCAAGTGGGTCAATGCGGAGCCCCTCGCCACCATAACAGAGCATCAATCACAACAATTCTTTTGGAAGAACATCGTTTGTCGATTTGGTATCCCTCTGATTCTTGTCACCATCAATGGCACCCAGTTCGTCGGCAAAAACTTCCTCAAATTCTGTGCCGACCTAGGAATCTAGAAAATGCTCTCTTCCATCTCGCACCCCCAGTGCAATGGCCAAGCTGAGAACACCAACAAACATATCCTGGACGGACTGAAGAAATGCCTAGACAACTCACCAAAAGACTTATGGGTCGAAGAGTTACTGAGCGTGCTGTGGTTCTACCAAACCACCAAAAGAATTCCAATATGCGAGTCTCCGTTCAACCTAACTTTCAGAACCGAAGCAATCATACCCTTGGAGGTTGGTCTCCCCTCTCCACTCATCATAAGTTTCGCTGAAAGTTCCAACTCAACAGGCCTAAGGGCCAACCTCGACCTCCTTAACGAGGTATATGAAAAGTTAGCTATCAGAAGGAACATATATCAACAAAGGGTCGAGTGCTTATATAATTAGAATGTACGAACGACCAACATAAAAGAGGGCGACCTTGTGCTTCGATGGCTCACCATTTCCGAACCCACCAAGAAAGCAAAACTCGCTCCAAATTGGGAAGGTCCTTTTAAGGTCTCCAAAGTGGTCCGTCCAGGGACCTACCGAATTAAAGACCTTGGGAACAAGGAAGTCAAGAGAACTTGGAATGTGGAGCTCCTGATTAAGTTCTATGAAAGCCCTTAAAATGAGTCAAGTTCGTAACAAGGCAAATGTAATAAGTGCCAGCTTTTAGTAGCCACCGAATAAAGTTGTTTTCAAATTCGTCAATCAATCTTTGCCTACTCCCTTTCAAAATAAAGTCTAAACCTCAGAAAGAGTGCCTCGACAGAGTACCTTGACTCTGAATCTTACGCAGTTCTCACTTCTACATCTAAACCTCAGAAAAAGTGCCTCAACAGGGCACCTCGACTCTGAGTCTTACATAGTTTTCATTGCTAAGTCTAAACTTCGGAAAGAGTGCCTCGACAGAGTACCTCAACTCTGAGTCTTATGCAGTTCTCACTGCTAAGTCTATACCTTGGAAAGAGTGCCTCGACAGAGTTCTTCGACTCTGAGTCTCACACAGTTCTCACTGCTAAGTCTAAACCTCAGAAAGAGTGCCTCAACAGAGCACCTCGACTCTGAGTCATACACAGTTCTTACTGCTAAGTCTAAACCTCAGAAAGAGTGCCTCGACAGAGCACCTCAGCTCTGAGTTGTATGCAGTTCTCACTACTAAGTCTAAACCTCGAAAAGAGTATCTCGACAGAGCACCTCGACTCTGAGTCTTTCGCAGTTCTCACTGCTAAGTCTAAACCTTGGAAAAAGTGCATTGATAGAGCACATCGACTCTGAGTCTTACGCAGTTCTCACTGCTAAGTTTAAACCTTGGAATGAGTACCTCGACTCTGAGTCTCACACAGTTCTTACTGCTAAGTCGAAAATCAGAAAGAGTGCCTCAACAGAGCACCTCGACTCTGAGTCTTACAAAGTTCTCACTGCTAATTCTAAACCTTTGAAAGAGTACCTCAACAGAGCACCTCAACTATGTGTCTTACGCAGTTCTCACTACTAAATCTAAACCTCAAAAGAGTGCCTCAACAGAGCACCTCGACTCTGAGTCTTACGCAGTTCTTACTGCTAAGTCGAAACCACGGAAAGAGTGCCTCAAAAAAGCACCTCGACTATGAGTTTTATGCATTTCTCACTACTAAGTTTAAACCTCAGAAAGAATGCCTCGACAGAGCATCTCGACTCTGAGTCTTACACAGTTCTCACTGTTGAGTCTAAACCTCGGAAAGAGTTCCTCGACTCTAAGTATTATGGAGTTTTCTCTGCTACATCTAGAGCCTGGGAATATCCTTGACCCCGAACTTAATGTAGATCTCTCCACTGCCAAGAATTCAACATCTCAGATCTTAACAAAAACAAGTCAGTCTACTGAAAAAGATTAATTTTATTGATCGAAAGGTGATTATAATGGCGGTGGCCGGTCCGCAAAAGGCATACAAAACGCTGAAAGCTAAACCTACATCTGTACATGATTCACTTCATACCGCGGAACACTAGTTACTCCCCACACATTGAGGAGAAGAAATAGGCGAGGGCACCTAGGTAGTCGATCCCGGGACTCCGTTACGAAGAATATAAGCACTAATGAAAAAGCACCCAGTCCCTCTCAACCCGTCAGCCTCCCTCATTGCCACAGCTCGGTCATGCCCCTCTCCATAGAAGAGGTATCATACCGACGGAAAGTGATGATGATGAAGCCCCTCGGAAGTCCCTGAGGGAGGATGGAAGTTGAAGCCAAAAACGGCTCGAACCTCCGTCCCTCCAGCCGACCCAGCTAAAAAAATCTCGAGAGAAAGATGAAGAGTTCTCTGATATAGGTAACTCCACATCTTCGGGCCTCGGTCCCCTATCAGCATCATATCTTGTAATCTAAGTCGCAAGTGACGAACTTCGACACGATTCACGCTCTTCTGCTCCAAGTCCCCTCGGCTCAGCGAAGACAAAGCAGGAACTTCGGACCAGAAATTTGTGACCCAACCCCTAATCCGAGCACAGGCATGGAAGAAAGAGTCCCTCAAGGTTCGGTCGCAACTGTTACTGATCTTAAAATCGGAGTCGTGTAAGCTAAGACAAGGCCTTACCACTACGAGCCCACCAAAGTCAAAGACTCGAGGACTCATACCACTCTCCGAAACTTCATCAAGGAAACATTCACTTGTTAGAACAAATAACTTGTAGGCTACGGGATTTTATAGGCAACTCATCCAACTACCTCATTGAATTTGTGTTCAACCGGTCAATGCTCCAACTTCCAAGGCATACAATAACCTCGGTTACCGCAAAGGAAGTGATGTAGGAAAACATGATCATCCAAACGGTCAGTGCTTCAACTTTCAAGGCATACAGTAACCTTGGTTATCACGAAGGAAGTGACATAAGCAAATACGTGGCAATTCTCCGCACACAACCGCCGAGGTGTGACTGCTGATGTGAGATCTCGACTACCTAGCCCCGGCCCGACAATGCCCAATAGCAAAACGAGAAGAAGGATAGAGAACAGAGACAAATTTTAATCATAATGAAAAGAGTACTTAGGCGGTGGCCAGTCCGCAAGAAGGTAGAGATACAAATAACTTATTAATGGCGTTGCAGAGTGGATCGTTTCTCCTTAGAGGTGAGGGGTCCTATCTCGATAGCCACGACATCCAGCTCAACCACCCACTGCAGGTCCTCTACTTTCGCATTGAAGGTAAAGCCCTCGATCTTGAGGCATAGATACCTTATCTTCACGTGTGTAAGGGCCGTGCCGTACCCTACTTTATGGGCATCGAGCACTTGCAGCATGGTCTCGTCCAACTCCTTCTTGTCCTTACTCGCTCGCTGAGCCACCTCATCCAGCTCACCTCATAGTCTTTTCTCTTTGACTTGCCATGCTATCCACGCTTTGGACCATCTCTCCTTCTCGGGTGAATCACTCGCCATTTGCGCCAGATTGCTCCACGTGCCTTCCGCAGGCCCATTTCCATACCCAGGTGAATCACCCGCCATTTGCGCCAGACGCTCCATCGGTTACGCCATAACTGCCTTCCTAAGATTAAGGACCTAATCAATTCTAGATCCGAATTCAAGGGTATTTTTATACTGCCCAGGGATCTCTCCATAAGGGATTTTCCCTGGACCTATAAATAGAATATCTACTATATTGTTACAAGGTATTCAGTCTTTTTGCTACAGAACCTCTTCCGCTAAATTGCCGCTTTCTGACTTATGCATTGGAGGGTCTGCTGCCGGGAATACTCCCAATGTTTCAGGTCTCATTTTGCAGGTGGGCAAGTTGGCACCTTTCCCAACCAATCTACTCGATTTCCCTTCAGATACAGAACGAAGGTCAGGATTACAGCCGTTTTCCTGAATACAAGAACTCACATTATCTGTTGCTCTCACACCCAAAAAACAACCGCAACACTTTGTTTACAAGACATACAATATCGGAATTTGAAAGGATGCTAGATTTCCCAAGAGTTCTTGTCCCCATTCACATTACTTTCCTTATCTTGTCTCGAAGGAACTAGGTCAAATTTCCTTGTGGATTACATAATTTGGCAAGACACAAACACAAATTTGAAAATCTACATTATCATTATAATCATACACAAAAAGCTGACTGTGTAGCATGACTGTGTAGCATGATTGAGTCTCATTTTTTTTAGCTTCAATTTTTTTTTTGTTTCGAATTTTTTTGGGCTTAATTTAATTAATATCAAATTAGTTTAAATAGTTTAAACCCTAACCAATTGAGATTAATTTCAAATAAAACCAAAAGTTAAAAAGTATTTTAAATTACTTTCGCTACACTGTTCATGCAATGCAAACAAACATAGTCTTTCATATAAAACTATTTCAGCTACAGTAAAACTACATCCAACCAAACCACTTTTTCAGAACTCATTTTTCTAGATTTCTTTTCTCTACAGTAATTTTACCACTTTAAAAAAGTTTTACAACTAACCAAACACCCCCTAAGGGGTGGTTTGTTTGGTTGTAAAGGAAATCAAGAGAGGGAGCAACAGTGTAGCGAAAGTAAATTCTTAGATTTGATTTCTTGAAATAGCCTTTGTTGAATGTAGATTTACTGTACCAAGAATAGTTTTTCATGAAAGATTAGCTTTGTTTGAGTTGTAAGAATACTGTAGCGACCGTCATTTAAAATACTTTTTAACCTTTTGTTTCATTTGAATTTAATCTCAATTAATTAAGATTTAAAAAAATTAAACTAAATTTATCTTAATTAAATTAAACAAAAAAACGAAACTCAATTAAATTGATCTTAATTAATTAAACAAAATAATCGAAACTCAATTAACAACTGCTTAATCTTAATTAAATTTATCTTAAATAATTAAATTGATCTTAATTAAGTTAAACAAAAAAAAATGAAACTCAATTTAGTTAAACAAAAAAAAAAACGGAAACTCAATTAAATTAAACCAAAAAAAAAGAAACTCAGTTTTTGACAATAATTTTGAAATTCAATTAAATTAAACAAAAAAAAAAACCTGCTGACTTGAAGTGGAGGGTGACTTGAAGTGGAGGGTGCACCCAAAGTCTAACTGAACTTAATTAATTAGAGCCTTTAGTCTAATTAGAGTTGCTGACTTGACGTGGAGGGTGCAGCCAAAATATGGAGGGGACTTTTAGTCCCACATCAGCTAGGGAAGGAAGGGGAATAGAAGTGGTGAGAGAGTGAGAGAAATACATGATTAAATAATATGTGAATAGTAGAGAAACAAGTGTTTTCCGAGCAAAATGTTTGGAATTGAAAAGCAATATAAAGTTGTTCCACCTGTTTCAGGACCTACACCAGGGTTCCTTTTCCTTTGATCGCATTAACTATGCTCACATTGTTCTCATCCCAAAATTAGCAGGAGCCAATGTGTTGACAGATTTTAGACCTATTAACTTGATCAACACCTCTTTTAAGATTATCATAAAAGTGCTTGCCGCTAGACTCAGTGCGATCATATCGCCCCTTATTGATCCAGCTCAATCTGGTTTTATTAAAGACCGTTATATTCTGGATAGTGTAGCCTCGGCTCAAGAGATTATCTCTCTCTGCCACCATACTAAATCGGAAGGAATCCTTCTTAAACTAGATTTTCAAAAAGCTTACGATAATGTCAGTTGGGATTTTCTTCTCAATATTCTCCTTCACCGGGGTTTAGGTCCGAAATGGATTGCATGGATCAAATCCAGCCTATTCGCCGGTACTTCCTCGATCCTTATCAACGGTTCTGAGGGGCATAAGTTTAAGATCCATTGTGGTCTCCGCCAAGGAGACCCACTCTCGTCCCTTCTCTTTTCCCTGGTAGCAGACGTTTTCAGCAAGTTACTTCGCAATGCTCACAAAGCTAACGTCATTGATGGTCTTGGGCGCTCCAATCAATTTGACGGTATCCTTAACTTGCAGTACGCTGATGACACTATTATTTTCACCAAACCGAATCGCTCTTCCCTGCGCAATCTTAAGCTTCTGCTTTATTGTTTTGAGATGGCTTCAGGCCTCTCCATCAATTTCCATAAGTCCTCTGTGCTTTGGCTGGGCGGTGATTCTAGCCGCCAAACCGAGGTATCGCAATTTTTTAATTGCCATATTGCATCTTTCCCCATCACCTATTTAGGGATTCCCTTGAGATGAGGTAAGTTACTCAGATCTGACTGGTTTCCCTTCATTGATAAAATCGAATCCAGGCTTAATGTCTGGTCCGGAAAGTTACTTTCCCGTGGAGGGAGATTAGTTCTTCTTAACTCAGTCCTCTCTGCTATTCCTCTTTTCATGATGTCTTTTTATTACATCCCTTCCTGGGTCCTCAGGAGGATTGACCAAATCAGAAGTAATTTCTTCTAGTCAGGAGCAGCCCTTTTTAAGCAAGGTTCTCACCTTTGCAATTGGAAACTCATCTGCTCCTCCAAGGCTTCTGGTGGTTTGGGAGTCCTTAACCTCCGGGACCATAATATCGCCCTGTTGGGTAAATGGCTCTGGCGTTTCCATATAGCTGGCCATTTGCCCTGGGTTCAATGTATCAAAGCGTATTATTTCTCCTCTTGTAACTGGTGGGATTTCAACCCATCTACCCATCGGTTCGCTTCCCCTTTCTGGAAAGGTGTCTGGAAGGCCGCTGCTGCCTTCCAATGCAGTATTTATCGTTTATGCGCGGACGGATCAAGGATCAAATTTTGGACTGACCTCTGGATAGGCAACACCAAACTCT